>CM072522.1:1064651-1281881 GCA_036898135.1 Oncomelania hupensis | reverse complement strand
TATGTCAATGCCTGCAACGTCTGTGATAAGATATCGTCATTTTCAAACTCCTCCCGTGGCCGATGATATCATCGCTTTTGTTTGCAGAAATGTTGTAAATCAGGCGGGGGGAGAGGATGAAGGAATGAGCGAGAGGGAGGGAGGGGTAGGGAATGAAGAAGAAAAATGCTATGAGTCAAATTCATATTGTTTGCCTCCCCTCCCCCTCCCCATCCCCCCCTTCTCTCTCTCCCCCCCCTCTCTCTCTCTCTCTCTCTCTCTCTCTCTCTCTCTCTCTCTCTCTCATTTTCCGTTTTTTTAACACTCCCCCAAACTTATATAAATTTGACTTTTTCATCCTATCCTATCCTATCCTATCCTATCCCGTAACTCGGAGGTCGTAGGGGCACCACAGATGATCGTTTAACCAGAGTACTCCATATTTTTCTGTCCTCAGCAACCCTCATGGCTTCGCAGTGTAAAGCCAGTCCATTCTCGAATGTTGTTCTCCCACCTCTTTTTCGGTCTCACTCAGTGACTTTCTTCTACCCCCTTGCACTGTGCCTTGCAGGATGGTCTTTGAAAGGCCTCATGCTCTGGTGACGTGGCCATACCATCGGAGATTCCGTTTCTTCACCACTGTGAGCATGTCATCGTGTTGTCGAATGGCTTGTGTGATGGTCTGTCGAACTTCGTCGTTGGTAATGTGCTGGGTATAGGAAATGCCCAGAAGTCTTCTGTAGCACCTCATCTCCATGCTTTGCATTTCTTCGTTATAGATCTGCTGTGAGGGTCCATGTTTCGCAAGCGTATAGGAAGATGGAAATGACAAGGGAGCGCAGCAGCCTTACCTTGGAATGTAGACAAATGTGTAGACAATGTGTCAAAAAATACGGTGATAATTTTTCGCCCAAATACAATGAATTTGTTGTTTGCGAACAACAACAACAAGAATTTAAAAAAAAAGGATTCGTTTTGTTTTAGCAACAAACAAACGATCTAACGATCCAACTAACCATACCCAACGCAACAAAGCACTTAAAAAAAACATAATTATTTACCAAAATGTTATGAAATCAAACTGATAAATATTTGGAGAGAGAGAATTGGGGCCCAGAGGTCAATTTTGATATTACATTATTGACGATGTGATTGTGACAGCTGGTAAAAATGTATTTTATTTGAGAGAAAGAAAAAAGAGAGAGAAAAAAGCAAACTAAAAACAACAACTGAAGAGTGGCACTAGCTTATTTAAAAAAGGTCCAATTGTAAGGCTTTGTTTACTTTTGGCTAAAACGGGTTTACCCTAAAATTCGCATTGTTATTACTTACAACAATGATAAAGTTGGATTTTGTGGATCAACCCAACCGCTAACGTGTGAATTTTCTATTTCTGTTCTGACAGGGAGTGATTTCCCATGTTTGACGGTACACCGACACACTCTACGATCATCTAGACGATATATTTAGCTCTAGAAAGGTAGCTAGGCCGTTGCTATTAATAGGCACAAAAACTACGTAATTTATTGATTTTATTGGAAAGACAGGACCATCAGTCTACATTCCAAGGTAAGGCTGCTGCGCTCCCTTGTCATCTCCATCTTCCTATATGCTTGCGAAAATGGACCCTCACAGCAAATCTCCAACGAAGAATACAAAGCATGGAGATGAGGTGCTACAGAAGACTTCTGGGCATTTCCTATACCCACCCCATCACCAACGACGAAGTCCGACAGACCATCACACAAGCTATTGGACAACACGATGACCTGCTCACAGTGGTGAAAAAACGGAAACTCCGATGGTATGGCCACGTCACCAGATCATCAGGTCTTGCAAAGACCATCCTGCAAGGCACAGTGCAAGGAGGTAGAAGAAGAGGGAGACCGAAAAAGATATGGGAGGACAACATTCGAGAATGGACTGGTTTGACACTGAGCAAAACAATCAGGGTTGCTGAAGACAGGAAAAGATGGAGTACGCTGGTTAAACGATCATCTGTGGTGCCCCTACGACCTCCGAGTTACGGGATATGATAGGATAGGATTGAAAATAAAAATTGGAAAGGGCTGTTTTTTGTTGCAAGCTAATTTCTGTTGAAATGGAGCGACATTCATTGTGAATTTTACACAGATCTGTGGAGAAGCAGAGGAGGCGGGGGGAGAAGGATGGAGAGGGGAGTGTATCAGCGCGAGTCTCTTTTACCAGAAGTTTAACGCGAAGCTCTCCCGCGCCGAACGTTTTCTCAAGGCCTAGAGAAAGGCTAGAACGTGTACATATTTTTCACAGGGCCAGGTGGGCTAGGTTGGGTCAAGGAAGTGCAGAGCCTGTTTCCACTTCTAACAGGGTGCTAGCGCAACGTAGGACCAAAAAACGTGAGAAAGAAAAGAATGAATGAACATACTGAAAAGAAAGATTAAGAAAGAGTCGAAACAAAATGAACGAAATATATGTATATTCGTATGCATTATGTACATATAAGCTTACATATAATATTGAAATCAGAAATGCCGCACGCTTTTTAATAAAAGAAACTATAACTAACAAATATATAAATAAATATATCAACGTAACAAGAACCTAGTAGTAGTAGTAGTAGTAGTAGTTTTTGTAGTAGTAGTAGTAGTAGTAGTAGTAGTAGTAGTAGTAGTAGTAGTAGTAGTAGTAGTAGTAGTAGTAGTAGTAGTAGTAGTAGTATAATTTATTTATTGTTTTGCAAGCTCTGACTTGATAATATTTTAGTTCAATTTTTGGCAATAACATTTATTTATCTCCGTCTTTCATTCCATAATCAATTTCTGAATGTGAGCCAACCGTAGAGGAACGATATATTAGCTGTGCAGTTAAAAGCAATAACAGTACTAAAAACAATAACAACAACAAAAGACTGTTGTTAAACCTTGGCGTTACAGCAGCAACCACAAACAAACGAAACAGCACAGATAAGGAGCAACAGCAGCAGTGAAGAAGAAGAAGAAGAAGAAGAAGAAGAAGAAGAAGAAGAAGAAGAAGAAGAAGAAGAAGAAGAAGAAGAAGAAGAAGAAGAAGAAACAACAACAACAACAACAACAACAACAACAACAACAACAACAACAACAACGACGACGACGACGAAAAAATTAAGAGTTCATCAAGAAAGAATTTTTATAAAAGACAGACACAACAACAACAAACAACACCCATAAACACCGACAACAACAGCAACAACGTGGGGGTGGTGGGTAGGGGTGTGTGTGTAAAAAAAAAGCAGAAAAGGAGAGAGACCGGTTATAAAACAAAAACTGTAGTGAATCAGAGATTAGAGTAAATAGAATTACAGAATACAGAGTAGAAGACAAAGACAGACGAAAAGTTAACACAACTGTACCAGAGGGAAGAGGAGGGGGGGGGGTTGGAAGCATCATCATCATCAACATCACCAACAGCATCCGCAGCCTCAACACGGAAAAAAAAAAAGACAGACTGTTAGGAAAACGACACTAGTGCCATTGGTGTAAGTTCTGCAAAGCACGGGGGAAGGAATGTACAGTACAGCAGTCAACAGATATTCCTACGCTGCCAGCCAGACCAGATGCTGCTCGGTAACGCTCGTCCCGCGAGGCAAACGCTCTCCCAGCAATCAGCGGCAGCTTTGGCTCATAAGTCTTGGAGGTGACAGGTTCCAAACCCTCCCCTCTAGGAGCGCACCCCTCCCTTCGGGGCCCCGGCCCCTGCCCTCTCTGGAGCCTCCCCTCCCTTGTAAGGTCCTGGGTTTACGTACCCGCCTCTTTCCCTGTGTGTCGAAGATGGGACCAACTTCAAAATGTTGCGATGTAAGTAAGTAACGATATTATTTTTACTTCAGGGGTATATAATTAAGTCGTCTTAGTCATCATTATCTTCTTGTTCCTGATATTCTTCTTTCTTGCCCTTCTTCTTCTGTGCAATGTAGATCCACGTAGAAGCTGGCGGCTGTATGTATGATTTGGATGACTATTGTTAACTTTTCATCGGGTTATAGAACGAAGAACTTATTTTTCCTTTCAAATGAGACCATAAAAAGAAACCTGTAATTTCCTTTACCAAATCTCGCCCAACTATGTGTGATTTTGCTCGCTACTGCGTTTGATGTAGGTACTGTGGTTATTTTCAGCAATTTATTCCCCTTGCTAGTTTGCTAAGTTTCCACTTCTTCAATTCTTTTTTGGGGAAGCGCCAGCCGCCATTTTGAATGCAACTTTTTTCGTTTAATTTCTTTCCGCTGAAATCTTCTTTCGTTTCCCTTTGTAACATTTCTGTCTTTCTCCGAATTTGCTCTAACCACTCTCAATGCTCACAATGCTATACAATTACATTAATCAGAAAATATCATGTTGCAAGCCAAAAACAAAAACCATTACTGAAATGATAATTTTTGACTTCTTGATTGGTTTTCACGTTTGAATTAATATTATGAAGTTCCATTATAATACACTCTATTGACGCTGGAAAATTCCAATTTAAATGCAACAAACAAGCAGACAGAAAGAAAAAAAAAATAAAAAGAGACTTAAAAGAAATT
The DNA here is from genome assembly GCA_036898135.1 of Oncomelania hupensis. Taxonomy (NCBI): domain Eukaryota; kingdom Metazoa; phylum Mollusca; class Gastropoda; order Littorinimorpha; family Pomatiopsidae; genus Oncomelania; species Oncomelania hupensis. Next base: position 1,277,362 of record CM072522.1, on the reverse strand, counting down.
ATTAATGCGACAGAGAGTGAAATAAAAATATTAGCGAAAATTAAATATAACATTTTGTTTAGTTTACCATTTAAGATCTTGTTAGAACAATAGCAGGTGCCAAATTACCGCCTATTTTTATGTTCTCCTTCATTTCCTCCTTCCCTTCCATACATATCCTTTTCATCATCCTTCATCATCATCGTCATCATCATCATCATCATCATCATTATCATCATCATCATCATCATCATTATCATCTTCTTCTTCTTCTTCTTTTTCCTATTCTTTTTTATTATTATTATTATTATTATTATTATTATTATTATTATTATTATTATTATTATTATTATTATTATTATTATTATTATTATTATTATTTTCTCCTGCAATTATCATCATCATCTTCATTGTAAATTTAACTCTCTCTCTCTCTCTCTCTCTCTCTCTCTCTCTCTCTCTCTCTCTCTCTCTCTCTCTCTCTCTCTCTCTCTCTCTCTCTCTCTCTCTCTCTCTCCTCTCTCTCTCTCTCTCTCTCTCTCTCTCTCTCTCTGTTTTTGTGTTTATGAGGGGAATTGCAAATGCAAAATTGTATTTGGGAGTGCGCTGGGCCAAGCTTGCTTTATGTGTGCATAATGCATGTTTACCTTTTTATTCCTGATGTATCTCAAGTTTGAATGTCTGTAACTTGTTTGAGCAATGTCTAATAACTGTTGTCATTGTTTCTAAGAGACAATGTATCAGGAAGATAAGTAAAAATGTTTAAGGAGGAGATAAGTCCCACCAGAGTTTACAACTTTAACATAATAAAGATTTGTTGAATTTGCATTTGAATTAAATTTGTTGTATATAGTATTTGATGGTTAGTTTGCTTCAAATGCAATTAATTAATAATATTCATTAATAGTATTGTCGAGGTCCAAAACAGCAATATTTTTTTTCAGCTGCCCAAAGACACTGACCACACAGATCTTTTTTTCGGACATTCTGACATTTTCTTACATAGATTTTAAACTAGCAGAAGAAAGAGAATATCAAAGCCAAACAAGCCGTATACAATTTCCAAATGTTCGCCTTTTATGACATAAAAGGTTTTTTCAGGGTAAAACGTTACAACTTCAATTGCAGATGTTACAAAGTTGATCTTATATTGGTTTTTGAGTTGTAAATTGGCATTGAATGCAATGGTTTATTTTATTATTTAAAAAAGCTTCTTAAGTAGAAATGTTCAGTGCACGAGAGGAAAACTATTAAGAATATGAGAACAATATACAAGCTGCTTAGGTCAAGACAGACAATGAAAACCGCAACAATATAGCCTGGAAGAGAATGAGTTTTTGAACTTTCAAACAGTTAGCCAGCTGTAGACCCTTTGAATTTTGTTCATAGCTTTTAATATGCTGCATATTTTTGTGTTTGTTTGGATCTTTAGTATATATAGTTTGCATCGAATGTAGCATGTTTAATTTTTTTTTTTAATATTTATAAGGTAAATCAATTTGCACTGAACGTAAACAGTTGTAAACTTTAAATCTATCCATTTTCATTTTTAAACAATTTTTTTTTGTAAACCTTCAAAATATTATCCATTTTTATTTTTGAAGCCTGAAAATATCCTTTCTTATTTTTTAACCTTGAAATTTCAAATCTTATTTCAGAACCTTGAAAACATCCATTTTTAGCGTTGACCTTTTAAAATATCCGCTTTTACTATGTTCATAATTATAATCATTAATGGCCTATTTGCTTCAATGCACATTAGGTTGATGCAGTTTATTTGGTTCTGAATGCAAATTGGGAATGTTTTTATTCTACAGTAAGGAATATGCTTTTGAATGTTTTGCTCTGAAGGCAAATTTGTGTAAGGGACTCAGTGTTGAGTACATGAGTTGTACATCTTAAAACTGATTTGTTTTGTTTTGTTTTGTTGTTACACTACATACAAAATGTTGTCAATTCTCGAAAACGCAAAAGGACACAGTGTTCAGCACATGAGTTGTAAAATCTCAGGCTGATTTTTTGGTGTTTTGTTTGGGTTTATTGTTTTTGGTTCTCTAAATACAATCTCTGGTATTCTCCAAAATTCCCAATGACACAGTTTGCAAGAAGTTGGAGCCTGCTAAACCAAAACTGTGTACTGACGATTAATTGTTTTGACAAACGATTCTCATTGAATTAATTTTTATTTGTGTTCATCCACTGTTTGAGGTTGAGTTAAAATTGTACAAGTAATTATAATTGTTTTTGACAAAACTTTTTAAATTCATCCAATACCCAACTTGGAAGTCATTAATTTTTACCAGCTTATCAACTATATTGTGTCTGTTGTGTAATATTACTTAGGGTATTCTTTTTCTGTCTGTTGTTATTGGTTTTTTCGTCCCATGACAATTTTAAGTGAACATTCCAACCACCGTTAGTTTTTTTGACACCAGAGTCTCCTCGAAGTACTTTTGATTCCTGTATATCCACTGTTTGCGGATGGCTTAAAAATGTTACCAGTAGTGTATTGAACTGTGTTGGCCAAGTGTCATGGAGTGTAAGCAGCAACCTTGGCCAAGGGTAATGGTAACTTGTCTGAATAATAACAACAAAAACCGCTGCAGCTGTCACGAAGTGAATTGATAAATATTTACATTTGTGTATACATCACGTGTTTATAGAGTTCGTACGCAAGCGACAGCTGTTCACATAGGCACGTGGCATATGTATTCGCTTTGCATCATTACTGTATTTCCTAGTTAATATTTTGGTGATGAGACTCGGCTATATAATGGCTGTTTGGAGAACAGAAGGCTGTTCTCGTATGCATCTGAGAGTGTTTGTGATTGGATGAAATAGGACTAGGATAGGGTGTATTAGTGGAATGAAAGATAGACTGTGAAAAAAGGGGTGAATGCTTATTTTGTGTGACTTGGAAATATTGTGTTACTGTGTAGGCTATTTCTGTTTTTTACTGTGGTGATTCTGGATTCTGTTCACGACAGACACGGTAATTTGAATATTTATATTTTATGAATTGCTTGTTGGAAACATAATACTGAAACTAATTTGTAAATAAATAAAATATTTTCATAAATTGATAAATGTAATTGTCTGTCACACCGGGAACGGGATTTCTTCAGAGAGAGAGATTATATTATAGTTCAGCTATTTATTATTTTATTACTGTAGAACTTATAGTTTTATTGAATTCCATTTTAATTATTGTTCTACTACTTTGAGTGAGAAAGAAGAAAATCATAAAATTAGCAAAATATGTTTTGAGTATTTCAAGTTTATCTCTCTGTCTCAGCTTGTGTAATTGTATAAGACAGGCCTTTTGATGAATGCGTGTATACGTGAAATTGGAACGTTAAAAACTGTTTACAAACTAATAACATCTTTGTAGGAATGTTCTGAGAATAAAGCTAATTATTATATAACACGCACAGGAAGGTAATGACAGCAGCTTGCGGAGCATTCTCGTGCTGCTCAGTCTGGAGAACAAGTATAATACATTGAACTGCATGAGGATTTAAAAACACTTAGGAATATTCTTGTCCTGCGCATATATTTCTTCTTCTTTTTTTAAAGTATACTTTTAAACATTGTTTACATCAGATTTTGGTGATATTTGTTTTCTCTGCACGAGAGCGCAAAGGTCGAATTGTATTGCCAAACATCTGCGTAAGTGTAATTAAATATATATTAATTTCATTTATGGTAAAGCCAGGGCGATTAAAATGTCAATTTATGTTTGGGAATACAAAATAATAGAATGGTAATTTCTTTGAATGCATATAGCAGTAGTCTCCTTTTCTTTCTTCATCTTCAAAATGAAATTGGCCTCTCCGTTTACGAGTAAGCCTATTATGATTCCTAGTGATGATGTTGTGTACGCTTATTGAAATGCACCAACAAAACTAATGGTTGTCTTTTAACATCGTTCTGAACATTACGATTGGTTGATTTGGCCACTGTTTTTTTTACAGTTGTAGATTAGATTAGATTAGATTAGATTGATTTAGTTTAGATAGGCCTAATTAAAGTAAAGCCCAGTCTACCTTTGACGGTGATCTCAGGCTATACATTATAGTCAAAGTTTCTGTCTTCGCGCGTGAATCCATAATACTAATTGATGGCATGTTGTATTGTAGTCTTGACGCCTTTTTTTTAGTATGAGTACTTACTTACAAAACAACTATTGAATGTTTTAGGAATATTTAAAAGCTTCGTTACTTTAATAATGTAGACTCCTAAAAATATAATTTGCTATGACTGTTTGGTATTACTATTTTGTTTGAGCAAGTGTTCAGCTTGATGCTGCTGTCTTAATGGTTTACAATATGAATAGTTAAGTTAATGACCTATCGTAGTTTGGACTTTTTTTTTAATTTGCTTATGAAAACGACTGAACGAGTCCTTTAAAATATCATTAGTTGTGACTTTGAATTAACGAAATTGCTTTTTTTTTAAACCGCTGTGTAATTCATAAGATTAATAATGATAGTTATTTTTGGATTGCTGTAGAGATTTGGGCGATTTTGTGTTTGTCTCTTCGAATATATGAACAATTATTGCTTTTTTAAGTGTTGTATTATTTTAATGAATAATGCAAATGTTAATGCCGTTTTTATGCCATGTTAAGAACTTTTTCTTAAATGGCGGAACTTTTTGTTTTTGTCTGCGCTTTTATGAATAATAGCGATTGTTTCTTTTTGCAAAAACTAAATTGATCAATAAATCAAATAAACTAAGGACACTATTTTGTGAGTATTTTGTTTCTCAACAATATTTTAGGACTGATCTTGAAGAAATTCTTTTGAATGTTCTTAGTGGTTGATTATACTGATTTCGAAAATAAAATATGACATTAATTAAATAAATATTAATATCAGGTCGTTCTCATAAATGTTGAGTTTTTACATGCTGTAGGCGAAATAAACAAAATTACATAAACACCTGAAGCGAGTTGTCTTGCTTTAAGAAAGACTTAGAGTGGATAAAAAAAACATCTTGGACATGATCCCAATTAGATACGATCCTCCCAGGAAATGGTATAATACACAATTTATTCAGCCAAATGACAACATACATTATTTTTGGTTTTCTAATATTAATGAGAAACAAATGTGTACCCTATTCAAAAACCAAACTATTCACACAAAACCAAAACGAAACGACACAATGCGAGCTTTGAAGTAAAACTGTTTTTCAGGCGGACAAAACACAAAAGAGAACAAAACAACAGACCTCCCAAAATACAATGAAACGATGCTTAGGAAAGAGGCAACAGTAATAATAATAATAATAATAATAATAATAATAATAATAATAATAATAATAATAACAATAATAATAATAATAATAATAATAATAATAATAATAATAATAATAATAATAATAATAACAATAATAATAATAATAATAATAATAATAATAATAATAATAATAATAATAATAATAATAATAATATTATTATTATTATAATTGCATTATATCTATACATTGTACATTGACATTGCCCCGATGTTGGCAGTTTATCAGTACAACTTATGTAAATCTGATGAATAAAAATTGATACAACAACAACGATGTTGGAAAACAATCACACACACACACACACACGCGCGCGCACACACACACACACACACACACACACACATATCCACACTCATCTGGCCAATGGTTTTTGGGTGGTACATGGTGAGTTCATGCCATATGGGTCGTACAAATGACCATTTCACTGTGTTGTCAACAGCTCCTCAGCTGGACTTGTTGGATGATTTTCAACAGCAAAAAAAGGCACCAGACTGAAACCCTAGAGAAAGAAAAGAACAAAGAACATTCAGCGTCTTCTTCTTCTTCTTCTTCTTCTTCTTCTTCTTCTTCTTCTTCTTGACTACCTCCTTCAGCATTGTGAAGATTACGTAGACGTTTAGGGTTTTGCGCTTAGGTATATTGTGCAGGAAATATGAAAATCGCTGCCCGGGTGATCAGCTTGTGGGGTCAGGGATAGGGGATTGGGGTGGTGGAGAGGAGAGGAGGGGAGGGGAGAGGGAGGGCTAGATCCGAGATTTGAACTCTTCCAGAGTTTGGCTGCGAACAGCCTCTTCTGGGAGAGCATTCCACTCGGCAATGGTGCGTGGAAAGGTTTGTTGCCTGTATGCTGTTCTGCAGGAAGGCAGCTGGTACTGCTCAGAGCTAGAGTGCGTCTGGCGGGTAGTCTTCAGGGGCGGAGCAGGGGTGGGTTTCCTGGAGGATGTAATGACAAGAAATCATCTTGCACCTTGTATTAGTGCCAAGCCCAACACTAGATATACCTACTAGATTTATTATGCATCATTTGGATAAAAGTTGTGTTTGTTTGTTTTTAATGCAAAAATGTTATGTTTTGTACAATAACAATGTCATTGATTCAATGCAGCCACGTAAATCATAATCCTACATTCTTGCAAGAAATTACCAGACAAATCAATGACATCATCAGTTATTTTTAACTCTAATACCTTGCCTTTATTTGTTTTGTTTTGTTTTTTGTTTGCATTATAATTGGAATGCTTGTGAAATGTTCTTATGAGCTTTGCTCACGGGACTAATTCCGAACCAAACGCTATTTTATATTTTGTAGTGTTGGCTACACACTTGCCCAAGCAATGAATCCGAACAGGAATTAATAGTAATAGTAATAATAATAATAATAATAATAATAATAATAATAATAATAATAATAATAATAATAATAATAATAATAATAATAATAATAAAATAATAATAATAATAAAACCGGATGCTTTCTTCTTCAATGGAACTCAAAGAGCGGCGATCTAAGAGATCGCTATTATAGAAGTCGAATATTTTTGAAAATTTTAGATAGACTGCATCCAATATCATTAGTGAAATGAGGGAGGAAACCGGAGTACCCAGAGAAAACCCTCGGTGTCCTAAAAAGTCTCTTACCTAAGTCACCCAAGTTGGTCTCACGCGGGGTTCGAACGCGCGACCTTCGGCATAGAAAACCAGTTCACTATCAACCGAGCTGGCAAGGCAGCCCAAATGGCTTGCTTTCTTGGTTTCATTTAGTTTCCTTTCCTTGGACTCGATAATCAATGACTAACTAACTAACTAACTTTCTCATCATACACAAGGCTGTTGGAAATTTCATTTTTAAGTAAAATTGTTATCGTGGATTTTATTATTATATACACTAATGCCATTGTGTATATTAGTCTAATGGCTTGGCGTATAATTATAAACTCTAATGCCATATATGTTAATGGCTACTGTTATGAAATCAAATAGCCATTTTATGTTTGAAGGAAGTCATTATACGTATGTTTGAAGGAAACCAATGTATTTATGTTTGGAGAAAACCAGCATACTGGAGATATGTTTGAAAGAACCCAATATAGTTACAAATTAGTTTTTAAACCGGTTTGAAGGCTATATGCCAATAGCATCATTAACAATAGGACATGGAAGCGATTTGTTTGTTTGTTTGTTTGTTTGTTTGTTTGTTTGTTTGTTTGTTTGTTTGTTTGTTTGTTTGTTTATTTGTTTGATTGATGTTTTTTTTTTAGAAAAATATATACTTCTCTTTCATAACACCAGACTATAATAGGATGAATTTTTTGATGTTCCGATAACGTCGTGGATTAACTATCTTTCAAGGATTTGAAGTCAATTTTCTTGAATTACTGGAGTTGTTTGCTTCGTCTTCTTATGACGTTTTTCTCGTTTAGGGCCAAACACGCCTATATTCATATTTTGACATTTTTGCTTTATATTTATTTTTTGTTTATAGTTTGTGGGTGTTGTTTTCTTTGTGTTTTTTTTTTTTTTACTTTTAAATGAATATTTTGTGGATTTTGTTTGTTTCTTGTTTCTTGCGTCATAGAGTTTTTTTTATGCCACAGCAACCGGATGTCAGTTTGTCTCTTCAAGTTTTATTTTTGTTCAACGAAATTCTTCGCGAATTTTGTTGTTTGCTGTTGTTTTTTGCCGAAGGTGGAGTGTGTGTGTGTGTGTGTGTGTGTGTGTGTGTACGTACCTAACCATAACAGTGGGTTTATGCATAGGTTACACTTACGTGCAACTGGGTTTAAAAAAATACTGGGTTCCAAAATCTGAAACTCAGTTTTTTTAAAACCGGCTTTGCAATAGGAATAACAAAAAAAGTGTATACACAAAGTCTGAGCGAGAGACCCACAATTGCGGTTGAGTCAACTTTGAGTTTGAGCCAGTTAACACTCCGCGATGTGTGTTCTCGCTGGTTAACCAGTCGAATACACGCACTGTCAGGGGAAGTAACTCGGAACGCCACACGCTGCGTGCCGGCTGGCAAGATGGAGGTATGTGTTTTTTCGTTTTATTCAGTTGTATTTTGTCCTCCTGTCTCTGTAAATAGTTCTTTAATCTATATTTTGTGCTTCTAGGATGTGGCTTTAAAATGTTCCCTTGTTAAAATGTCAAGCTTTTTCGGTGTGCTTTTGTACTTTTAAAATCATATCCATTTTCGTGTGGATGTTGTGGTCGATTGTCAACACAGGGTCTGCATTTTTGTTTGTTACTTTTTGAAGAACACAAAAATAAATTTGCTGCATTTTAAGCGTCCTTGTATGTGATATTAATGAAGAGTCTTGTGAAGTCTCTTGAACATTGAAACAGTTACCATGAGAAATGTATGTCTCCTTTGTTCACACTGGGGTTTCCAAAACTTGCATTTTTCCTCATTTACAAAAAAGACGGTCAGTGAAGATAGTACAAGAAGTAAATAAGGGAGGTATTGATGTGTTATTTTATAGATTGATTAAATAAATGTTTAAAAATATTTTTGCAGAATAACAATTTTAGTAAGTTGGCGCCTCGGGCGGCTTGAGTTAGATCCTGTATCGGCCAGCGCCTTGAGCAGCTCTTGAGCTTGAAAAGCGCTATATAAGAACGATTAAATAATAATAAATTAATAATATCAGTATTAGTCCTAGACTGTTTTTAGCATGGTCATATTTTTTGTAATCATTCAGCTTGTGCTGCCTACACATTTAAGATTGAGTAACCGTTAGATCTCATGCTGTCATTCAACACATTGATAGTGCAACATTAATAGTTCCTATCCTATCCTATCCTATCCCGTAACTCGGAGGTCGTAGGGGCACCAGAGATTTTAGTTTCACCAGCGTACTCCATCTTTCCCTGTCCTCAGCAACCCTGATGGTTTTGCTCAGTGTCAAACAAGTCCATTCTCGAATGTTGTCCTCCCATCTCTTTCTCGGTCTCCCCCTTCTTCTACCTCTTTGCACTGTGCCTTGCAGGATGGTCTTTGCAAGACCTGATGATCTGGTGACGTGGCCATACCATCGGAGTTTACGTTTTTTCACCACTGTGAGCAGGTCATCGTGTTGTCCAATGGCTTGTGTAATGGTCTGTCGGACTTCGTCGTTGGTGATGTGCTGTGTATAGGAAATGCCCAGAAGTCTTCTGTAGCACCTCATCTCCATGCTTTGTATTCTTCGTTGTAGGCGCAGCGTTTTTTGACCATGATGTAGTCGATCTGGTTGTGATGCTCCCCGCCGGGACTGTGCCATGTCCATCGTCTGGATTTTTTGTGGAGACCAAACGTGTTTGCCAGTATCAAATTGTTGTATCTGGCAAACTCCAAGAGTCTCAGACCCCTGTCATTTGTCTCGTTGCAGTGGGGTCCACATTAATAGTTAGAGCACCATTTTCAGATCTGCTTCTACTCCATTTCCCAAATTGTTAGCTGTAATTCTGAGTAAGCATAATTATTTTAATAAATTCTATTATTCCTTTTTTCCCCAGAACATCCTGTTAAGCCTCGAGTTTATCCGGTTGCGGAGAAGTCGCTGTAGTCCGACGACGACCCAGGAGGCGTTTGGAAGGAAGACGTCCCACTCCATCACCATCTTCATCGCCTTCATTGTACTCATCAGGTGACAGCTGGTGTGTGTCAGTACTTATTGAATTTTATAATATTGTTGTTTGCTTTGAAAAACACACATTGATTGCTGTATAAAATCGGTGCCACAGCAAAGCAGTTAACAACTGGCAGCTCCACGCCTCAGATCAAACTGTGACCTGCTAACACAAATTTTGTTGGTGGTATATTGTTTCTACATTGCAAAGGGGGAGGTGAGGAGAGCTTGGATGAGGGAGGAGAATGGGGGGGGGGGGGAAACATTAGTGTACATGGCAGAGCTAGACATCCTTGTTGAATAAGATCAAAGTTTTAGCTCAATTTTACAGTTGTTAATGGGGCACATGAAATGCAGATTACATTCTGATTATAATGTACACAATTCGCTCTGGGCTTTTCAGGTTGTATAGGTATGCTTTGGATTTTAAAAAGCAGGCATGTTGAGGAACCTTTGTACTTGTGCTTTCATGAGGTGGCCTCGTGGCGCAGTGGATAAGTCGCCGGTTTCCTATGCCGAAGGTCGCGGGTTCGATTCCCGCAAGGGGCGAACGTATGTGACTTAGGTACGAGACTATTGAGGTCACCGAGGGTTTTCTCCGGGCACTCCGGTTTCCTCCCTCCCTTCAATAATGGTACAGGATGCAGTCAATATAAAAATTTCAAAAATAAAAAATTCGGTTTTCTTCCGTCTTCTAATAGCGATCTCTCTGCCTTTACACCACCTGTTTGAGTGATGTATGTGTATTTGGTGTGTGAGAGGGTAAATGAGACAGGTGAGCGTGTATGTTGGTATAGATCGCCGCGCTTTGAGCCTTGGGGAAAAGCGCGTACATAGCATCCTGTATTATTATTTATTATTATTTACTGAGTAGTAAGCATAAGAGTTTCTATATCTATTTTATAACTTGGTTGCTAGTAGCTAGTGTGTCGAAGTGGTTAGTGGCAAAAAATGCTGTCCCACTTCCTCCGGGCTTTTGTGCCCTTTTTTCCCCAACCTCTACCCCCTAAACTTTAAATATGTTTTGCTTGTTTCTTTTACACTTTAAAGAGGGTGAGTAGTACATTCATGTACAAGAAAATTAATGTCCAGAATATATTTCATTGATAAATCAGTAGACAGTATTGTCAGTCAATCCCTTTTTGTAGTTGAGCCAGTTCAAGCCTCTACTCTTTTCAACTTCCATTCCCTTCTCCCACCCCAGGCCCACCACCCCACCCTTTGACCATCCTCATACCTTGGTTTGTTCTTATGCCGCTGTATTTGTTCTGTTGTTTAAACCCTGTGTTCTGATGCTGCTACTTGTTCGCAGGAGGGCTGAAGAGCAGCATGAGGATTCTAAAGACTCTAATTCATCGGAAGGTTCAGTCAAGAAACAAGCTAGAAAAGGGCGTCAAAGCCAGCAGACCGAAATGCATACAAAATCCCCATCATCAGCTTTGTTGCTGCCATCAGTGCTACCCCGTTCTCCAGGGTGTGAACCAAGTGCCATGAATCGTTTAGATATAGAATATATATTCAAATTTGTTTGCAAATCTATTCAAGATGAGTCCTAAATAGTAAAAAAAAATTGCATGTTTAAATGTTGTCTGTCTGCCTTCCATCTGTGCAAAACTTTAAAGTGGCTAATTACACGAGACCTCGAAAATTATCAGTGATTGAATGACTACACTTCAAGGTCAAGGTCACAGGTTCAACAAATGTTAGTCAAGCTATGTCAATTTTCCACAAAATTTCTTGTTAATCCTAAGTTATTAATATTAACTAAACTTCAGATTGTTTGATGCATGATAGGTATCAATGAGACGCACATGCATATTTTGTCAACCTTGCTGCAAGGTGAAGGTCATTGGAGATGTCCAAAATAATAAAATCTTTTGCTGTAGTTTATTTTATCGTACATGAGTGCATTTATAGCTGGAGGTCAAGGTCAAGAGCATCGAAATATCAAAGCTTGTATTACTTTGCATTTTAAACCCACCGTTTCAATAATTTAACTTTTTTTTCTGGCATCTCAATTTTGTGTTATTTATTGGAGTTCCATAAGGAGCATGTGAGTCATATGGACTTGCCTTTCCAGTGATTGATGGTGTTCATCATATTCAAAGCTTTTTGAGGTGGTTCTTGTCATTAAGTAATGGAAATTTACTGCTCTGTATTGTGTAGACTAGTTTTTAGGCCAGTTTTGTTAAGTAGTAGATTTCTGTCTTAAACTTAAGAGAAAGTGGTGGATTAATCTGGCAAAGTACCAAATTATTTTTCTTTGCCAAGTTAATACATATGTTATTCTCGGGGTTCTTGTTCATCAAAAAGCAATGTCAAGACTAATGACTATATAATAATATTCTGCTCTTCACATGGTTTTATGCAACCTTTGAGGTGCTGGAAAAAAAACTAATTATAAGTGGTTGCACTCAATTGATCCTTATTCAGAATATATTAACGTAACGGGAAACCATAAACAATTTATGTAAAACCTAACTAAATGAAGTTGATAAAAAAAGTAATAATAATATATACAAATTATGTTCTACTAGACACTTTCAAAATAAAAATGTTAACAAATTATGTCTGTGTTATGTTGTTCATATGTTTGTTTTACATTACCAGTTCTCTGCTTTTTTATTTTTCCATTCCTATTCTTTTCCAATGAAGATTTGTATACTTTTCCACCCTTCTCATTCTTTCTTTTCCTCTGGAGATTTTATGCTTTTTCTCCACGCTTCTCCTCATTCTTTTTCTTTCTATTAATTCTTCTTCATACTCCTCATACTTTTTCTTCTTTCTCCTTCTTGCCTTTTCTTCAATGATTTGATTTAAATCTGGAAGTAAAGTAATAAATTGAACATGAAAAAATTATCCACAGTTAACATTTGAGAACGACAAGATATCTTTTTTTTTGCAGATCTTCCAGTCTGGATTCAAATTAAAAAAACGTTAAAACCATACAATACAAAGTAAATGTAAGCAAAGTAAATATGACAATAATGTTTGCTTAATGCCAAATTTTTCTTTTCGATTTTTACTGACACCAGCTAATAATTTATTTTTTGGGCTATGGGGAGAAAAAGAGGGTCACGCACTGACCTATCCAGAGGTACACTGTAAAACCTCAGACCTTTCGGTTCTCAGTTCAATGCTTTAACCACTGAGCTACCGCCCAGTTCTTAAAGTAAATGGCAAAAGTCTATCCTTTAATAACAGCTCTAATTCTATACAGTAGCCTATATACCAACTGAAAATATTGTAAATGAAATTATAAAAACAAAATCAGAGGAAATTCTGAGCAATAGTAAAAGTTGTTTCATTAGTTGAATGAAAATAAAAGTGTCAGTGTACTGCACACACATACTGAAAATCTTGCAAATGCAACCTTGGCCATTTATACGTTTTGGTTATGTCCGTGTGTGTGATAAACCCAGTTTTTCCACAGAAACCCAGATGTCCAATATGCATGTGTAAAAACCCACTGGTATCAAATGAACCCACTATTTCATGGCACAATTTCTCCTTTTGTTTTTGTCAAAAATGAAAACGGTTGTGACAGATAACCTTACAAGAGGCTATTGTATCCGTTGAGTGAATAGGAATGGTCTGTAATGAAGGGAAAGGATGGAACCCAGTTTGCCTTATATTGAACATAAACCCACTATTATAGTTTTGAACGTATGTGTGTGTGTGTGTGTGTGTGTGTGTGTGTGTGTGTGTACGTACCTAACCATAACAGTGGGTTTATGCATAGGTTACACTTACGTGCAACTGGGTTTAAAAAAATACTGGGTTCCAAAATCTGAAACTCAGTTTTTTTAAAACCGGCTTTGCAATAGGAATAACAAAAAAAGTGTATACGCAAAGTCTGAGCGAGAAACCCACAATTGGGGTTGAGTCAACTTTGAGTTTGAGCCAGTTAACACTCCGCGATGTGTGTTCCCGCTGGTCAACCAGTCGAATACACGCACTGTCAGGGGAAGTAACTCGGAACGCCACACGCTACGTGCCGGCTGTCAAGATGGAGGTACGTGTTTTTTCGTTTTATTCAGTTGTATTTTGTCCTTCTGTCTCTGTAAATTGTTCTTTAATCTATATTTTGTGCTTCTTGGATGTGGCTTTAAAATGTTCCCTTGTTAAAATTTCAAGCTTTTTCGGTGTGCTTTTGTACTTTTAAAATCATATCAATTTTTGTGTGGATGTTGTGGTCGATTGTCAACACAGGGTCTGCATTTTTGTTTGTTACTTTTTGAAGAACACAAAAATAAATTTGCTGCATTTTAAGCGTCCTTGTATCTGATATTAATGAAGAGTCTTGTGAAGTCTCTTGAACATTGAAACAGTTACCATGAGAAATGTATGTCTCCTTTGTTCACACTGGGGTTTTCAAAACTTGCATTTTGTCTCATTTACAAAAAATACGGTCAGTGAAGATAGTACAAGAAGTAAATAAGGGAGGTATTGATGTGTTATTTTATTCATATGTAGATTGATTAAATAAATGTTTAAAAATATTTTTGCAGAATAACAATTTTAGTAGGCAAAATGCAATGTTATCAGAATAAAAAACAATAAGCTTTTAACGTGTACCGTTTATTATACTGCAACTTTTATTTTTCTGTAGTTTCCTTGTGTTCTGATGTAATTAAAAAAAACCACATGTTGCAACAAACAGTAAAATACAAAATTCTGGCTGCCGTTACCTACATAAGTTATAGCTTAAATTGGTTTATAGTTCACCTGTCTGTTTTCCTTGGATGAAGGGAAATAGAATATGAGAAAACTGATTGATGCATTAAACTGCTTAACATTTGGATTTTTTGTGGAGACCAAGCGTGTTTGCCAGTATCAAATTGTTGTATCTGGCAAACTCCAACAGTCTCAGACCCCTGTCATTTGTCTCGTTGTTGCAGTGGGGTCCACATTAATAGCTAGAGCACCATTTTCAGATCTGCATCTACTCCATTTCCCAAATTGTTAGCTGTAATTCTGAGTAAGCATAATTATTTTAATAAATTCTGTTATTCCTTTTTTTCCCAGAACATCCTGTTATGCCTCGAGTTTATCCGGTTGCGGAGAAGTCGCTGTAGTCCGACGACGACCCAGGAGGCGTTTGGAAGGAAGACGTCCCACTCCATCACCATCAACATCTTCATCGCCTTCATTGTACTCATCAGGTGACAGCTGGTGTGTGTCAGTACTTATTGAATTTTATAATATTGTTGTTCGCTTTGAAAAAAACACTCATTGATTGCTGTATAAAATCGGTGCCACAGCAAAGCAGTTAACAACTGGCAGCTCCACGCCTCAGATCAAACTGTGACCTGCTAACACAAGGTGTTGGTGGTATATTGTTTCTACATTGCAAAGGGGGAGGTGAGGAGAGCTTGGATGAGGGAGGAGAATGGGGGGGGGGAACATTAGTGTACATGGCAGAGCTAGACATCCTTGTTGAATAAGATCAAAGTTTTAGCTCAATTTTACAGTTGTTAATGGGGCATATGAAATGCAGATTACATTATTATAATGTACACAATTCGCTCTGGGCTTTTCAGGTTATATAGGTATGCTTTGGATTTTAAAAAGCAGGCATGTTGAGGAACCTTTGTACTTGTGCTTTCATGGGGTGGCCTCGTGGCGCAGTTGATAAGTCGCCGGTTTCCTATGCCGAAGGTCGCGGGTTCGATTCCCGCAAGGGGCGAACGTATGTGACTTAGGTACGAGACTATTGAGGTCACCGAGGATTTTCTCCGGGCACTCCGGTTTCCTCCCTCCCTTCAATTATGGTACAGGATGCAGTCAATATAAAAATTTCAAAAATAAAAAATTCGATTTTCTTCCGTCTTCTAATAGCGATCTCCCTGCCTTTACACCACCTGTTTGAGTGATGTATGTGTATTTGGTGTGTGAGAGGGTAAATGAGACAGGTGAGCGTGTATGTTGGTATAGATCGCCGCGCTTTGAGCCTTGGGGAAAGGCGCGTACATAGCATCCTGTATTATTATTTATTATTATTTACTGAGTAGCTAGTAAGCATAAGAGTTTCTATAACTATTTTATAACTTGGTTGCTAGTAGCTAGTGTGTCGAAGTGGTTAGTGGGAAAAAATGCTGTCCCACTTCCTCCAGGCTTTTGTGCCCTTTTTTCCCCAACCTCTACCCCCTAAACTTTAAATGTGTTTTGCTTGTTTCTTTTACACTTTAAAGAGGGTGAGTAGTACATTCATGTACAAGAAAATTAAAGTCCAGAATATAATATTTCATTGATGAATCAGTAGACAGTATTGTCAGTCAATCCCTTTTTGTAGTTGAGCCAGTTCAAGCCTCTACTCTTTTCAACTTCCATTCCCTTCTCCCACCCCAGGCCCACCACCCCACCCTTTGACCATCCTCATACCTTGGTTTGAAAATGTTCTTATGCCGCTGAATTTGTTCTGTTGTTTAAACCCTGTGTTCTGATGCTGCTACTTGTTCGCAGGAGGGCTGAAGAGCAGCATGAGGATTCTAAAGACTCTAATTCATCGGAAGGTTCAGTCAAGAAACAAGCTAGAAAAAGGCGTCAAAGCCAGCAGACCGAAATGCATACAACATCCCCATCATCAGCTTTGTTGCTGCCATCAGTGCTACCCCGTTCTCCAGGGTGTGAACCAAGTGCCATGAATCGTTTAGATATAGAATATATATTCAAATTTGTTTGCAAATCTATTCAAGATGAGTCCTAAATAGTAAAAAATTGCATGTTTAAATAATAATAATAATAATGTTCGTCATTTGTAAGGCGCCTTAGCCTAAGGATCAAGGCGCTGGCCGATACAGGATCTAACTCAAACCGCCCGAGACGCCACCCGCCGCCTTTGGGCGCATGGTCTGACGCCCGGACAACTGAGCACAATCCTGGGCAGCCAGGGATGGAGGAGAAGGACCAAGTGCATGCTGGGTGTGTTCTTGTTAATAATAATAATAATAATAATAATAATAATAATAATAATAATAATACAGGATGCTATACGCGCCTTACCCCAAATCATTCAGGCTCAAAGCGCGGCGACCTATACCAACATACACGCTCACCTGTCTCATCCACCCTCACACATACCAAACACACATCCATCACTCAAACAGGTGGTGTAAAGGCAGGGAGATCGCTATTAGAAGGCGGAAAGAAAATCGAATTTTTATTTTTGAAATTTTTATATTGACTGCGTCCTGTACCATTATTGAAGGGAGGGAGGAAACCGGAGTGCCCGGAGAAAACCCTCGGTGACCTCAATAGTCTCGTACCTAAGTCACATATGTTCGCCCCTTGCGGGAATCGAACCCGCGACCTTCGGCATAGGAAACCGGCGACTTATCCACTGCGCCACGAGGCCACCCGGCACTCACCCGTCTAGGACATGAGCGTCAGGATCTTTAAAGTCCGTTATGATGGAATGCATGCGACACAGACTAGACCTCGGTTTATACTCTCATCCGAAGGAGAAGGAAAACAGGAGTAAAGTGTCTTTCCCAGGGACACAACACAATGGCCCGGCCAGGGCTTGAACCCGGGACCTTCAGTTAATGTTGTCTGTCTGTCTGCCTTCCATCTGTGCAAAACTTTAAAGTGGCTAATTACACGAGACCTCGAAAATTATCAGTGATTGAATGACTACACTTCAAGGTCAAGGTCACAGGTTCAACAAATGTTAGTCAAGCTATGTCAATTTCCACAAAATTTCTTGTTAATCCTAAGTTATTAATATTAACTAAACTTCAGATTGTTTGATGCATGATAGGTATCAATGAGACGCACATGCATATTTTGTCAACCTTGCTCCAAGGTGAAGGTCATTGGAGATGTCCAAAATAATAAAATCTTTTGCTGTAGTTTATTTTATCGTACATGAGTGCATTTATAGCTGGAGGTCAAGGTCAAGAGCATCGAAATATCAAAGCTTGTATTACTTTGCATTTTAAACCCACCGTTTCAATCATTTAACTTTTTTTTCTGGCATCTCATTTTTGTGTTATTTATTGGGAGTTCCATAAGGAGCATGTGAGTCATATGGACTTGCCTTTCCAGTGATTGATGGTGTTCATCATGTTCAAAGCTTTTTGAGGTGCTACTTGTCATTAAGTAATGGAAATTTACTGCTCTGTATTGAGTAGACTAGTTTTTAGGCCCGTTTTGTTATGTAGTAGATTTCTGTCTTAAACTTAAGAGAAAGCGTGGCAAAGTACCAAATTATATTTGTATGTTATTCTCGGGGTTCTTGTTCATCAAAAAGCAATGTCAAGACTAATGACTATATAATAATATTCTGCTCTTCACATGGTTTTATTATACCTTTGAGGTGCTGGAAAAAAAACGAATTATAAGTGGTTGCACTCAATTGATCCTTATTCAGAATATATTAACGTAACGGGAAACCATAAACAATTTATGTAAAACTTAACTAAATGAAGTTGATAAAAAAGTAATAATAATATATACAAATTATGCTCTACTAGACACTTTCAAAATAAAAATGTTAACAAATTATGTCTGTGTTATGTTGTTCATATGTTTGTTTTACATTACCAATTCTCTGCTTTTTTATTTTTCCATTCCTCTTCTTTTCCAATGAAGATTTGTATACTTTTCCACCCTTCTCATTCTTTCTTTTCCTCTGGAGATTTTATGCTTTTTCTCCACGCTTCTCCTCATTCTTTCTATTAATTCTTCTTCATACTCCTCATACTTTTTCTTCTTTCTCCTTCTTGCCTTTTCTTCAATGATTTGATTTAAATCTGGAAGTAAAGTAATAAATTGAACATGAAAAAATTATCCACAGTTAACATTTGAGAACGACAAGATATCTTTTTTTTGCAGATCTTCCAGTCTGGATTCAAATAAAAAAAAACTTTAAAACCATACAATACAAAGTAAATGTAAGCAAAGTAAATATGACAAAAATGTTTTGTTAATGCCGAATTTTTCTTTTCGATTTTTACTGACACCAGCTAATAATTTATTTTTTGGGCTATGGGGAGAAAAAGAGGGTCATGCACTGACCTATCCAGAGGTACACTGTAACAACCTCAGACCTTTCGGTTCTCAGTTCAATGCTTTAACCACTGAGCTACCGCCCAGTTCTTAAAGTAAATGGCAAAAGTCTATCCTTCAATAACAGCTCTAATTCTATACAGTAGCCTATATATCAACTGAAAATATTGTAATTGAAATTATAAAAACAAAATCAGAGGAAATTCTGAGCAATAGTAAAAGTTGTTTCATTAGTTGAATTAAACTAAAAGTGTCAGTGTACTGCACTCACGTACTGAAAATCTTGCAAATGCAACCTTGGCCATTTATACGTTTTGGTTGTGTCCGTGTGTGTGATAAACCCAGTTTTTCCACAGAAACCCAGATGTCCAATATGCATGTGTAAAAACCCACTGGTATCAAATGAACCCACTATTTCATAGCGCAATTTCTCCTTTTGTTTTTGTCAAAAATGAAAACGGTTGTGACAGATAACCTTAACAGAGGCTATTGTATCCGTTGAGTGAATAGGAATGGTCTGTAATGAAGGGAAAGGATGGAACCCAGTTTGCCTTGTTTTGAACATAAACCCACTATTATAGTTTTGAACGTATGTGTGTGTGTGTGTGTGTGTTTGTGTGCGGGTTGGGTGTGTGTGGGTGTGTGGGTGTGTGTGTGTGTGTGTGTGTGGGTGTGTGTGTGTGTGTGTGGGTGTGTGATTCTTGTATACGGCTTTAAGTTTGTTTTAACATTGTTCTAATTTTCATTCAGATTTGGATCGATTTGTTTGTTATAAAGATGTCATATTTTATTTATTACTTAATATTTTTTTTAAAATGAAGGCTTTTAACTATGTGACTTCAATTATTGTTGCCTGAGCTTGAAGCAGTCCACCCGATGTTATAGCTTTGTAATATAGCTTAACAATGAGGCTTTTTCCTTTTATGGAAGAGCTGCAATGTTGAAGTAGAAGCTCTTACGGTTGATCCCGCCGCCGTGTCTCAGTGGTAGAGCGTTCGCCTGGCACACCGATGAACCCAGGTTCGAATCCCGTGATGGGCAAGATAAAAAGTGGCCATTTTTAACTGTCCATTTTAGCAGTATGATTGCTCTTGTGGTTCAGTGTTGATTTAGGTCCCTACCCCCTCCCTCTCCCTGGGATGGTTATCCCTCTGCCATATCGCCAATGGTGGGTGTTGACGTTAATCTCCAATGTTCTTTCATTCTTATGGTTGATGTCTATTAGGTGATGATGTTGTGATTTAATAATATGTACAAATATTGAACCGAAAAAGAGGTGGGAGGACAACACTCGTGAATGGACCGGTTTGACACTGAGCGAAACAATCAGGGTTGCTGAGGACAGGGAAAGATGGAGTACGCTGGTTAAACGATCATCTTTGGTGCCCCTACGACCTCCGAGTTACGGGATAGGATAGGACAAGTATGGAATACGAAATGCGTGGCCTGATAAACAAATGGAATATGGAATGCGTGGTCTGATAAAGAAATGGAATATGGAATGCGTGGTCTGATAAAGAAATGGAATATGGAATGCGTGGTCTGATAAAGAAATGGAATATGGAATGTGGGGCTTAATAAAGAAATGGAATATGGAATGCGTGGTCTGATAAAGAAATGGAATATGGAATGTGGGGCTTGATAAAGAAATGGAATGTGGAATGTGTGGTCTGATAAAGAAATGGAATATGGAATGTGGGGCTTGATAAAGAAATGGAATATGGAATGCGTGGTCTGATAAAGAAATGGAATATGGAATGTGGGGCTTGATAAAGAAATGGAATGTGGAATGTGTGGCCTGGTAAAGAAATGGAATATGGAATGTGTGGCCTGAGTGGATGGATGGGCATTTTTGTCTCTGCATTCAACTGGTTTCTTTTTTTTATAATACTGAAGGTATTATGTTGATTGTATTTGTTTTTAAACGATTATAAAAAGCAAGTTGTTTTATCTGTGGTACCTTGTAGATTAAGGTTATGGACTAGGTTTATAGTAATCGTTGCTTACAAATTAAAGTTATGGATTAAGCTTATGGCAATCGCTGCTCACCAAAACATTGGAAGAGAACATCGTTAGAGCAGTTTGTTTCCGGTTCCGGTTCTCCCAGCTATTTATGTCAGCATGCTAACTGAATTGGACTCACCGAGTAATACTGCATCTGCACTAGGCCACATTGTATTTTGACCCAACGATCTTGATTGCTTTTTGTTCATATATTTTTTAGCTATGTAATACGTTATTTAAGAACATTGTTGTTTTTGTTGTTTTTTCAAAATGAACATGATGAATCCAGATTAAACCTTTAATTGACATATATGTATGTCTACGTAAATAACGTCTGTTGGTTGCTTTGTGTGTATGAAACACATAATGCTCACAGTGGTGAAGAAACGAAAACTCCGATGGCATGGCCACGTCACCAGATCATCAGGCCGTGCAAAGACCATACGGCAAGGCACGGTGCAAGGAGGGAGATCGAAGAGGGAGATAGAAAAAGAGGTGGCAAGACAACATTCGAGAATGGACTGGCATGGCACTGAGTGAAACCATGAGGGTTGCTGAGGGCAGAAAAAGATGGAGTACACTGGTTAAACGATCATCTGTGGTGCCACAACGACTTTCGAGTTACAGGGTAGGAAAACAATATTTTGACTATAACGATGTCAAGAAATCAGACTCCTCTTTTTACAAAAAACGTAGCATTTTTATTTCTTTGTTGCGTTTTTGCTTTTACATACATGTGTTGTGGGGTGATTATTTTCTTTTTGTGAAAGTGACATTTCAAAATTCATATTGAAACTTCTGCAAGGAAACAGAACTAAGCCTAGTTATTTTTGCAACAACAAAAAATCCGGCCATGCCCCCCTCCTCCCCTATACCCTCAGCCCTCTATTTTGAGACAGAAAGAAGCGTGTTCCGTTTGATTTCAATTGTTGGGATTTCTTTGTTGGCTTTTTGTATAATATATGGATTAGATTATGTCAATTGCTATTTCCCTGTTTGTTGTGAAATGTCCAAATCGAGTTACAAATCTCCGCTATATAAAAGTGTCTACTACTACTACTACTACTACTACTACTACTACTACTACTACTACTACTACTACTACTACTACTACTACTATATCCTCTATCTACTATACTATATAATATCCTCTATATAAAAGTGTCTACTACTACTACTACTACTACTACTTCTGCTGCTGCTACTACTGCTACCGCCACCACTACTACTACTACTATTATTACTTTAATAATAATAATAATAATAATAATAATAATAATAATAATAATAATAATAATAATAATAATAATAATAATAATAATTTATTATTACTACTACTATTATTATTATTATTATTATTATTATTATTATTATTATTATTATTATTATTATTATTATTATTATTATTATTATTACCACTTTTACGACAACTACTTCTACTACTATTATTGTGATGATATTCTGGGAAAGATACGTTTATTTTACTAGGGGGTAAGACTTATTGATAGATGGACGATGTGCTACCACTATCGATCGTTCTTTTACCAGAATTCCGAAAGTTGTGTGAGAGACAGATCACGGCACTTTGGTCACATAAAATTTATATTTGTTCTCGGGAATTTTAGTATCATTTGGCTCACCTTGAGAACCGGTGATGACTAATCAAAAGACTAGATTAATATGTCTCGAGAGAAGAAAAGTAATAGCTACACAACAATACAAATAGAATGACACCAGTTGTATGTATGTAATTTCACTTTGTATATATTCAACACAAACTTTAACATTTCTGCATTAACCGGTAAATTAATAAGTAGTATAGTTCAACGTGCTGGGAAAGTTCTTTAGCAGGTTTCCTTCATCATTTGCTAACTGCGGTTACGATTTTCACTGTTCGTAGTTTTCTAAATGTTCTAGTTTTCTCGAGGGTAGGACTCAGTTCATTTGCGGGTGACTTATCTATTCTGGCGGTGAGTCGGGTCGCCCTTGTAGCTGTGGGGTTCGGACGTGGCCAGGTAGACTCTTGATTGTTCTCCTTTGGTGCCACGGGAGCGACGGTCAGGCGTTCGTCTCCACAAACATGATCCCAGGGCCGACCTGTAAAAGTCGGAGCTCTGGCTACAGTATTCTCGAGCTATAAGTGTGCGGTCTCCTCTGCAAAGTGTCTATAGCATCAGACACCTGCAGGGTTCCCATATGCACAATTCGATTCGAATCTTAAGGCTAAGATACATCAATCCACATGCATACTGTCTCAGAAACAATAATCTGTTTCTGTAACTATATATATCAAGAACATATTATCAATACATGGCAATCAATATACAATAAACATACACATATCAAAACTACTAGTGTTATCTTACTTGTAGACTCTGGGACTCGTGACATCGTCTTTTACGTCTCTAGCACTCTCTTGATGAGATGGAGATAGACGGACACTGCAGTTTGTTCCTTTGGTCGACCCTCACAGCTTGGCAGTTCGTTTGCGACTGACTAGCTGATTTTTGGTCCCCAAAGATATGCAAGAGTTCCTAGTGGTCTTCTGACCAATCGTTTAGCTCTCGTTTTCGTCAATCCCGCATATACGGGATTTTACGGTTTCAGTTGGAATAGTTTTCACACCTATCCTAGTTACCGGACACATATAATTATCCTGGAATAGGAGTGTCAGACGTCGAGTGGAGGATAGATGCGATAACGATTACGCGGAGTCTAGGCTACATAGGGTCTCAATGACTTTGGTCATAGGGAAGTAGGCTAGTTAACGAAGACAAGGTTATGGTCAGTTTGACTTAAGTATGCCATTTAGTCTTGGAACGCTAAGTCTGTCAGATGGTATCTTGTGGGACTGTGGGTGTGACTGTCTCAAGAAAGTTAATTTGACATGTGTTGGCTGCTTTTTAGATAACTGTTGTATTAACGTCCAGTTTCATTCGATGGTATCTATTTTGCGCTAAGCTAATTTCCTACATGGTTGTCGTCACTATTTCTGCTGTTACAATTATTACTATTACTACAGTGGGGCCGGGTAGCTCAGTTGGTAAGAGCGTCTTGCTAGTAACCGAAAGGTCGCTGGTTCGAATCCCGGATTGGTCAACGTGTGATCATATTATTTTCCCCTTTACCAACAACTGGCCCGCTGGTGTCAGTATAAATCGGCCCAGTAGTCACCTATATGCGAAAGTGTCGTGTGACTATAATCTACAAACAACAACAACAACTATTACTACAACGACGACGACTACTATACTGCTACTACTACCACCACTACTAATACTGCTACTACCACCATCACCACTACTACTATTACGACTACGACGGCTGCTACTACCGCTATTATTGCTACTACTACTACTACTACTACTACTGTTGCTGCTATACCACCACCACCACAACTACTATTACTACCACTCCTAGCAAAGTTTAAACTAGTACATATATAAATGACCTTCGATGTTTAGTGTGTAAGGTTATTTCCAATCACGTGTCTTGTTCAAGTGTTTATGTTATATTATACGTCCTGCATCTTAACAAATCAAAGTGCAAGACCGATGCCTTAGCTCTCATTCCAGATGATTTTCTCTGTTGATATGGATTTTGTAGAGCCCTGTTATAGTTGACCTTGTTAGTCTTATTACGACAACTGATCGAGTTAAAGTTGTACAAATTGTTAAGTTTTGTTTTTATGTTTTTAGTTTTGTATTGTATTCATTTATTTAAGCTCTTCGTTGTATAATATTGCGTTGAAGTGAACAGACGTAAAATTGAAGACTTGAATGGGGTTGTAACAAATTGTGTTATTTATTATTTCCTGCGCCTATACCGTCTGGCTCTGTTCAGCAATGTGTACATGGCGTCGGTTCTGTAGACCTATATATAGGTCTACTACAGATGATACTCAGATTTCAACATTCCCAATGAAATAATAAAAGTTACATACTATATTTTTCACAGCCACAGTAAACGAGAATGTAATTTATTTTTCATAATTTAAATAATTAAGTGATTGTAATTTAATAATTTAAAGAGTGCATCATTTAAAAAACAGCTTGCATTCTAACCCCCCCCCCTCCCGCCCCCCTCTCCTTTCCGTGTGCTTGTGCCGCTGCGGGCAATAGCTTCTAAAATTCTAAAATTAGACGAGCTCAGAATACAGCAGAGGCGCACGTAGTACACGTGGTCGTTGTGGTCCAAATTGTTTTTGTTCTACCCACTCATTGCCACTGGCGAAAAAAGATAGAAGATAAAACCGAGTTTTCGAGTTTATTTTAAAACTCTTTCTTAGTTCAAAATAAGGCTAAATATACTAATAGCCATTGCTACTGTATATTTTTCTCAAGAATTGGTCTTGTGGTTGGTTGTTGTGTATAGAATTTGTATTATTGAATCTTTTTTCAGTGTATAGATTATTTGTTATTGCATTTTGTATACCTAGAAACGTGGAAGCAGTACATTCACATTTGTTTTGTTTCTACCAAGCCATTGATATTGTGAATTTTTTTCGAGAATTGGTCTCGGTAAGTTTTGATTGGTTGTGGTGTATGAAATTTGTATGATTTAATTTTTTTTTAAGTATGTATAGATTATTTTGTTTTTACATTTTGTATACTGAAAAATGTGTGTGTGGATGCAGTGCATTACACCATATTTGAATATTCTTCTCGAGGGTTGGTCGTCTGCTTGTGGTTGGTTGCTGTGTGTCGAATTCGTATATGTTTTGTGTAGAAATATTGCTTATTTTGTTATAGCATTTTGTAGATGCTAAAATATGTGTATGTGTGCGTGTGTGCGTTTGTGTGTGTATGTGTGTTTGTGTGCATGGGAGTGCGTTTGTGTGAGTGATTGTAAGGGTGCGTGAGTGCGTGCGTGTATTTCTCTCTGTCTGTGTGTGTGTGTGTGTGTGTTTGTGTGCATGGGAATGCGTTTGTGTGAGTGATTGGAAGGGTGCGTGATTGCGTGCGTGTATTTCTCTCTGTCTGTCTGTCTGTCTATGTCTCCGTCTCTCTCTGTCTGTCTCGGTCTGTCTGTCTGTCTCTCTCTCTCTCTCTCTCTCTCTCTCTCTCTCTCTCTCTCTCTCTCTCTCTCTCTCTCTCTCTCTCTGATTATTTTTGGCATACATGTACCTCAACTCATGACAATCAACATGTAGCAGACCGTTGGTCGGTCAGTCGGTCGCTGCGACAATCCGAATTTCGCTTATATATTCAAAACACCTTTTTTGCCACACCCCAAGAATGACTGAACCGTTTTTGAGTATTTTTTACTATGCCGATAGGTCTACTTTAACCACCATTCAGCCTTGGTGTCCTTGATCTTTGTTGTTTTTCAAAGGTCAAGGTCCCTGATGTCAATTATAATCATGATATTATCAAAACGTTATGCGCACTTAACGACAAAATGGGCTGAACAGGTTTTTATCACTTTTGCTTGATAGTTCAGATAATCAATCGATCCGTATTTTCATTTTAGTCCTTTAGGAAAAAGCTGTCATAAAATCAGCAGGAAAATATTTTGAAAATGCTGATTGTCAGCTGTATGTCAAGAAATACACATCAATAGCTTGATGAATGTCCTCGATTTACAATACTAATCATTTATTATAGTCTTGTTTTTATATTGTAGAACTTGATGTTTCATTGTATCTGCTACTTTTCA
Organism: Oncomelania hupensis; assembly: GCA_036898135.1. NCBI lineage: Eukaryota > Metazoa > Mollusca > Gastropoda > Littorinimorpha > Pomatiopsidae > Oncomelania > Oncomelania hupensis. The sequence continues at coordinate 1,250,795 of CM072522.1, read as the reverse complement.
TTACTTTCATTCTCTTTAGCTTGCAGGTGTTGGGAGAGCGCTTTGTGGGCTCACTCTGTGGGGAATCGCGCTACACAGAAGCTTAGTAGTAGTAGTAGTAGTAGTAGTAGTAGTAGTAGTAGTAGTAGTAGTAGTAGTAGTAGTAGTAGTAGTAGTAGTAGTAGTACCAGACAGCTTCTATTATTATTATTATTATTATTATTATTATTATTATTATTATTATCATCATCATCATCATCATCATCATCATCATCATCATCATCATCATCATCATCATCATCATCATCATCATCATCATCATCGTCGTCGTCGTCGTCGTCATCATCATCATCATCATACCAATAATAATAATAAAAATAATAATAATAAATTAATATTATTATTATTATTATTTGTATTAACACTAAGTTGCATAAAGAGCGGGGATGCTTTTTGTATGTAAAGATCAGTGAATTTGTGTGTGAACTCTTTCAAGTGTTTATCATTGGATACGTGTACCACGATCGATGTGTTGCAGTCAGTAAACATTTTCAATATATATTGAGTCTTGGTTTTCATGTTTGTTTCAGGCTGGTTGTGTGTGGGAGCGGGTGAGGGTGGAGGGGTGTGAGGAGGGTTGTTGTGTGTGTGTTTCATCACGTGTCTGTACGAGTGTGAAATGATTAAGGAACCTCTAGTTCGCTCTGTCTCTGTTTCTTTGTCTAATTCTTTATCTCTGTCTCTCTGCCTCTAGCTGACTCTCTCTCTCTCTCTCTCTCTCTCTCTCTCTCTCTCTCTCTCTCTCTCTCTCTCTCTCTCTCTCTCTCTCTTTCGCTCCGTGATCTGAGAAATTGTCATCAATCGATCCATATTTCTGCCTAAGTCACATAGATAGGTAAAAAGGTAAAGGTAGTCCCATAGCCTTGTGGCCGTAGGGGAGCGTGATGTTGGAGATCACACTTATCTTGGGCCAGCGTAATGAGGGTGATGCCCAACTCTCTCCCTCGCTGCTTTACCTTCCCCACCCTCAAGAGAGTAGGTACTCAATCACAGTTGAGTCAACTGGGGGCGTTGTTGTTTGTCGCTTCACACCTTAGCGGTCACCCATCCAAGTGCTAACCGCACCGGACGGTGCTTCACTTTCGACACAGTAGCGAGTGCTCCAACCACTGCACTATCCGACACCCCAAGTCACATAGATAGCAACAATAAATTAAAACAACGTTTTCTTAAAATCACTCGATAAAACAATCTGTAATTTCATGCTCATGAGAAACATACCAAAAAATACTATATTCAGAAATCTTATAAATAACTTTGATTTTTTCGTTTGGAAAAGTGGTAGTTGTAGTAGTACGTAGTTAAGTACGTGAAGCCTTTCTAAAGGTCCTGTCGTCCTGAAACTTTACATTGCATGCGATAAACCAAATAGATTATCTATTAAAATATAAAATAGGTCTATGAAAGTTTGCAATTCCGTGCAAATGGTTATTTATGTATGTTAAAACAATATAATGTATGCTCTTATACAAATGTGGTGGGCGTGATAATAGATTCGTCAACCGTTATCTAAGAGAGATAACTCTTAGAGAAACCACGTTAAATGTTGCTTCCCGTTTCATCTCGGTATAATTATGATCTGTGGCAATAATTAACATCTAGACTTTCTGGCCCATTGTCGTCTGTTTACTAAAATTCTACTTCTTCCTCGTTTTGCTTTAGACTACCGTCACCACGTTTGTGCCTTTTTTAAAACCAAAACTAATTTATGCTGTGTACGAAAATGTGTTGGGCGTGATAATATGATTCGTCATGCATTAGCTAAGAGAGATAACTATTAGAAACTCTTGCCCGTCTCTCTCTCTCTCCCCCTCTTTCTCTCACGCACACACAAACACATATTCACACACACAACGTATAGTAAATTCTCTCACATGCACACACATACACGTACCTTACGATGTACTTAACCATAATGTAGTCACTATTTTATATAATGATATCTGCTAGATTGTATGCTGTGTGTTTAAGTTTATTATTATTATTATTATTATTATTATTATTATTATTATTATTATTATTATATATTATTATTATTATTATTATTATTATTATTATTATTATTATTAACAATGGTGTTTAATTTTAATTTGAAAAATCACTTTAATCTATTCTTTTATTCCTACTGATAAGCTTTTGAGAGAGGTACATGTGTATGCGAACTGGAGTATTGGAGGGAGAGTGGGTAGAAAGAGAGCTAGTCGGTGTGTGTGGGTGTGTGTGTGTGTGTCAGAGTGAGAAAGATCGTTTGCTTGCTGTGTAATTTTAGCTCAACCGTTTATTAGTCTTTCAGGTTTGGTTATTCTGTATGCATAATAAATAATAAAAAAATAATTGATAGTTTGTTCATTGGCATATAACATAAAAGTAATTTATTTGTTTAGTTTGTTTCCATGCATTTCGTGCAACTCTGCTAGTTTACTACTGGTAATTGTCTTTCACAAGTCATTCAGTCACAGGCACTTCGTCATTTAAAACAATCACAGGCACATGTCATTGAAAACCAATCATAAGCACTTGTCTTTCAAAATCAATCTGTTTTATTTTGAATCAGGTTTAACTTTACATTAATAAAAGTGTTCGTGTTGTTTTGTGCCTGTGGTGTATGCGTTATGTATGTGTGTATATATGTTAACATCACCAAGCACATAACAACAACATAACAACAACAAACTATGGATGAAAATACATTTTTATTACCAAAGGATTTTATATATCTGTTATACATACTAAATTTGAACTAAGCAAACTAACTTTAGAACAGAAGTTATAATAATAATAATAATAATAATAATAATAATAATAATAATAATAATAATAATAATAATAATAATAATAATAATAATAGTACATCATCATCATCAAAGAATGTTTGACGTGCAAGTTATACCTCTCTAGTGAACTTTTCAAAGAGCTTAAATAACCCAACTAACGTTAAACATCGTGTCCTGTAATTATAAACCATGCAGTCTTATTGCAACTTACATTTCGAAAAGATCAAATCACAAAAACTATACAGCAAAACATTTCTGTCTAAAAAGATGTGTAAAGAAGTCTGCGCTTTGAACTGATTTATACTTAGAAAAAAGCGCTATTTAAATACTTATTAATATTATTATTACAGCTTTATTATTATTATTACTATTATTATTATTATTATTATTATTATTATTATTATTATTATTAATATTAAATGATGGAAGACAATGGTTCTTTCCATTTACATCGTGACCATACTTCACATTCAACACTATTTAGTAAGGAAAAAACCTATAGCAACAGTTGACAGTTTTTACCACATAGTTAGTTATAATTATGGAAAACACTACTACAATGGGATTTAGTGAAGAAAGTGACAGCTGGTGAGAATAACAAGGGAGACTCAAACATCTTAGGAAGTAGTTGCCTTCCCTTAGGCAAGGGGATTGGAGTTTAAATTGGACAACATCTGATAAGGTTTATATCCAAGATATAGATGCTGTCATGTAACTCTTTAACCCCCTTTCTTTAGCTGCTACCAAAACGTTTGTGATCTCCCTATAAAATAACGGGGCTTGGTGATTTATAAAATAACGTATAGTCAAACAAAAGGAACAGATCTATGTGTGGGTTTTTCTTCTTCATTGTGCCGTCATAAATACATGTACATACTCAACTGGAATATATCATCAGCGAGAAAAAACGCACACAAACAAAAACAGATTTACTGAATTAAAAAAAATTAAAAGAAAAAATAAAAATCAATTGTACATATTATTTACCCAGTATTTATTTTGAGAATAGAAAATTCCCCAGGGCACAGTGGGTCCTTGGCATGGAAATAAAAATCAATGGGGCCATATGTTTAATTACAGGCCAGAGAGATTAAAAAAAATTTGAAGTCCCATAATTAGAGATGGCTCCACTCTGTACAACCCAGAACACAACGCGTAACTGAGACTAGGATCTACAAGTGGAGAGGCGAACGAACATAGGTTTTGACTACACTGTGTGAAAGCTTGAAAAGCCTAGTGGTAACACTGAAGGCGCTCCACCAGCCGTCACTTTCCAATAAAGGCATCCACGCAAGGGACGCTGACGTTGTACTCCCGTTTACAAAAACAAAATAGAATATAAACATCATTATAAAATATCAACAAAACACATACATATAAAATGCCTACATTGCTAAACAATAATACCATAGAAAGCCACAGTGACCATTTGCCAGAAAGCGTCCAATAGTCCCAAGCTGACCCAACAGACCTCATACACAAATGAGGAGTTTTGGAAATGTTTTCAAGAAAAAAGGTAGGTGACTGATCTAGCGAAGAAGATAGTATAGTAGATTGATAGAACAGAGTAGGAATGAGAAAGAACAAAGGAGAAGGACAGCGACAGTGGGAATTTAAAGCACTAAAGCACTAGCTGGTTCATGCATCGATGTTAGGTCAGCCTACCAGACGACACACAGCAGAGAACATAGCCATACATCAGTAATGACACAAGACACAAATTGGAAAAACGCTACGCCAGTCGGCACACAGTTTTTTAACATTTCAATGGGCCATTCTCAACAGATGTTTGTTGTTTTTAATCTCTTCATTCTCTCCATTTTTATTTGCCATTGGAGCCAGGACACTGTTTACTGATTTTGTTCTAAAAAAAAAAAAAGGAAGAACCTATAGGGGAAGGACATTACATTAAATTACATGATTATTGCTTTAGGTCCAGCGGACTCTTCCGAGCCAAATCAGGACCGGACAACCCCTGATCCGTATAAAAGATCTGCTGAAACAACCCTAGTGGTAAAACTGAAAGCTCTCCACCAGCCAATCACTTTACAATAAAGACATCCCATGCAGGGGACGCTGAGGCTATACTCTAATTTTTCTAACCCCCGTTTACAAAAACAAAATTGATTGATTGATTGATTGATTGATTGTTGCTTTAGGTCCAGCGGACTCTTCCGAGCCAAATCAGGACCGGACAACCCCCGATCCGCATAAAAGATCTGCTGAAACAACCCTAGTGGGAAAATTGAATGCCCTTTACCGCCCAGTCACTTTACAATAAAGACATCCCACGCAGGGGACGGCTGAGGCTTTACCCCAACTACTCGAACCCCCGGTTACAAAAACAAAATAGAATACAAACATCATTATAAATTATCAACAAAACACATACATATAAAATGCCTATAGTGCTAAATAATAACATCATAGGAAGCCCTAGTGACCACCCGGCAGAAAGCGTCCCATATTCCCAAGCTGATCCAACAGACCTCACACACAAATAAGGAGTCTTGTCCCGGAAGAGTTTTCAAGAAAAAAAGTAGGTGACTGGTCTAGCGAAGAAGATAGTATAGCAGATTGATAGAACAGAGCAGGAATGAGAAAGAGCAAATGAGAAAGACAGCGACAGTGGGAATTTAAAGCAATAAATTTCCAGAAAGTGGGGATACTATTTATACTGAAACCCCCGGCACCCCAACGGGGTATATAAGGGAAGGGACTAAGGACTTATGTAAAGGTAGTATATTTAGTATATTTATTCAATTTATTGTGGAAGTGAAGGGGTACACAATGAAAGGAAAACAAAAATAAATTTAAAAAATAGTTACAAATCACAATTTATTGATTATCACTTCTAGTACTATATATTATTTCCACAACTACCACCACCACTCAAAATTAAATTTAACAAAATAATGCAATGTACAAGATAATGTAGGAAGATGGGGTGTGCGTGTGCTTATTTTTATCATTAGATTTCTTTAACGTTACACAAACAGTATGCTTCCATTTTTTGAAACAAAATAAAAGTTTTTTTTAAAATTATTTATAGATATAATATAATATATTGTATTAGAAGAAAAACATAATATCAGAAGATAAAAATATTACTTTGCAAGCAAGAATCACCAGTGTGCATTAAAAAATAAAAGTAATATTAGTTCACATGATGTATACAACAAAACAAAACCGCATCCACACGAAAAAAATAATGTGTGTACCTCACAGTGATTTTAGTCCCTGTGCTCTCTCCACTATGCTGCATTTTACATAGGCACATTTTTAAAAAAATAATAATATTCTCTAATTTTTCTAAAATGTTCAACCATAATCGAAGATGAGGGGATGGGAAAAGAGGGGTGAGGGTGGAAAAAGGGAAGGGGGGAGGTAAACGATTTCCTAACTCCTTTATAATCATGATTGAGTGACAGTTATGAATTTCTTGCAGGCAAGCCATATACATCTATTTACAGAGAAACATGCATTATGCGCCTGTTGCAGTGAGTATTTAAAAACTGTAGGCATACAATACATCGAAACTGCATGACAACTTACCCCAAAATTAACCAGATTACAATAGACCGACTATAAGGCAATGTGACTTTACAATCAGCATGAAACTAAACGGTGAACAGGCAGTATTCTCTGCAGTTTAAAGGCTGTAAGTGACAACCCCTCCCCCCCCCTTAAATTCTCTGGTTAAATGCAAAAGGACTAGGTTATATTTTTAACAAAACATCCCCTAAACAAAAAACATTCATTAACAACACATATGGCAAGCCATTCTTTCCACAGATCCAGGAAGAAAACAATGGCAACAACAAACCATGTATGTCATACCAGGTGAAAAGGACAAGCTCAAGCACGCCCCTCCCAAAATAAAATAAAATAAAATATAAAATATAAAACAAACACCTGAACACAACATAACAAAGTCTCCTTGCCTCATAATGTTTTGACATAAATATTTTCTTAACGAAAAAAACAAACAACCAATCCATACAGATCTGAAATGACCCGCCTGTTTTTGTATGTCGGTGTAAATCCACAGCTTACGTTTCTGCCATGGACGGCATGCATCCCATCACTAGGACTTTAAAGATCATGACACCCATGTTCTAGGTAGGGAGAGTGCCCGATAATACAAACTCGCACCCAACAAGCACAAAGTCCTATAACCCATTCGACTAGGTTGGGTGCGGCTGCCCTACTTTCACTGAGCAGGCAGCCCAAATTTTGCCCACAAATAAAACAAAAACAAAACGGAAATCCAAATAAAATCATAATGCAACTGACAAACAAGGCAAAAACACAGGGAACTCTAGCAATCTTCCTACATTACATGATTATTGCTTTAGGTCCAGCGGACTCTTCCGAGCCAAATCAGGACCAGTATAGCCGAATCAGGACCACAAAATCAAGACCACAACTTCGCTGAAAGAAGACTCACCCCTGATCCACATAAAAGATCTGCCAAAACAACCCTAGTGGTAACACTGAAGGCACTCCACCAGCTGGTCACTTTACAATAAAGACATCCCACGCCGAGGCTATACTCTAATTTATCGAACCCCCGTTTACAAAAACAAAATAGAATATAAACATTATTATAAAATATCAGCAAAACACATACATATAAAATGCCCACATTGCCAAATAATAACATTATAGGAAGCCCTAGTGACCACCTGGCAGAAAGCATCCAATATTTCCAAGCTGATCCAACAGACCTCATACACAAATGAGGAGTTTTGTCCCGGAAGAGTTTTCAAGAAAAAAGGCAGGTGACTGGTCTAGCGAAGGAGAAGATAGTATAGTAGATTGATAGAACAGAGTAGGAATGAGAAAGAACAAATGAGAAAGACAGCGACAGTGAGAATTTAAAGCACTAAATTTCCAGAAAGTGGGGATACTATTTATACTGAAACCCCCAGCACCACAACGGGGGTGAGCAATCTTCCTAAATGCACTGCACTGGAAGAAGAAGAAGAAAAAGAAGAGGAAGCGAAGAAGAAGAAGAAGCGAAGAAGAAGAATAGCAGAAATGAAACAAGCAGAACAAAGTGAAAGACATGAGGTGCAGATTTGTACAGAAAAGCATTCAGTGGTAATTGTGCATCACCAGTACATGTACGTTATCCTAAACTTGCACTACAGTGAACCCTCGCTACTTCGCGGTTTGACATTGGCAGATTCACCACTTAGCGGATTTTTTTCATTACAATTGTTCAGTATTGTAATAATCTCTTTTTTTTAAAAATGTACACCTACTGTTTTATTGCTTAACATTTGTGCCTGTGTACTGTATGTGCATACTATAGATATCTGTACATTACAGTAAAGGGTGGTTTGTTAACGGTACATAAAGGGAGGGTTTTAAAAGTCTGAATACACGTTAAATAAATACTGTAAATATGGTGTCCAAACTTAGCAGAATTTTGGCTATTGCAGCCAGTCTCGAAACCTAACTACCGCGATAAACGAGAGTTCACTATAGTCTACATACAAAATATAATTAACACCATACAAAACCAAACATGTTTACAGTAATTTCATGGGTCTACAAAGCGACACAGTGCATAAGGTATATCCTCTAAGTTTTCACAAACATTTTAATTTATTTCAGGCGATTAGGTGCATACATCCAATAAAGCACACATGAACAGAGAGAAAAAAAGGAAACTGTTGTTTGTGTTGATGGACTTTCTCAACCACATCGATACGATGCAGATGCACATTATACAGGCCGCTCTTAATTTGAGATGTTTTAGCACGCTGCCCGATTCCTAAAAATAGTTTCTTTGACCTAGGATAACGAGCGGTCAGCTCTGTTTGTCCCAGCTTGTGATAACAGAGAAGAAACTGTGCATTTCTCTCATCATTTTTGCTTTGTGTAGCAGCATTTCTAAACTTTGCTCGATTCAATGTGTGCGTTTAGTTAGCTAGATAATCAATCTCTACGTTGTGATTTTTGGGTGATTCTGAATGAATACTTTAAAAAAATGTTATTTAATATGTTGAACGAGACAGTGTTTGTTCGAGATTCTCTTCTTTGTTTTATAGTATTTTGCGTGCGTCGGTTCCCTTCATTTGTATACCTGTTTAGAAGGTTCTAGAATTCTGTGAGGCTTAATTCATATTAGTATCACATCTTTGAAGTGTAAACGTATCGTTTGGTTAAGTATTGTTGGACTGAATCTTATAGAACATGTTATTTTACATTTGTAAAAACTTGAACTCCACTTTCTAACGCTACACGCTCTGCTTACTGTGTTGGGATGGTGTTGAAAGAGATCTGATAGAGTAGCCTACACTGCCTGGAATGCCAGTAGCAGCCAGAAATAAAGGGGAACTGAGGAACATGAGAGTGGTCAGCCAATCTGTTTTTACCTCCATGCTAAACCGCAGCCTCTGAGTTGCAGTGGATGGCATATGGGTAGCCTATCTGTTGACACAGTGTTTTCATACATATTGAGAGACTGTTTCTGTTGATGACTCGACAAACGCAAATTTTCGTTGCCCATGAAATCGGTCATTCCTGAACTCAAATTTGCTATTTCAAGTGCTGTCAGATTCTGCTTCCTTTGGTTGCCTGCTCTAGCAGCGGGTTCTTTTTTTTTTCTTCTATTTTGCGCATAGATAATGCACTATCAGCAAATAAGGTGCAGCAGTCAGTTCAGTAAGAAAATTGTGCCCCGGAAATTATGGTACTAACTTCTAATTTCCCATCTTTCACTTACAATGACAAAACATATACAGCTGAAGCCAAAGACCCTGCTATACGCATCTACAATATATGGGATTTACTATTTGTCCCATTTTTCTTCCACATGACCCTTACCTGCTCAACTACAAGAACAGGATTTGACTAATCTATCATACGTTATTTACCATTTTCATGCATCGTCAGACTCACAGCAGAAATTCAGGACCATGTTGTGAAACATTTGTTATAATTATGCTGCTTGTATGCCATGAGCATTCATGATGTCAGGTGGAAATGTTTTTTTTATGTGCAGGTATAAGTTGTCATTCATACAATATTTTATTGTTTTTAATTTCAGCTCATTCTGCACATAAAGACACACACAGCTAAAATACAAGATCATACTACCAAGAATCCAGTATACCCTGTTTATTTAATCCACCATTATACGCTGTTTAAATCTTTCAACCTTTTATTTTATAGAGTCTTGTATAGAAGACACACAGCTAGCTCAAATGCAAGATCCCGCCAAAAATCTGTATATGTATATATGATTAACTATTGCCAAACTTTTTCACAGTTTTGCTAAAGACACACATAAAGCTTTAAAGGCCAAAAACCCCAAAACACCTTACAAATAGATTCAATAAATTAAACTGCTCAACCCTCTTAACACAGCCAACTCACACCTATACCAACCACTTTCTCACAAAATATTCCTACGGTGTCTTACAACTGCAATACCAAAAGCAGGCTACAAATAATAATAACAACAATAATAAAATATTGTTAGCTAGGGAAGAGTTGCACACTCACTGTCAATCAGGCCTGATACTGAGAATCATCATACTGCATGCTAACAACACAGTCCAGCCATGAGACTCATCCAGTCAGCCACAAATTTAGGAGGCGGCGGAGGCCGAGCGCTTCTTGGATGATCGCTGCAGCAGTTCATCCAGGAGGGTCTGCTGGTTGGCAAAAAATTCCTTGGTCATCCCGCACGTTGCGTTCACGCACATCGGACATCGCAAGGTCAGCTGGGTACTGCACACTTTCTCTGACTTGAGGTGTTGTTTGACTATATCTGCCAGTGCCTGTGGACATTATACATATATATACATACAATGAAGGTCATTATCTTCGTCATCATCGTCATCATCAATAAATCAATAAATAAATAAAATAATAAAATCAATCAATCTTATCAATTAATAATCTTCATCATCATCATCATCATAAGCTTTTGTAAAGCACAATTTTCCAAAAGCCTGGTCTCAAATCGCCTTCTGCAACCTGAAATACTAAAACTGGTCTAAACAGGAACAAGAGTTACAATGTACAATATATAGAAAACGGAATGCACTGAATAAATAGAAGCACAAAGCTCATATGACTCAAATGCTCCTTATGGAACTCAAATATGTAACATGAAAATGTGTGCCCAGAAAAAACAAAATGAAATGCTTTCACTAAAATGCAAATAACAACTCTGATCTTTCAATGCTCTTGACCTTGAGATGACCTTGACCTCAGCTCCAAATACACTCATGTTCTGTCAAATAAACAATAGCAAAAGTTGTAAATGTCAAAAACGGTGACCTTGGGATAACCCTGATTTTCAGTGACCTTGATTTTGGGATGACCTTGACCCTCATGTGACCTCTCATACATGTCTGATCAAATAACCCAATGTTTTTGCATACTATATTACTAAGGGGTAAATAAACAGCCATTCCACTGTCTGATGATCTATTTTTGTGTACGTTTTTGCAAGGCCTAAAATGGCCTTGATCTTCAAGATCAACGCAAAAACATAAACACATATGAAAGACCAATCTATCATCTCTAAATACAAGAAGTTTACACTTAATATCTCTCATAGTTTAGGGTCAAGGTCACTTCAAAGTGCATATACTAACTGACTTTGGACAACTCCAATGACCTTGACCTTGGATTGAGGTTGACCAAATTTGTATAGTACAGTGGAACCTCCGGTATACGACCGTCCAAAATCTGAGAAAAAACGGTCTTATAATAGAGGTGGTCTTATACCGGAAACAAGGGGTGCGGGTGGGGGGAGGGCGGGGGTGTCCGGTTCGGAGGGGTATGTAGTCATAATTTTCACACTCACCAGCATGTATTTTCTCTGACAAAGGAAAGTGTAAAACATGTTTCATTTTTAGCTTTGTCTTTTATTCACAACTTCAAAAATAACGGTTTGTTTCTTCTTCTTGCCTCCACGAACCACTGCCAGACACGTTCATCCAAGTCTGTCAGTGCAGAAGCTCTCAGTGTTGATGTTTTCCTTTCGCCACTTTCTCCACTCTCCCATCGTAGTTTCACAGATTCCTTATCCTTTATGATTAGCTGAATTTGGGTCTTCCCAACGTCTAAACTTCTTGCAATAGACAAACAACCCATTTTCACTTCTTTTAATCACTTTCATTCTCTATGCAAAACTCAAAACTTTCCTCTTGCGCGACGCCATTTTGACAAGCCAGTGTAGGCGAGTAAGGTCCCTTACTTGCGAACCGGAAATAGTAGACAACAGCAGGCGTACACTAACATGAGAGAAAAAAAACGAAAGGTACAGACAATAAATTAACTGATATCTCTTTTAAACTGCCTAAGATGGTCGTATAAAGGGCTTAAGACACGGTCGCTGGTCGCATAAACGAGGTTGTCGCATACCAGAGGCCATTTATTATTGGAAGTGAATCCGTCAGAAATTTTCAGGTCACAAAACGGAGGGAGTCGTATATCAGAGGTTCCACTGTATATGTTTCTTATTGATATCTATCGCGCATCAAAGAATCATATTCAATATTTATAATCTAGAAAAAAGTGAAATTATGTGAAAAATTGTACTATTTTTACTAACATTTGTTGACCATGTGACCTTGACCTTGAAGTGAAGTCATTAATTCACTGATCATTTATGAGGTCTCATAGGTACACACCATATTACCAAGTTTGGTTGTGATAGCTGAAATAGGTTCTGAGATAATCCACTTGCAAGTGTTGCACAGACGGAGGACGGACAGATATTGGTAATGTCATTTTTTTACTATTTAAGATTCATCTTGCACAGATTTGCAAAAATCTGGAATTTTTTTTTGGGGGGGGGTGAGTACGTAGACTCACACTGTTATGCATGCGAATCAAAAAGCGACACATGAAATAGTAGTTAAAAAGTAACAGAAGTAAAACCGATTGAATTTACGTCTGCCTGTCGTTCCATAGCATTACACATCTCAGGAACTGCCAGACAGATTTTGCTCACACTTCTTCTTCTTCATCATCATCATAAATCATCCATCATCATCCTCAATCAATTAATCATCCATCCATCAGTCAATCAATCAATCAACTGAAGAAATTCTATGACTCAAAGTGTTGTTTCACAATGCCAGCTAATTCCTGAATAAAACGTCAATTGTATCCCCCTCCTCTTCCTGTCCTTTTTCAAGAACAAGAATAATGAGATGAATATCAAGGTGGTTTTATTTCTATTCTTAGTTCTACAGTGCTAAAAGCCACTGGCCATGTAACGAGATTCGAAAAGCATAAACAGCAAGATGAAGCCATAATTATGCATACTTATGCTCATAATCCTCATCATCATAACCACCACCAGCATTCACCAGCCATCATCATCAATAATAATAATAATAATAATAATAATAATAATAATAATAATAATAATAATAAAACAAAGTTAGCTCACAACTATACGCATGCATGAATCACCCTTTTTAAAAACATAAAAAAATTCATATTGTAAGAAACATCAGCAACTGAGTACTCTACACACTACAGAATTCACTAGAAACAAACAATGAAAACAACCCACTTTTGATGAAGAGCAATTAAAATGTAAATTTCACAATAAAAAAGCAACGAAACCAGTAAACACATCATCATCAGTCATCTTCATCATTACAGATCACCACCACCACCTTCATAATTACCACCAACACCATCATCATCATTCAGCTTGCCTCAATAAAGACAGGATTATCATTCAGCGAAGCAGCCCTGCGGATATTCTTCACTCCAACCTGAAAACCAGTACAGGCCCATTTTAATGTGTTTGCCAACCACTCAAAAAGCTACATCTACTCATTTATTTATTTAATAGTTTGCTTTTTTAAAGAGCTGCAAATGTTGCAAATCTATACATATGAACTTGAATTACCACCTTGCATCACTGTAGTGTAATGGCGGGAGATGTGCTCATAATAAATCAACATTAATAAAAACAATAAAATACCATCCTGCAAGGCACGGTGCAAGGAGGCAGAATAAGAGGGAGATAGAAAAAGAGGTGGGAAGATAACATTGGAGAATGAATTGTCTTGACACTGAGTGGAGCCACAAGGGCTGCTGAGGACAGAGGAAGATAGAGCTTGCTGGTTAAACCATCATCCGTGGTGCCCCAACCACTTTCCAGTTACCAGATCCGATAGGATTCTAATTGTAAATTATTATTTGGAGGATTTCATTCAGCAGTAAATTCACTTTCATGAAAAGAAGTATTGCCTACAATGGTACTATTGTTGGGTAAATGAATAGAAAGCGCAATTCTCAGCCCCGCTTCCTTTTGTTTGAGGACAGCCAGGGGACAAACCCAATTTTCAACTCTTTCATCTTTATACTGCATGCATACTGGGCATTAGCTTCTATGAAAACTGGCTTTGTACAAAGTTACACCATTCAACATCCACACATTCCTTAGTCAAGTCTCTTCCCTCGCTCTTTTGGCTTTAATTTCCAGATAATAAACAATAAATATTCCTTTGAAATGGTCAGGAATCAGAACGAGTCAAATATCAGTGTGTCTGTATGTCTTATTGGTCCGTCCGCTCTAAAAGTGCTCTCAGTTACAAATATTCTTTGATATCCATTGTTCTTTCATACAGGTCAGGTGGCGCAGTGGTGAAGACTTCAGACTGTCAACTACGAGACCCTGGTTCACCTTCCAGCAATGGCGGTTGTTTCTTTTTAATTGTCTTAAGGTCTTCTTATTTTTATTGCATTTATTTATGTGTGTTTCTATTTGTTTATATATTTTTTTAGGAGAGGAGTTGGGATGGGGTAACTGTTGTTTTGTGTGCAGCTGTCTGAAAATAAATTTGAATAGATGGCTATTTTTAATTTTTATTTTTTAAATGTTAATTTGTTCACAGGCCAACCCACCTCTGCTCCTAAATGTTGTGCATACTCCAGATCCAGCTCATACAAGGTTTCAATGTGGTCGCTGGTGAAGGCAATAGGCACGAGGAGAATGTTTTTTCTGTTGCGACCAACCAGCCCCTTGATGGCGTCATCCGTCTGGGGGCTCAGCCATGGTAGGGGACCCACCTACAAGCAAATGGAATCACAACATGAAAAAATCAGAGAAGAAATACAGAGAAATGTAACATCTATGTTGAGAGTCAGGAATTCTTTTTTCCTTTGCTTTCATGCTTAGAGAGGGCTCACGCATGGGAATTGTACGACTTTGGTTCGTATTTACGACCCACGGACCTTGGCTATATGACCCTCGTGATACTCAGTACAGCCCTGCACACGACCCTCGTGATACTCAGTATGGCCCTGCCCAACCTGTTAACTGATAAGAGCATAGTCATGAACTATGTATCTACAAATTAGTAATAGAGGAACGGTAAAAGTGAGGTAAAAGAGAAGGGGGATAGGAGGAGGAGGGGGGACATTACCTTAGCCACACTCGGGCTATAATATCAATCTCAAGTAGGTAAAAAAAAAAGGGTGGCTTACATAAAAACTCAAAATATCACCCAATAAAACCAAAAACAATTCTAGCTGGCTCCTAACTCCTTAAGAAAGTTTTTTTTTTTTGGTGAAATGCATGCTTAGACAACTTATAATATGCTGCAGCTTATCTCCTTTTGACCCCTCTGTGTCGTCTGCTAAAAGGAATGCAAGTACCAACCTTGGATTGCCAAACAAGGCGATAGGCATGGCTATTTCCCAGCTGCTCCATCACTCTCTGCACTGTGGCCGACACTTCTAAGGGGTAGGGGTCTCCTCGATTCACAACCTGAAAAAAAATTAGATCAAAAATAATAATAACAAATAATAAGATTTACACAAACATTTTTTGTTACTCCCCAACACAAATATAATGGGAAAACAATACAATAAAAAAAACGCTCTAAGGTTTTTTTGGCGGCTATTTTTTTTGTTCTCCTTTCTATTAGGGTATACCACGATTGCATGTTGTGTGCATTTATGTGTGCAGGGCCTCTGTATTCAAAGTTCTGTATTTTTTTCTTTTGTTGTGCACTAATTTGAAAATCTACTATCATCATGTATTGGTGGGGTTCCACTATTTTTGTTTCTTTTAGCTACGTATTGTTTAATCATGTGCACAATCTTAGTTTACATTATGGTGATTTAGTTCACAATAGGTGCTTTTGAGAATTGCGCATTACGGAAGCATTGTTAATGTATTAGAGATGTTATAAATATGAGTCACATCCTTAAATTATCTAATCATCTCTGTATAATAGTACCTAATAAATAAATAAACATTATGAATATATACATTAGTTAATTTTAAAAAATAAATAAATACTATTACCACTACTAAAATAATTTTTTTAAATAATAATAATAATAATAATAATAATAATAATAATAATAATAATAATAATAATAATAATAATAGTAATAGTAATAATAATAATAATAATAATAATAATAATAATAATAATAATAATAATAATACAGGATGCTATTAAGTGCTTTTTCTTCAATCAAAACTCAAAGCACAGAGGTCTAAAGAAATTACTTTAAATCAATTTTTATTTTTTTGAAATTTTAAACTGACTGCATCCTATTCTATTACTGAAGGGAGAGAAAAAAACGGGCTACCCAGAGAAAACCCTTGGTGTCCTGAAAAGTCTCATACCTAAGTGATGTAAGTTCTTCCCACGCGGGTTTTGTTTCGGTGTAGGAAACCATGTACCAGCTCACTAACAAATGAGCAACCAGGCCTAATAAAGAAAAAGAAAATAAAAGAAAATACATTACCTTGAGAGGGAGAGAGTGGGCTGAGAAAAGAATCACAACATCATCTCGGTCTTCGGCCGGAAACCTCTCCAGTTCTGCCTTGATGTTGTCTGCAAATGCCTAAAGGAGGAAAAATAAAACAATAACGACATTTAAAAACAAAAAAAAAGATAACATATACATGTTGTATATTTACTTTTTTACCTACATTATAACGCCTAAAATGGTATCACTGCATATATCCATCCAGCAACTTATCTCACCACAATTCTTACATGTTTATAAACCACTTTTATGTCAAATTAAACTCATGAAAGAACAGATGTAAAGTTGGGATGGTGATGGAATGTCTCATTCTCATCTCATTAATAGTAATAATAATGATAATGATAATAATGATAATAAAGATGATGATGATGATCATAATAATAATAATAATAATAATAATAATAATAATAATAATAATAATAATAATAATAATAATACTAATAATAATAAAAATAATAATAATAATAAAAATAATAGTAATAATAATAAAAATAATAATAATAATACTAATGAATGATACAATATGTGTCTTAATCTTAAATCAACCTCGAAGTGTGGTGATCTGTAACCAGCAAACATGCTCCATAGACGCTGGGATGTTGGACAAATGGTGATGATGGTGACAATGCTGCTGCTGAAGGTGATGATGTCGATAATGATGATGATGATGATGCTGACGATGATGATGATGATCACTCCTTCAGATGAGAGTATAAACCAAGGTCTAGTCGGTGTAAACAGGCATTTCACTGCATGGCCTTTCAAGATCCTGATGCTCATGTCTTAGAGGCGTGAGTGCCAGCTAAACCACTACACCCAGCAAGCGCTAGGCCCCTTTCTCTCCCAAATCCATTCCCCCAGGACTGGGGCTCAGTTGTCTAGGTGTCAGACCACGCAGCCAAACCCAGCAAGCGCTAGGCCCCATTCTCTCCCAAATCCATTCCCCCAGGACTGGGGCTCAGTTGTCTAGGTGTCAGACCACGCAGCCAAACCCAGCAAGCGCTAGGCCCCTTTCTCTCCCAAATCCATTCCCCCAGGACTGGGGCTCAGTTGTCTAGGTGTCAGACCACGCAGCCAAACCCAGCAAGGGGGTCCCTCAGGCAGCTGGAGTTTTGATCCTGCATCAGCCAGTGCCTTAAGCAGCTCTTGGGACGAATAAATAAATAAATGATGATGATGATGGCAATGATGATGATGACAGTAATGACAATGACGATGCCCATTATAGGAAAGACCAGCCAGTACCTTGACAAGGCCAGGATGGGTAGGCCAGCGGTCGATGACGCTCCACACGATGTTGTTGGAGGCGCCGTGCTGAGCGTAATGTTTGTAGATGGCATTGAGGCTGCTGCCGGTGGTGGAGCAGCTGTACTGGGGGTACTGAGTGAAGGCGATGGCTCTCTCTATCCCATCCCTACACCATAACACATACCAGGATCTACCTTCACATCTTTCCTACTTGTTACAATTGAGATGCAACAGATAATTGTGAACATTTTGTTTTGCGCACAAACGCATGCAAGGATAGCATTTATTTACTTCTGACTGGCTTCTATGTTGATGCTAGAGAAGCTGGGCAAAAGTTTCATTTGTTTTTTTCGGGTAATATTATATTCACTTCTCCGAACTTTGTAGAACATTGTTTGACATGACTGGATGCACGTTTCCTGGGTCAATGTTGGGTGTGATTGACTACTGTCATTTTCCAATGATGTGATAAAGTATTGTACAATGTACAGAAGTAGGGCTCTGGCATGCATATTGAGAAATTACATTTGAAAGCGGCTGTCCATGCTAATTGCGTCTATATGCTGAACAAAGTTAAATTATATAACAAGGGCTCTGCTCTGTGTATGAGTGAACGGACTGCATGGATACAAACTTGACAGTTACACAGATTCAAGCACCGGGGTTGAATCTACATTTGGCATGTAAATACCACCGAATTCCAGTCTTGCTCACATTTCCAACATTCACCAAAGTCAAGTTTACTACGACAGTTTCAACGAACAAACAGCTCAAGGGAAACAAATCTTACTATCAGACCAGGATATTGACCTTTACAACAAACTATTTTCTCTCTCTCTCTCTCTCTCTCTCTCTCTCTAAAAAAACCAGTTATAATCCTACATCAGACTTAGTCAGTAAATAGTTTGAATGTAAACAAGATGGCAAGCTATTCAAATGTTTTCCAGACACTACAAGTGTTAATTTTCATGGCAATGTTGTGACTCAACTTTAACCTAAACAATCAACAAAACCAAAAAACAAACACCCACACCCCCTCCCCCCAAAAAAAATCACAAATTGCTTCAGCCAATTTTGATATACAACTCTTTTTTTTTTTTTTAAATCACAACGACCTTGATCTTTGAAAAAGTGCAAATAAGAATTACATAAAACGCCTAGCAGTGGTTAAAAGTATCTCCAGTGTAAATAATTCCTGTCATCCATGAGACAATGCCCAAAATATGTATGGAAATACATTTGAACGTCTTGCCATATTGTTATTTCTAATCATGCAACAAGCGTTTTTAAAATAAATTTTAAAAAGTTTAAAAAAACAAAAAAACAACATTATGGAATTACTGGAAAAAACTTATCTACTGTCTCCTTTTTTGTTGAGAACATTCAACAAGACAAAATGGACATGCCGAATTCACTTCTTAATCCCCCCCCCTCCCCCCTTCCCTCAACCCCTCCCAACAAAAATCAAACATATGTCTACTTACTGTTCCATCTGCTGAATAGATTCCTCAGTCAAAGGGTGCACATAACGAAAGCCAATGTAGAACTTGTGAGGGGCTGACACAGACAGAAACTTTGTTTTTAAACAAATAATCATGTACACATTAGTTTGAGCATTACTTGAAAAGAATCGGGGAGAAACAATGTTGTCTTGAGGAGTGGGGAAAAAGCCCCCCTTTTACCCAAACCTCACCACTCACCCTCCCACTCCCAAAAAATCTGTTTTAAGAAGACTCTTGAGAACAGTTGCAGACAGACCAAAGTGGTAAAAACTATGCCTCAGCATCCCTCTCATCTACTCAATAATATAACCTGCTGAGGGGTTGATGATGAGGACAATGATGATGACAATGACGACGATGATGATGATAATGAAGATGGTGATGATGAAATTGGATATAGTGATGATGATGATGATGATGATGATAATAATAAAAATGGTGATGGTGATGATGATGGTATGGTGATGATGATGATGATGAAGATGATGATGAAACCAAAGCACATATATCGTCACAAACAAACAAATTAAGGAAAACAAATCATATATATATATATATATATATATATATATATATATATATATATATATATATATATATATATATGAAGGCCTCAACGGAAGAACGATCAGAGTCACACATTTCCTGTTTTGAGAAAATCGATTTTTAAGATTTAAAACACCATTATGTAGTACAATGAAATAAAATCACCCCAAAAATCATTTTATTTAAGAAAACATTTATTTCTCAATATAGCAATTCTAAATTTTATGTGAAAATACTGATTTATATATTTGATATTGCTACTCTAAGAGGGGAACCGCTGTTCGGACTTTGATCGTTTTGCTGTTGCATAGCTCCAATACAAGCCAAAATATTCCACATTTTAGGTCCTAGAGACTCATTGTCATAACAGGTTTTCTTAATTGATTTCTACTTACACCTAACACAACAGAATCGAAAGACACTAAAAATATTGCTTTACAATCAAATTTATTACATGAGTGTCATCTTTATTGCAGGTACCACCCAAACCAAAGAATAGTAGGGGAGGGGGGCGCGGGAGGAAAATAATAAAAACTACTGTTTATGTTGAATTATTGAAACTAAAAAAAACACAATAATAATGATCGTTTTGTCGGTGTAAACATAGGACTCTGATCGTTCTGTCAAAGTGTGGTTATTTTAAAGTCCCATAACTCAGGACTAAGATCGTTTTTCCATTAGTCACTTCAGGTAGACAAAGTATGAACCCAGGGCTACAAGGAAAGGGCAATAACTCAAAAAAAATCAAATTTGTGACTTTGATCGTTCTGTCGTTGAGGCCTTCATATATATATATATATATATATATGTATATATATATATACTCTTATACGCGCCGGAATGTGTTAACATTTTTTAATTGTGACGGAAAGAGCGCTATTTAAGTGCAAGGATTCGGGTAAGGGTTAGTTGCAGTTCTATCACTAGCCCTTGCCCTAACCCTTTCCGCTCTTTCCATCACAAAAACCCATCTGCCTTCTTGGATTCTTAAATTGTATGAAACCAAGTGAGGACGCTATCCGGCGTCAATAAACGGTTCGAAAATATTCCCAAACGGTTGGTAAAAGTCAGCTGACCTAGATACAACTAAGCGTGACCTACTTCGTCGCCTAGAGGGGACGAAAGTTACTTTTTTCTCAAGTTTCTGTAGCTACTTTAATTTTACCCGTTATGTGTCAACATGCAAATGTTGCCACTTTTCCGGTGTACAACTGAACAGTAACGGAGAGAAGGTTGAAACATTCCGGTGTGTATGAGACTATATATATAAAATTTGCAATAAAATGATATGAACATCATGTTAACAATATAAATAAATGTTTAGGATTTAGGATGGAAGTAAGATCAATCAATCAAGCAGAAAAACAGAGAATAAAACTACCATAAAACACCCAGCATCAATGAAAAACAGAGTATAAAAATAACATAAAACACCCATCATCTATGAAAAAATGTTTTTCAAACAAAGATGCGCAGTTTCAAATAAATCCAAAATCAATTTATCAACATCAATAAATCAATAAAGCATTCAACGCAATCAAAGACAAAGATGCGCAGTTTTAAATATATCAATTAAATATTAACAACTAGAAAAGCAAAGCCCATATGCCTCACATGCTCCTTATGGAACTCGCAATATTTAACATGAAAATTAGTATCCCCCCCCAAAAAAAAAAAATGAAATGGCGCCAATAAAACACAAAGTAATACCGACTTTGATCTTTCTATGCTCTTGACATTGAGATGACCTTGACCTCTGGGCCCCAAATACACTTATGTACTATCAAATAAACTACAGCAAAAGTTTATAATGCCAAAAAACAGTGACTTTGGGATGACCTTGACCTTCAGTGACCTTGACCTTGGGATGACCTTTGACCCTCACCTGACCTCTCATGCATGTCTGATAAAAAAAACCAATGCTGCTGCATACTATGGGTTAAATAAACAGCATTATTTTGGTAATGGTATGTTTTTGCAAGGCCTAAAATGACACTGACCTTCAAGATCAACGCAAAAACTGAACAAACATGAAAGATCAATCTTATCACCTCTAAAGAAAACAAGTTTAGACTTTATATTTCTCATAGTTTAGGGTCAAGGTCATGTACAAGTACTTATACTGACAGCTCCAGTGACCTTCACATTGGAGTGAGGTTGACCAAATTTGCACAGTATGTGCCTCATTGTTACCTATCATGCGTCAAAAAATCATAAGTTTAATATTAATAACCTAGAAAAAAATTGAAAATTTTGTGACAAATTATTTCTTTACTAACATTTGTTGATCCTGTGACCTTGACCTTTAAGTGAAGTCATTCATTCACTGATCATTTATGAGGTCTCATGGATATAAACCATCTTACCAAGTTTGCTTGTGATAGTTGAAAGGGGTTCTTAGATAATAATCCACTTGCAAGTTTTGCACAGAGACGGTGGACAGCGGACAGACCGACAGAAATGTTTTTTAGATGTCAATTTTGGACTATTTACGACTCATCTCGCACAGCTTTGCAAAAATCTTAAAAATTTTTTGGTGTGAATACACAGACTCACATTGCTAATGTATGCATACGAGTCAAAAATCAAAATTCAAAAACAAAAATGCACAGAGATTTGGGATTTTTTAAAAATCAATTCAATCGAAATAAATCAATCAATAAAGCCTTCAAAGCAATCAAAGCCTCACCAGTTTCAGGGCTGATCTTGTCCAGCAGTTCCACCATCCCTTTGCCTTGCAGCTCAGTCCATTTCTTGATTGGAGATCCGCCGCCAATCTTGGCATACTGCTCAATGATCCTGGGTGTTCTACGCTTGGCGATGAAAGGGGCTAGTTTGCTGAGTTTGAGAAGTAACAAACACACACACATAAACTGAATGTAGAAGTCATTATCTATTTCTTTTATTACCAAATATTACATAAGGAAGTATTTCCCAGTGCCACATATTTTCTATAGATTTAAAAGTTTGCATTAAATTGCAATCTCTCCAATACGGTTGCAGACGAAAACTTAAAATTTTGTGAGCTCAACAAACAAATGTTGCTATTTTATTTGCATCCACATGGATGATTACACCAGGATGTTTTTTTAATTTGTTTGTTCTTTTGCCATACTTACATTATAATATTTTTTTAATCATATGCATAATCATGCAGAAAAATAAAAATTAAAATGTGTACGTTTTACCCAGTTATTTCTAACAGTGTTCAAGCTTGATTTATCCTTCACTTCTTATGAGCCAGATTTGCCTGGCAATTGGTTGTTAACTCAATGCAATAAACCCTTTGATGACAAAAGGATTACCCCTGCCCTCTCCCTCCTACCCCAATAAAAGAAAAATGTAATACAAAAATAAGATAGTACATGTACCTTTGGGCGGGTAAAGGAATGAGGTCCTTGTCGAGAAACAGGCGAAGCAAAAAGTCATGCACATCCTCCGCTTTCTCTGGTCCACCCATGTTCAGCATCAAGATGCCTGTCTTGGGTTTTCTGTAAAACGACCACAACGGTGGTAACAGAACCAACCAACTTACTAAGTAAGTAGTTAATTAATGCAATAAACAGGAGAAGAGAAATGCTCATGGCCAAATTTTACATCTACAGTAAGTGTCCTCATGGCAAAATTATGCATTTAGAGTGTAAGCTTTATTTTGTTAACCATGGACACACAATTTTGTTTAGCAGAAGTCATTTCCTCAGATGCCTGCACATAAAACGGAAATAGCTCGCATGAATGCTGCTTGATTAAATAAATATATATTTTTAAACAGACTACTGGACTGGCTAGGACTACATGAAGAAGGTGCCCGTGTACACGCTGGCATTATTACAAGACACACACTGCTCATCTCAACTGTTCTGGATAAGCTCACATTATAATGATGATGAAGAGTAGGATTATGATCACAATGATGATGATGATGATAAAGTGTATACACCACTAATGTCCGTGGTGGTGGTGGTGGTGATGATGATGATGACGATGATGATGATGATGATGATGATGATGATGATGATGATGATGATGATGATGATGATAATAAAATGTATACACCACTAATATCCTCGCTACTATACTATAGCATTCTCAGTACAGATGAGGTTAGATTTGGCAATCTTCCGACACAGGTGTTGCTGCCAGATGTTACCAAAATGCAACAAAACCTATAAAACGCTATTAGTGATCAAATGAGCTGCTAAATAAAATGAGCAGATAATAAATGTTTGCTTCCTGCTGCTACCCAATTCAACAGCTGTTTCACTGTAGGTCTATATCAACAACAAGATTGGTCAATCAGATTTGGGGTTAGTTAGTTATTCATTGCTTACAGGGTCCAGCAGACTGCAAAGAGCCCAATCAGGGCAACAAAATCAAGACCACAACTTCGCTGAAAGAGGACTCACCCCTGATCCGCATAAAAGATCTGCCGAAACAACCGAGTGGTAACACTGAAGGCACTCCACTAGCCAGTCACTTTACAATAAAGACATCCCACGCAGGGGACACTGAGGCTATACTCTAATTTATCGAACCCCCATTTACAAAAACAAAATAGCATACAAACATCATTATAAAATATCAACAAAATACATACATATAAATTGCCTACATTGCCAAATAATAACATCATAGGAAGCCCCAGTGACCACCTGGCAGAAAGCGTCCAATATTCCCAAGCTGATCCAACAGACCTCACACACAAATGAGGAGTTTTGTCCCAGAAGAGTTTTTAAGAAAAAAGGTAGGTGACTGGTCTAGTGAATAAGAAGATACTCTTGTAGTATAGTAGATTGATAGAACAGATTAGGAATGAGGAAGAACAAAGGAGAAAGACAGCGACAGTGGGAATTTAAAGCACTAAATTTCCAGAAAGCGGGGATACTGTTTATACTGAAACCCCCGGCACCTCCATAGGTGGTGGGGGGGATTTGGGGTTTAGCAGCAGAAAATGTCAATGTAGTTGCTTCATTCAAGGGGTGCTAAAAGGCATAAATAATATTTCATTTGCCTCCACAGGCCAGACTAGTGACCTAAACAACAGTCTGCCAGAATTCTCACTAGCCCCTTTAACAACTTTGGACAGAAAATTAAACTGAAATACGACTGCACGTGATGGAGAGAAAGTGCAATTTGACAAATGTATTGTCAGCTATGGACATTCTAAGGCATCAGTGGTATATAAAAAAATTTTTTTTAAAAGGTTGCCCTTGGGGCATGTGAGCTGCAAGCTTTCAGTTGCCTGCACACCAAGTGCTTTCATTTTCAGCACCAATGTCATAGTTTTTTACCTAGCAAAATCACCAACATTGTTAATAGTGTTGAAATTAAACGTGGCTACGATGAATAGTGGTGAACAGACTTCTTCTTCTTGGGTTAGCAGCCACAAACAATATGTTGATTCATTTGCTGCTGTAGGTTGTTTCGAGGGGGCTGACAGGTATTTCATGGTGTGGTTTCACCCACAGCCCCCAATTTTTATAATTTGGAACAAGCTGCCCATTTCTCTTAAAAATTCATCTCCTCTTAAAACTCATTATTTTCTTCCACCGACTAAAATGAATGAAAATCTGCAAAGTCATAGTTGGCGTCTGTGTGTTCGCATGAGTGAGTGTGTGAGCTTGTGTTTTAGAGAGTCATTACATTTTATATAAAAGCTTATTGTTAATAGTTCATAAGTTTTCCTCCTTTTACTTTATAGTTAAAGTTGTTCTGCATTCACGTAAGCGCCTAGAGCTACGTCTAAATTAGGCACATAAATATTCATAATACTAATGCTATATATACACGACAGACTATAGAGAACATTACATTTTTTTCCAATAAAGGTAATTTTATTAATGCCCACAGCTGTGTTCCCATTTATTATCACTATCAAGATTCGCCAATTAAATTGTGGGTTCAGAATCAGAAACTTCCAATACAGATTTTAGCACAAAAATCAACAATTTTTGCCACTAGTAGGTTTCAACACAAACAACAATGTTGCCATTTGTGTGTTAATGATCTATACCACAGAGGATTCACTTAGACTGTTGTAGTGGATTCGATTCCAATCTTTCTGTTCCACAGCTGCTTCCCACTCTTTATCAAGATCACAAACAAGATGATACATTTAAGCAGCAAAAATCAGTTGTGAGAATGAACACCCACCAAACGTTTTTAATGTATGGCAGACAGTGGTAACCATATCCCAAAGAAGGAGGTAAGGGACCTAACACTGACCCACCATTCATACTGCTAAGACAGACAGTAAAATAAATGGCCCTCACTTTTATCTTGCCCACCACAGGATTCGATCCTGGGTCATTGGTGTGCCAGGCTAACTCCCTACCACTGAGCTATGGTGGTGTGTGTTGTGTATGTGTGTGTGTGTATGTGTGTATCTCTCTCTCTCTCTCTCTCTCTCTCTCTCTCTCTCTCTGTGTATATGGCTCTGTCTACAAAGTTGGTTCACTTTTTGTGACATGGGTGCCCAAAAATAAAAGTTGTCAAATACATACATTTT
Source organism: Oncomelania hupensis (assembly GCA_036898135.1). Classification (NCBI taxonomy): domain Eukaryota; kingdom Metazoa; phylum Mollusca; class Gastropoda; order Littorinimorpha; family Pomatiopsidae; genus Oncomelania; species Oncomelania hupensis. The sequence goes on along the minus strand of CM072522.1, from coordinate 1,224,387 downwards.
GTGGTTTATTTGAAAGATATGTATGTGTGTGATCATGCCATGCAGGTTAGAAGATAAGTTTTGACCTTATATGCATGTAGTCAGACCTTTAGTGTACACACTCAACGAAATGTCCAATGTAACACGGAAACCAAATAGTACTTAAAAACCAACAATATATATATATTAAGTTGGCAAAGAATCTTTATTTATAAAGAGATTTGCTATCAAATAGATATAAGATTAAAAAGAAATGTTTACATTAGTAAAGAAGTTTATCTATTGATACATTATGAAGTCAATCAATTTTCTACAAATTTTAATCGTTAAAAGTTCTTTTATACTTAAAATGAAGCAACCTGAAACAGCTACTGCACATACAAATTGTGTATAATATTATAACATAATCACAAAATAAAAGTGAGATCTTACAGGTCTCTATTAAAAAAAATCTGGTTCTTATTTTAAAAAATAATGTCAAATGTAACACGGAAACCAAATTAAGCTTGACGATAAATTATATTCGGCTAAATAATATTTATCAAACTTAGCGTATCCAAATCAAGTCAAATAATAAATTTAAATAAGTTTACTTGTCACTGCTGTTTCAAAGAGCATTTTTATTTATTCATTAACAAATTTTGAACGGATCTCATCATCCATCGGAACAAGAAACGGCAAAAAAATAATGGTTTCTTGGCTTCTAATTACGTTAGACTAGCCGGAGATCTATTTTCATTAAAATAGGCACCACAGTCGAATTAAGCTTATCCTAACAACTAAATAAACATAAAATATTATATAAACATGAAGAATCTTACCGTAAAGAGTCAGTTTTCTTGGTGACACTGCGTGCGTTTTCGAACGTAACAACTACGTGATACTCGGAAACCACACACAATGGAAAAGATTCCCGGCATAAAAGGAAACCATGCGAGAAAGGACGAGTGTATATATCAATCCGCTAATGAGGCCTACTTTACGTCATTAAAATAGTTCTACTAGGTATGCTTTGAAATAAGCAAAATAAATTTGTGTGTAGTCGAACGTAACACGAAAATCTGGAAACGATGTCAACCGATGCTTTTCAGACCATCAAAGCATTTACATAACGACTAAATTGTTATTTGTAAACATTGGAATTCATTCATAACATACCACCAAGAAAGACAACTCTAAAAAAAACATGTATTCTTGCGCTTAAGACAAAGATCAATTTTTGAAAACATTCTGCCTGTTTCGGAAACCATGCGTTACGTTCGACATCCAAATTTACTCCGGCTATAATACACAAAATACAAAACAAATTGTTTTTGTAAGTATTGTGCATGTTTAAACTATTACTAATGAGTTAGATTATAATAATTTTACGTGTTCTATGACATCTTTATTTATGTAAACACTTAAAAGAAAACCCGGTCATTCTCATGTCACAAAATTAGGTCAAATTTTAGGCCACTTTCAGACATTTACAAAGCAAATACAAAGGTTCTATAGATATTTTCGTCTTGAAATTATTAATACTATCTCTCCGATCATTTTTAAATAAGATAATAGCAAAAGGAAAGGCAAATAAGCAGCTTGTTGTGATAAATATTATCTAGAAAAGCAGCACCCCTCGCGGTGCTCAGCTTTGTAGACAGACCCATATATATATATATATAATTCATGAGTTTTCGCTTTTAATTTTATGGTTTAAAGTTTTTCTGCATTAATTTCAGTGCTTAGAGCAGTTCTTAATGTTTAGATCAAGATGATAAATATTCATCACCATCATCATCACAATACTACTACCACTACTAATCATCATCATCATAATCATCATCACCATCATCATCATAATCATCATTATCATCATCATCTAGGGGCAATGCTAGCAAGCAAGGCAGCAGACAGTTAATAGTAATAATACTCACTGGGCCTGTGAATGAGTGAACTGAGTGTGAATAGGTTACATTATACAGCTGTATAACTAGTATGTAACAACCAAACGGCTACACATCTTTTAACTTTTAATGACCTTTAACCTCTGTGATATGCAAACTTTCGTGAGAGTACACACTTACATAAGTTACAATAAAAATGATGCACATTTTAATGCAAAGTTGAGGTAGACAAGTCTGTCCCTGACCTTTGACCTATAACCTCTGACCTATAACCAATGTCCGTGTAATCACTTAATGCAAAATGTAAAGGCTTTGGGAAAATAATTTGTGGCGCTCAACCTTTGATAAACTTCATATCATGAGATAAAAAGGTGAAAAAATATTTTCCCCCATAACCTTTTCGATCAAAGGCGAATGGATTGCGGGAAGCATTACAAAACCTCTTTTTCTCAGGACCAGCTTCATGAGGACTTTGTCTCCCCTGGTTCAAAATAGAGCCAAGTAACCTTTAATAATACTGTATTGGATACAGTAAATCTAAATTTTTAACAATAAAAACTTTATTTCATTTCCGTCTAGTAAAACAGCAATTTTCCTGTCTTTACACCACATGTCTGAGATGCATGTTTGTTGTGCATGAGTGTGTGAAACATGTATAAGCTTTGAGCCTACCTGGGAATTTATGGAAAAGCATGTACCTAGCATATTATTATTATTATTATTATTATTATTATTATTATTATTATTATTATTATTATTATTATTATTATTATTGTTATTATTATCCATTCAGAGCTACAATGTAACCATTTCATTCAAATTTCAATGCTTCAAGTAAACAATCCCAGATCTCTTGACATTGTAACCAATGACCTTTGACATACTAACCCTTGTCTACAGTTAAAGACCTTACATAAATTATATACTACAAGTACGACTTGTTTCATTGAGTGCTGCTATACAACACCACTAAAGTAAAAACATAACCCTAACAATTTATAAACACGAGGCATATGCAATAATAAATTAATTCTCTCTCTCTCTCTCTTGGTAGTCGAATATTTGTGTATTCCTCATTTCTCTGTCCTATCACCCCATCCCCCTATATTATATAACCTATTATACTAAAGTAGAGTCATGCTAGCACGTTCAGTTTTGCACCTATGTATGCAGACATTAAGGGAAAATTGCAACTTTCTGTGTGAAAATTTGCATCTAAAGTCAAAAGGATTTATAATATGCACAACACGTTGCAGTAAACGCAACCCATGCACAAACATAAATGACATGTATATCTATGGAACATACAACTCCAGTCAATCAATCAATGATCATTAATCAAACAATAAAAAAATTGTGTTGCTAACCTGGTCAGAGGTGAGGCAGCCTTTTCACCCCCGGCCTCGGTGGCTTGGTTTCGGTGACTGAGGGTGACCCCACCCACATTTACAGGTGCCCTAGCTGCTTGCCTCCATGCTCTTGTTAAGCCTGAGGCAAAACCTGAACAAAATCAAAACAATGAAGAACGCCGTTTTATTCCCCAAATGATTCCATTTTTTCACAAGTTACAGTTCCACAACAATATACACACATATTTGGGTAATACAATAAAATACAATGGTAGATTATAATAAAACAATCACACACACGCACCTACCCACCCACAAGCACAATTAAGCTTGTAAATAAGGAATTAAATGTGCAAAGTACAATGGGTGTTGTTTGGGGAGGTGGCGGAGTAAAGGGGTTGGGTAATGTCCTGAAAGGTTCCTGAAATTGAAAAGTTCACAAACTTTTTTTTTCCAGTTTCTCAGATCCCAAACCTATGTTCCTGAACCTTTTTTTGCCCAAAAGGTTCAGAAACCTAGGACCCCCTAGGTATACTAGGTAAACTACTAATGTATTGCTTGCTTACTACTAATATATTGCATGCTTCTTGCGGACAACGAGCCAAAGACAAATTTCTGTATGTGATGAACATCAGACAATAAAGTTATATTGTATTGTATTGTATTGTAATTTGTATTTATAACTACAAACAAGACTAGGTATTATGGGCCAAGACCTTGAAGAGGACAGCCGTTAGCTTTGAATTTCTATGAATATAATCAACCTCTTTAGGACAGTTATACTGCCAACGGCAATCATGACAAACCAGAACGATTTTTACATAATGTATTGTGTGTTACGAAAGCCCCTCTCGGTCTGTACTGCCAACGACAGCAGACGACACATCTGGTTACCGTCTGCGGTTACTACTTGCATAAACAACTTGTTTCATCTTTCACAAGCTTCAAAAGAACGACTCTGACTATTTTATTGCATATTGAAGACGACTTCCATTACGCACGTACTTTCATACGGCGTTGATTATTCAGACGCGAATAATAAAGATAACAGAATAAAAGCTTTCTCTTCCTCACCTGTCACCTTTCTCAGAGACGCCATGATTTATCTGCCGACTAAATAAGAATGCTCTCCCCTTTTGTTGTAGATCACATGACCCTGGTTTCCCTGACCCGTCTGCTTTACGCCCCAAGGTGTACAACTTTTGAAATGAATTTTGTGCTTTATGATCGATTGTAGTTCGTTGGAATCTAATAGTTAGTATATTAAACTATCTAATGTAACCGTGCAGATAATTTTGTACTAGATTTTTTCAGGTAACATTTGAGTAATTGTTGCTATCAAGATGTACACAGTAACGTTCACCTACCCCTAGTTATACGTTAATTACGGTTAATAGTTGCAATTACGTAGGTTTTGATCAAAGTGGTGTTTGAATCTGGAATTGGAAGGTAATGTGCATTTTGGATATGGGACATGAAAAACTTAATGAGTATTAGATTGAAAATATTGTGCTTCCTAGCTGAGGCTCCTGTACTAGTCTCCTTACTAGTCTGCCGCCGCTGGTCAGCTTGAGCCTGCTTAGTAATTCCGTACCTGTGCACACAGTTGCATGAATTATTTATATTGCTCACCTTTCTTTGTATGTGCACTCGCCACTAGTCCCAGCTGTGAAAACGACTTAGCTGTACGTATAATCTATGCTGCCCTTTCCGGATGAATGCGCTCTTCCACAACATAGTTCATAGTATTATTTGGATGAATTATTTCGCGCTCTTCCACAACATAGTTCATAGTATTATTTGGATGAATTATTTCTATCGCACTCCTTGCTCCGCGAGCGCACGCAATTAGCCCTGCTGTGAAAACGACCTTGCTTGAAACTCGTTTTACCAGATTAATGCAATTTTCTGCAACATAGTTTATACTATTATTTAGAAACAATAATTAAATGCAAAACAATACAATAATATAACACATCTTCATTACCCCTAAAGGAATACAGCAGGCGCACAATCATATTTTAAATTCCATATATACATGAAGAATTCACAATAATCACATTTTAAATTATTATACGTCAAGAATGCACAATAATCACATTTTAAATTTATGTACATAAAGAATTATCGATAGTCTGCTTTCAATTTCATCTTTCGAAGCAGTTGCATGCCTTGTTATCAAAGGGCATCAAAGAGCGTATGTGACAGGGTTATAATACTGATATTGTAACATGAAAACAAATTTCACTATTCCAGTCAGGCATTACAATGATCATTTTTATCTATACAAATTACAATTGTAAACGTAATGAAAATCATATTTTAAGCACACATGCACTCTCCTTACTCAATACAATACTTTACAATCAAAACATAAAGACTTTACAATTACAGTAAAGCTGAAAACTAAGCCAATAAATCAAAATGGGAATCAATGTTCATTTTTTCTTTCTTTTTTTCTAAACCTTTTTTCACCTTGGGTGCAATTTTTTGGTTTTTTTTTTTTAACAGACGACCCCCCCAAAAAAAAATCGGGCCCAAAAATTAGAGTCGGTCGGGATACAGAAAACAGAAATTTTTAAGGTGGCCTTATAAGAACTCTACACTATAAAACTAGATCAGAGAGGATAGAAAGGTGTGAAACAAACACACATACATGCCATGCCCGTGCTGAAGACTCCCAGCAAAGCTATCAGCACCTTTGACGAGAGGCATTGATCAGAGACATTGCTGTGGGCAAAAAAGTGGACATATAGCAGGCTGTGCCAGTTCTGACATTTTTTATAGGCATACCTGATGGCAGAAGTTCGAACAGATGTGACAGAGGGTGGGAAGGGTCGTCCTTGATGCTGATGGCTTTGTTGAGTGTCCTCCTATGGAACAGCTCAGAGAGGGGTGCTTGCTTCCTGCCAACAATCTTACTACAAACATTGGTGATGCCACTTGAGGAATTTGTACTTTTAACATTGAACGTCTGGTACCAACATAACAAGTAGTTTTTATAGAACATTTACAAGTACAACTGTTCTTTGGCGCGAGCACATTCTTCATACTTCTTAATAGCTGAAAAGGTTAAATGCAAATAAATGTACTATCTCATGCAGCGCATGATTGCAGCTAAACCTGCAGTCTTGTACTATGCAGTATGGCATGTTCTTTAACTCGGCCTCTTATTTGTTTGTTTGTTTTTCATGGAGACAAGATCGTGCATTGTACTTCCCCCAAACGTGTCTCTACGGTGTGTATGCGATAACACCCCCAGAAAGACTCCCAATGGCTACGGCAGCAGTTTATGAGTCCTCCGACTCGGAGGGTGAGGATCAACATGACTACAACAAAGATGATTATGTGCGATGTCCTGTATGTCTAGACTATTTTGATGACCCCAAGCTCCTGCCCTGTGGTCATCTGAACTGCAACAGGTACATTAATGTTTTAACTGTGTGTTTGGTGTGTGTAGGGGGTGGTAGGAGAAGTGGGAATTTGGTGCATGGGTGACCTTTGCACGCATTCTCAGAAGGGGCAGCCCAAGATGGAACAACCACTGATGAGAAGGACAAAGTTCACAATACGTAACTTGGCATGTCCTGTTCTCCATTTTGAACTGGAAAATTACGTGGGATCCTGTAGCAAGACTTCAGCAAACATATTTTGGAGACAAGTAGGAAAAGTGGATGGTTACAGACTGACGGTGACAAAGGAATTTCAAAGCAAACTACAACAAAAACGATATTTAGAAAAGAAAAAAAAAAGGTGTTGCAGTTACCCTGGTGTACACAGGGACACCTTTTCTGCATTATTTCATTCTCAAGTGAACATTCTCAAAGTGAAAGTACTTAACAACAGAAGAATGAGTGCTGAATACACCAATACATTTAGCATGCACTATAGGTCCTATTACTCCACTGTACTGGGTGGCGCTGTCTAGCGGCCACCGTGCTATCACTGAGAAGGCATCCTTCATTTTGCCCATTTGGGTGACAAATAAAAGAAGTCAAATAATAAACAATTAAATAAATAAATTGTAAAAAATACAAAATCTTAACTTGGATATGGTCAAGATTACAGAGAAGTGTCCAATGACTGTGACACCAACACTAAAAACTGAACTTACTGAAAAAAAAACATGATTTTTTTCTTGAAACTGTTACATTTTCTAACATGCGTTCTACACTTGAAGTGTTATTTCAAACTTGTTTGTCATTTTGTTGTATTTGATTTTGATAAAAATGTATTGCGTTTGAATGTTACATTAACAACGTCACATTTTTACAAAACACAAACAAACTTGATACAGAAAAGGTAACTGATCTTTAATTTAATTGTGCCTGCTTAGACAAATACAATGCTTTCAAACGTAGGTGAAAATAAAGCGTTCTGGTGACTGTCGGCTTTACAAAAGCTCAATGAAGTTTGAATGAATGTAACCTAACACAGACCTGCCTACTGTTACGATTTTCCGTATTTTGTCCCGGAAATTAGAGGAAAATGTCAGTCGTTCCGGAAAATACGCAAAATGCGCGAGCGCTACGGAAAAATGGGTGAAGTAAAAAAATTAAATTAAAAGATTAATAAATACAGTCAGGCGCCTGTATGTAACTTCCCGTAGCATGCAATCCTTTCAGAAATCACCGCGTATGCGCAATCGAACATTACTACTGTACTCATTCAGCCATTTTCTCTCCAATGGCGAAGCGGAAAGCGGACACAGTTGTGGCTGATGAAGAAGTAGACAGGGAAAAGACTCCACCAAAAAGCCGAATAAAGAAGCAGAAAAGATACATACTTCCTCAGGCGATTCCCTTGTGTGCTGCCAGAAGGATTTTCTGTTGTTGATGTTCAGCAGGAATTTTTAGAGTATCAGAGCACTGATATCCGCCACTGTATCCAAGACAGAGTGGACAAAACATGGGGATCAATTTCTAAGATTGTAGCAGATGGGAAGAAATGCTTCAAAGTTCTACCAAAGATCATGGCAGCAATACTGACCATCCCACACAGCTCTGCTCATTGTGAGAGAGTTTTTTCTCAGGTGAGAAAAAATTCCACAGATTCTCTTGCAGGCATGGGACATGACACTCTGGAGGCCTTGATGGTCAACAAAGGAAGGCCTGGATGCGCCCTGAACAGAGGCTACAATGTACAGGACTTCATTGATTTTAAAAGTGCCTATTACAAGTCACTGAAAGAGAAGGGTGGAAAACAGTAATGTTTGGCATTTGTAAAGAAAGAAAATGACTTGAAAGAACAATTGTGACTGCTGGTGAGATGACATTTATTAAAGAAAACAACAGGGAAGTAAAAGAAAATATAAAGTACAGAAAGAAAATATGTGAAAATACACAAACACATGGCTTTTATTTCTTCGTTGGTAAATATTTCGGCTATCACGGTGCTCAGTACATGGAATAACGTTGACATTTGAACTGTGCTGCAGACGGAATCTACATCCTTTGACAATAGAACAGTAAGGAATACCGCTGGTATTGGTTACTGAAAATGTCTGCGTGTTACTGATTTTGGGGGTTGGTGTTACTGATTCTCACATCTGAGGGTAGGCAGGTCTGCTAACAACAAACAACATTTTTGAAAGAAAACAGGCAAGCAAAACCACTTTTGTGGCATATATCTCAGTTAAAAATTAATGTATAACTAGCAGCATTATTTCACTTAACAACTGAAGATTATTTGACACAAAATGGGTTTTGTATAGTTTACCAACTTCTGCATCACAAGACATGTTCACACTAAACTGGATAGAAACTGATCCAATCAATGTCATAACAAGGACAAAAGAAAGCAAATCATTACTGGACTCCTTATACAATTTGAGACTTACTTACTTACTTAACTTAATTCCTTGAATTCCGCGTGGAACAAAGGGCCTCCACAACAGTTCTCCACCGCACTCGGTTCTGGGCAGCCTTTTTCAGTTCACCCCACGACAGGTTGCAGCTCTTCATCTCCTCCTCACAGGAACGCCTCCAGGTCGTCTTGGGACGACCAACCTTCCTCTTCCCCTGAGGATTCCACTGTAGGGCCTGCCGTGTGATGTCCCGTTGGGGTTTCCGCAAAGTGTGTCCCACCCAGCCCCACTTCCGCCTGGCAATCTGCCGGTCGATGGGGTCTTGATTCGTCCGCTGTTCCTTACTTTGTCCGTCCATCTGATCTTCAGGATGGTCCGAAGACAACCATTGATGAACACTTGGAGCTTCTTTGTCAAGGTGTTGGTGACTCTCCAGGACTCTGAGCAGTAAAGGAGAACGGACTTCACATTGCTGTTGAAGATCCGCAGTTTGGTCCGGAGAGAGAAAGATGTAGATCTACAAAGTGGTTTCAAGGTGACAAATGCGAATCTTGCTTTCCCAATTCTGGCTTTGATGTCCTCATCAGAACCGCCTGTTGCTGTTACAATGCTACCCAGATAGGTGAAGGAGCTAACTTCTGTTAGGTTGCTTTCTCCAATGGTGATTGGTTGCTGCTGTCTTTTAAACAGGGCCATAGTTTCAGTTTTCTCCAGGTTGATCTGAAGTCCAGTTTTCAGGGCTTCTTGAGTAAGGTTGTCCGTTTTTTACTGAATGTGCTGGCGTGTCTGGGACATCAGGCACAGGTCATCAGCAAAGTCTAGGTCCTCAAGGAACTGGGTCAAGGACCACTGGATTCCGGTTCTTCCTTGCCTGGTTGTCTGTCGCATCACCCAGTCGACCACTAGCAAGAAGATCATTGGGGATAGCGTGCATCCTTGACGAACGCCTGTGGTCTCTTCGAAGTCCGCTGTCAGTTTGCCGTTATGGATGACTTGGCAGGTGGCATCTTCATACAGATCCTGGATCAGGGTTATGAAGGTTTGAGGGATTCCGTAGTGATGGAGCAGCCGCCAGATGGTTTCTCGGTCTAAACTATCGAACGCCTGTCGGAAGTCGATGAAGTTGAGGTACAACGTTGCACACCAGCTCAATGGCTATGTGAGCAGCACTGTTAGGTTCTCCCACATTTTGCTGGCTGCTGGCTATTTATAGCTTGCCTACACCCTCCATTTTAGTGATAGGAAAGGAAAGAAGAGCACCGGCGAAGCTATTTATAGCTAGCCTGGCTGAACTAGCTTCAAAACCTAAAAGCTTTGGTTGAGTCGGTGTGGTTGACTGCCATTCCACGGATTGTTCTATGATAATACGGAGTGTTGCTATCTGGTCCGTACAGGACTTGTCTTTCCTGAACCCAGCCTGTTCTGGTCGGAGTTTCTCGTCCACTGCATCTTTCAGTCGATCGAGGATGATGCGAGTCAGTACTTTGCTGGGTACTGACAGAAGCATAATGCTGCGCCAGTTTTTGCAGGCGCCTAGATCTTCTTTCTTGGGGAGTTTTACCAAGTGTCCCTTTTTCCAGTCGGCTGGCACTTTTCCTTCCTTCCAGATCCTCTGCAGTAATGGCAACAGCATGTTAGCTGTAGTTGAAAGGTCCACTTTTAGGGCCTCTGCCAGGGGTATTCCATCTGGTCCTGCTGCTTTTCCGTTTTTTAAGGTTTTCAGGGCTTTAATTACTTCTGTTTTGGTAGGGTGGTTGGTGTTGACTTTAAGTGGTGAGTCTGCCAGCGGGATGTCTGTTCTTACGGACGGCGGGGATCTGTTTAAGAGTTCTTTGAAATGTTCAGCCCATCGCTGTCTCTGGTCTTGTTCCTTGTTGACAGGGTTACTTGTACTGTCTTTAACTGGCCTATCTGTGTTTGTTTTCTTACTTGAGAGAGTCCTAGTGACCTTGTACAGAGTGCTAAGGTCTTTCTTTTCTGCCGCCTGCTCTGCCTCCATTGCCAGCTCATCATCAAAGAGTCTCTTATATGTCCTGGCACTTTTCTTGAATTCTTTGTTCACCATAGTGTACTCCTTTCACAGAGTTTTCTTTTCCTCTTTATTTTGGCTGCAGTTGATTTTCTGTTTGATTCCTTTTCGGTTTTCTATCAGTGTCCATGTGTTGCCAGAGATCCATTTCTTTGTTGTTCTTTCTCTTTTTCCCAATACCTCTTGACATGTGCCTGCGAGTGTATCTCGTATGGACCTCCAGTGTTCTTCCAGGGGGGTTTCTTCAGTCAGCAGTTTCAGGGCTTCAAATTTGTTTTTCAAAGAGATAGAGAAAGTGTCCTTGTGCTCTTTCTCCTTCAATCGCTGGGTGTTAAACTTGACATGCGGGCGGTCTGCTGTGTCTCTGAAGGCCCTCAGCTTGATCTTGACAGACCCGGTCACCAAGTGGTGGTCCGAGGCCACGTCAGCTCCTCGCTGAGATCTTGTGTCTAAAAGGCTTCTTCTCCATTTCCTAGCTATTGTGTCTACTTGGTTTTTGGTGTTGCCGTCAGGTGAGATCCAGGTTTCTTTGTGGATGTCCTTGTGTTGAAATACACTGCCGCCTATGATTAGGTCATTGAAAGCGCTGAAATCTGTAAACAGCTCACCGTTCTCGTTCATTTCACCCAGGGCTTGTGTTCCCATCACAAGTTCTTTTCCAAGGTTGTCTTTCCCTATCTTGGCGTTCATGTCGCCCATGAGGATTTTGATGTCTCTCTTCGGTGCCTCATCGACTACTGACTGGAGAGTGTTGTAGAACTGTTCCTTTGCTTCTTCCTCAGCCGTGTTTGTGGGTGCGTAGCACTGTATCACCGTTACTTTCCTCCCCTTAGAATTGAATCTTGCGGTCATCATTCTCTGATTGATTGGCTGCCACTCTATAAAGGCTCTAGCAGCTGCTGGAGACAACATGATGGCGACTCCCTCGCTGTGGATGTGGTTCTCGTCAGTATGCTCAGAGTAAAGGATTTTCTCTCCGCTGGCAAGTGTTGTCATGCCAGACCCGTTCCATCTGCTTTCACAAATTCCTAATACTTGGATATTGTATTTCTGCATCTCTCTTGCTACTTTAGCTGCTTTTCCAACTTCATACATTCTCACGTTCCAGGTTCCAATTTTGGTTTTTGCCTTCATCGTCAGGAGATTTGTCGGCTGGCTGGCTTCCGTGAGGCTTTCACCATCCTGCGTCATCTGTCCTCCTGAAGAGGCATCTCCCTGAATCAGGCACTGGTGGTTGTTTTCTTCTGTTGTTTCGGTTTCTGTAGCAAGAGTGGTTTTATGGGGCAGGGTCGCTAGCCCCACGCCCAACCCTCCTCCTTTCTCATCCAGGCTTGGGACCGGCCATGACGGAGTTAAAGAGACTTCACTGGCAAGAAAAAAACATCATCACAAAAAACAACTCATCAGTGTAAGTATTACATGTAGTTACATGTTCTGAGCCCCAAATGCTCAGTCTGGTTGCATGATAATATGAACTTATTTAAAACTATGAATTTTTGAATGTGACTTAACCTCAGTCGGACACAATTTTCAGTCTTGATTGCCCTGATATAGTTACACAATTATTTCAGGTTCTAACAACCATCATACTGACTAGACACATTCATTAGCACACATTGTCACCACAAATAATGTGTTTCATGCCATTATAATTGATTATTACGATTGTTATAAACATGCAAAGAGAAGTGTATAAGTACAACACTTATTTACCAATGAAATGGAAAAAAAACATGCATCTGACAATATTTTGGTTTCTGTGAAACAAAGAATTGTCTTGGGGAAAAAGAAGGAATATATCTTTTTTTTAAATATGGTTGAATGGACAGAAACATGGCTACCTAAATTTAATAATGAAAAATGTAAGGTGTTGCATCTGGGCAAAAATAATCCTCAGCATGAGTATTTTATGAGTGATGGTAAAGAAAGGTGTAAGATTGAGACGACTGGTGCCGAGAGGGATCTTGGAGTGATTGTGGATACAGAGCTCAGCTTTGAGAATCACATTGGGCCTGCAATGCTCTTCTGTACTCTTGACCATATATATATTTTTGTGTGTCCCCTCACCCCCTCGTTCTCCCTCTTTAAATCTTTTTTTCTGTTTGACATATCCCTTTCTATTAATTTTGTTATCGTAATGATTTTCTTTTGTGGCATGTGAATGAATGAGGATTGCACTAAAAACCATTTTTTTAATAGGAAAAAGCGCTATATAAATATTATTATTATTATTATTATTATTACTTAGATGAGACATACCCCCATTGGGGTGCCAGGGGTTTCAGTATAAATAGTATCCCCACTTTCTGGAAATTTAGTGCTTTAAATTCCCACTGTCGCTGTCTTTCTCATTTGCTTTCTCATTCCTGCTCTGTTCTATCAATCTGCTATACTATCGTCTTCTTCGCTAGACCAGTCTCCTACCTTGTTTCTTGAAAACTCTTCTGGGACAAGACTCCTTATTTGTGTATGAGGTCTGTTGGATCAGCTTGGGAATATTGGACGCTTTCTGCCAGGTGGTCACTAGGGCTTCCTATGATGTTATTATTTAGCAATGTAGGCATTTTATATGTATGTGTTTTGTTGATCATTTATAATGATGTTTGTATTCTATTTTGTTTTTGTAAACAGGGGTTCGATAAGTTGGGGTGAAGCCTCAGCCGTCCCCTGCGTGGGATGTCTTTATTGTAAAGTGACTGGCTGGTGGAGAGCTTTCGGTTTTACCACTAGGGTTGTTTCAGCAGATCTTTTATGGCTCGGAAGAGTCCGCTGGACCTAAAGCAATAATAATGTAATGTAATGTATCACACAACAATGATTCGCTGAACAGCGGCAGGCGCGGACGGTCAGTCAAGGACAAGGTAGCGCGAGCTCCAAGGAGACTGGCCGGCCTGTGTCTGTTCTTCGAGCCACAGCGTTTTCCACTCGCTGAGGTGTTGGGCAATTCCCCTCTACCATCTGCCAACCTGCATTTTACACTGCGGCGGTTCCTGTTCAGCGCGCCTAGCCTACCTGCATTTTCCACAGCGGCGGTTGCCGACCAGCATTTTCCACTGCGGCGGTCCATAGGCTTTCTTCGCGCCCACACCTGCTCATGGAGGCGTTCTGTCCCTCAGCCTCACAGTCTGCCTAGATGAGGAGGACGCACCGTCGGTGCGGCTCCGCACGGCGGTGGCAGTACAGAAGTCGAAGCTCCTTTGCGGACTGTGGGAGATCCCGATACGCCACTCCACCTTAACCTACACACTACATCTTCTTACCAGTAGGGCTCCGCTGGCCTTGGCGCCGGTCGTGTTGCGTCGCAGGCGCCGCTTCGCTAGACTTCCGTCCGCCTGACCATCGGTTGCCCTCCCTCTTTCACTACGTCAGGGCAACGTGGGATTCCCTGTGGAGCCTGGCAAACTCCGGACAGCAGGTGCCTACACTGCCAGCGGCGTCCCACCGTTTGCTCCCCACCCTCCTCGCGGCTTGCTTGGCCACCTTCACACGGCTGCATCGACACCCTCCTTATGCGCCTCATCGGCACACCTCCTCACGAACGGACTTTTGGCAACTTGGCACGCACCCAAGCGTTTCTTCCTCTACTGGTCTTCTTACCACATTGGCTCTACTGACTCATCCTGATTTCTTACTCCGTTTGTCGTAGCTGCCTTCGAGCGCTCCATCTTCTAGCGACTTGTCTTCAGCAACATGGACTTTTTATTTCACCGTGCTTCATCTTCTTCAACTCGCCTTCTTATCCATCGGCAGTCTTCTATCCAAGTCCCCTATACGCTTATGTGTCCGGGGACGGTAATCTACACAACGCATGTAATGTAGATGAGACATGAGTATAACTACTTACCAGGAAATTAATAAATAAATATGAAATATTAATGACATGAGTAATTATTATTTTTTTGCAGTTGTCTGATCAGCTGGTTGAAAGCCAATGCTCGGCCATCCACATGCCCCATTTGCAGAGGCAAGATCACCGGGGAGGAAATTTGCAAGTAAGTTTTGAAAAATAATCATGTGCGTATAGATGTGCATGTGTGTAGGTGTCGGCGTGCATGAGTTTGTGTGCAGGTGAGTTAGCCTGGGTGGCCTGCTAGCTCAGTGGATAGTGAACTGGTTTCCTATGCCAAAGGTCGCGGGTTCGAACCCCGCATGGAACGAACTTACATGATTTAGGTACAAGACTTTTCAGGACACTGAGGTACTCCAGTTTCCACCCTCAGAGGCTGCGGTTTAGTATGGAAATAAAAATAGACTGCCTGACAATTCTCATTCCCCTCGGTTCCCCTTTCTTTCTGGCTGCTACTTGCATTTCAGGCAGCGTAGGCCACACTATCAGACCTCATTCAACACAATCCCAGCACAGCATGCAGAGCTTGTAGCGTTACAGAGTGGAGGCCAAGTTTTACCAAAATTTAAATATTTTTTATAAGATTCAGTCCGACAATACTTAACAAATGGCACTTTTACAGAAGAGGTGGGAGGACAACATTGGAGAATGGACTGGCTTGACACTGAGTGATGCCATGAGGACTGCTGAAGACAGAAAAAGATCGGAGTACACTGATCATCTGTGGTGCACCAATGATTTTTCAAGTTCTGGGATAGAATAGGACATGGAAAGCCTAACCTTTTCAAACACAGACCCTTGCAAAACAAGGGTCTGTGTTTAAATAGGTTAGGCTTTCCATGTCCTATCCTATCCCAGAACTTGAAAAATCATTGGGGCACCACAGATGAGCAGTCCTCATGGCATCACTCAGTGTCAAGCCAGTCCATTCTCCCACCTCATTTTCATTGTTGGTGATGTGCTGGGTATAGGAAATGCCCAGAAGTCTTCTGTAGCACCTCATCTTCATGCTTTGGATTCTTCGTTGTAGATCTGCTGTGAGTATCCATATTTCGCCAGCGTATAGGAAGATGGAGATGACAAGGGAGCGCACCAGCCTTACCTTGGAATGTAGACTGATGGTCCTGTCTTCCCAAATTGGCTTCAACCTTGTCAGGGCAGCAGTTGTTTGTGCGATCCTGGAGAGGATATCCTGTCGAAACCCATTGTCTGATACAATGGCTCCTAAATATTTGAAGCTATGCACTGTGTTGAGGGATTGGCCTTGGACTTTGATGTCTAATGTTGATGCCATTAATGTTGTTGGTCATTATTTTGGTCTTCTCTGCACATATTTCCATTCCAAAGGTACCAGCTGTTCAAGTTCTTGTTCCTCGCCAGCCAGTCCATCAATGTTGTCTGCAAAACGGAGGTTGGAGATTGCTCTACCCCTATGCTGACTGTGCCTTCATGATCTGCAAGGACATCTGACATGATGCGTTCTAGAAAGATGTTGAAGAGTATTGGAGAGAGTATGCATCCTTGACGCACACCGATTGTTGTTCTGAACCAGTTCCCTAGGGCGCTGTTATGGAAGACTGCACTGTTAGCCTTGTCATACAGGCTTTTGATGACTTTAATATTGTTGGTGCTGATGTTATACACTCTCATGGTTGCTGACAGAGCTGCATGCCAGACTCGGTCCAACACTTTTTTGAAGTCTACAAACACATGATATAGACAGGGGTCCAACTTTTTCCGTTTCCAGACGGAAACCGTATTTTAAAGATCTATTAAAACGGAAATTCCGTATTTTTGAAAAAACAAAAAACGAAACACCGTAATATAGAAAGATTGAGAAGAGTATGGAAAACACTTTTAAAAAAGGCAATCCATCTGCCAAGAGTGCTGCTGCTACATTTGCTAACAGTGTTGGTGCTACATCTGCCAACAGTACTGCTGGTACATTTGCTAACAATGTTGGTGCTACATCTGCCAACAGTACTGCTGCTACATTTGCTAACAATGTTGGTGCTACATCTGCCAACAGTACTGCTGCTACATTTGCTAACAGTGTTGGTGCTACATCTGCCAACAGTACTGCTGCTACATTTGCTAACAGTGTTGGTGCTACATCTGCCAACAGTACTGCTGCTACATTTGCTAACAATGTTGGTGCTACATCTGCCAAAAGTACTGCTGCTACATTTGCTAACAGTGTTGGTGCTACATCTGCCAAAAGTACTGCTGCTACATTTGCTAACAGTGTTGGTGCTACATCTGCCAACAGTACTGCTGCTACATTTGCTAACAGTGTTGGTGCTACATCTGCCAACAGTATTGCTGCTACATCTGCCAATAGTGCTGCTGATGCCTCTAGAAACAGCAATGCCCAGAGTGCTTCAACTTCTAGAAAAACTTGTCCTAAGGGTGACAAGAGAGCTGCCCTGCAAGCATCCAGTGACATAAGAAACTTCATAAATATAAGGCCTAGGCTGCTTGAATAATTCTGCCAACAGCATTTAGCAGTTTAGAAGTAGTTGAGATACTGTATGTCAGGGGTGAGATTTAACCCAGGAGACTAACTAGCCCGCCGGGCTAGCTAGTAAGTAAAGTGAGGTAGCCCGCATTATTTTTAGGCAGCCCGACAAAACACAAATTTTGACACTAAACGTAATTTGTAGCGAGTATCTTTTTCACAAACAAAGCAGACAGCGCGCTTGGCGCGAAAGGGAAGTAGGCAAAGGGAAATAACGCTCGCTTATGCTTCATACTCGTAGCAGACAGTGACCTAAAAACGCTCTCACTTCGGACCGAGCTTCTAAAAGTCTGCAAGTAGTATCTTTTTTTTTTAGGTCGCCAGGCGGGCTGGCTCAATTATAAAGTGAGGTCGCCCAAACCGGTTTTAAGTCGCCTCGGGTGACCGGGCGACCGCTAAATCTCACTCCTGGTATGTAGTTTTAAATTTAGTAACATTTTTAAGCAACATTTTGTCTTTTAACATGAAACTTTTTTTTAACATTTTTTTCCTAACAAATGTGACACTGTTCCTTTTGTTCAGATTGAAAGAGAGCCTTTTAAATCTATTCGAAAATTAACTCTTCAAATGCTAAAAAGTCTGGGATTTTCCGGGGGTTTTGCCCCCCTGGGGATCAAAAGGGGCGCCCAACGGGGACCTAGGTGGTTCCTGGCCTTTCAGTTTTTTAAATTTTGGACAGTTGGACTTATGTATAAATGGTGCTATAGGTATTTCTCACAGATTATTCTGAGATTTAAAATCTGCTCATTGGTATTTCGCCCTGCCGTGAATCCTGCTTGTTCTTCAGCTATGATTTGTTCAGCTTGGGGTTTCAACCTGTTGAGTATTATTTTCAGGAGGAATTTGCTGGGTTGGCTGATGGGTGCGGTAATTTTTACACTCCTGAAGGTTACCATTTTTTGGAAGAGTGATGACAAGCGACTAAGTCCATGATGTAGGCCACTCCCGACTCTGCCAGATCTTGTTACAGATAATGGCTAGGGCATCAATCATCGCTTCTCCTCCTACTTAAAGCAATTCTGCGGGTATGATGTCCATTTCCACTTATTTCCCCTTCTTCAGCAATTGCCACTTGTCAACCACTTCACAGTCTGGTGGCCGTCTTGCTGTTGTTCTTGTTCAGACTGTTCTCAAATTTCTGGCATTGATCTTCTATGCAGTTCTGCTTTGCTGTGCGCATATTTTTTCGAATGTCGATTTCTGGGTAGGCATCATTTCCCTGTGAGGTGTTCTTTTTCATTTTATCTCTCTTCGTTAGTCACACAGGTCCAAAAGTTAGGTGTGATGCACGGTTTCTTCTTTGGGTGGTGCTTGCCAAGGATCTCAGTGGCGGCATCTGTCACTGCTGAGTTGAAGAAGGTGGTATGGTGTTAACATTTACTTCATCAGCTCCCAAATGAGCAGTGGTGCAAATTTCCCTCCAACTGTGGCTTGGCATATTTCTTCCACCTCCGGGTCTTGCAGTTTGTCCAGGTCGAACTTCAGTCTGGTGCACTTTGCTGTGTTTACTCTCTTCAAGTGGAGCCAGAAAGACATCATCATCAGATCATGGTCACTTTCCATGTCCACATACTGTTTTTCTGTGAGTTATTCAGCCTTTTTTTTTTCATATTTGTTTGTAAATAACTCATGAGAAATTATGTACTAATAGTAATGATAATAATAAAAATGGATGCTATATGCACCTTATTCAAAAATCAGACTTGGAGCGCGTCAATCTATAACCAACCTACACATTCACATGTTACAGACACTCCTCACAACAAATACATATCCGTCACTCAAGCTTGTGGTGTGAAGGCAAGTCGCTATAAGAAGATCGAAAGGATGATTATTATTTTTTGACATTTTAGACAGGCTGCCTCTAATCCCATGATTAATATAAGAGATGGTTGTTGCAATGATGAATGAATGATTTTGAACTATTTTATTTTTATGTGCATAGTCTGATGGGTACCCCATGAAACAATAGTCATTTAGTGTTAGGTCTTGGTCACTGCTAGCTCTGACTTACTGGAGGATTTGTTGAACATATTTAACAGTCTGTGTAGCACTGTCATGGGTTGCCGCTCAGTCTTCAGTAGACTCATTACCATCTGTCTGAGAGCATCCCTGTCCAACATTATCATCCAGACCTATGCCCCAACATCAGACTTTGACGACAGCAAAGTAGAGGATTTCTATGAACATCTGCAGGCTGTCCTTGATAAAGTGCTGTGGAAGGACATAGTCATAGTGCAAGGCGACTGGAAATCCAAGGTTGGCCAAGATGCGCACCACAACTTGGGAGACACATGTGGATCCCATTGCAACAACGAGACAAATGAAGAGGTCAGAGACGCCTGGAGTTTGTCAGATACAACAATCTGATATTGGCAAACACGTTTGGTCTCCACACAAAAATCCAGACGATGGACCTGGCACATCACAACCAGATTGACTAAATCATGGTCAATAAATGCTTCAGATCAAGCGTCAACATTGGCAGGACACGCACTTTTCCAGGAGCAGACATCTGAAGTGACCATGATCTCGTGACGATGTCTTTCCGGCTCCACTTGAAGAGAGTAAACACAGCAAAGTGCACCACACTGAATTTCGAACTGGAGAAACTGCAAGACACGGAGGTGGCAAAAATATTCCAAGCCACAGTTGGAGGGAAATTTGCACCACTGCTCACTGAACAAGAACAACAGCAAGAAGGCCTACCCAGTGTTTCCCAAAACGCACATGCGTGCGTCAGAGACGCACAAAAACTGAAAAAGGACGCATGGAAA
Organism: Oncomelania hupensis; assembly: GCA_036898135.1. Lineage (NCBI taxonomy): Eukaryota > Metazoa > Mollusca > Gastropoda > Littorinimorpha > Pomatiopsidae > Oncomelania > Oncomelania hupensis. The sequence goes on along the minus strand of CM072522.1, from coordinate 1,204,196 downwards.
AAAAAATGGTGCGTCACAAGGGACGCAACGTTTTTTTTTTTACTGCCGTTATGTATCCTGGCACCGCTGAGCTATCGTGCGCCCGAGCCGAGTAAGCGCGGTGATCTCCCCTACCCACTGACCGCGCTGACACGCATGCGCAGCCTTTTTGTTTGCTTCCGAAAAGCTGTACGGAAAACGATAACCCGCAGAAATGTGGAAGACGATGCAATCGTTGAATGTTGAATCATCATTTTTAGTTCTCCCTAGACTAGGCAATGATGATCTTGTCTGTAATACGCAGTTGAACAGAATTTTTTTTCTCTTTTTTTTTTCTTTTGGTCATCGACTTAGTCCCCTCTAACACTAACTGCTTTTACAGACAATTTGTCAGTACATGCAGATTGATGTGTGTAAATTGTATGACCATTTCATGTTTGTTCTATGGTCATTTTATGTGATTTTAAGGTTCCTCTAGTCAATGATGGATTCCTTTGTAACATTTATCAGAACAGTATTCCTTTTGTTGTGTTGCTTGTTTTATGGCTATTCATAATTTTCAATAAAGTTGCATTGAAAACTAAGCTTTGTTTGACTTTGAGGCGTATTTGTGTGTCCGTGATGTTGGTAATCAAAGTCAAGGTAAATGTAGGAATTGTAAGGGTACTCTCAAATTTTGTAAGGGGACTCTTGAAATTTTGCACCAGAGAGTCCCAAGGACTCTGAGAAAAAAAGCTGTGGGAAACACTGCCTACCAGACTGAAGCAGCTGACAAGTGTTAAACAGCTTAAGGTCTCCACGATCCAAAGCAAGTCTGGCATATAGGCATATGCCTTACAGAAGAACAAGAAGTCTTGAATAGATGGACGGAGTACTGCTCTGACATTTACAACCCCACACCAAACGGAGACACATCAGTTCTAGCATGTACCCAGAACAGAGAAGAAGTCCTCCCAATTCTCAGAGAAGAAGTTGAGGCAGCAGTGCAATTGCTGAAGAAGGGGAAGTCAGCAGGAGTGGAAAACATACCCGCAGAATTGCTTCAAGCAGGTGGAGAAGCGATGATTGATGCCCTCACCATTATCTGTAATAAGATCTGGCAGAGTGGGGAGTGGCCTACACCATGAACCCAGTCGCTTGTCATCATTCTTCCCAAGAAGGGTAACCTTCAGGAGTGTGAAAATTACCGCACCATCAGCCTCATCAGCCATCCCAGCAAAGTCCTCCTGAAAATAATACTCAACAGGTTGAAACCCCAAGCTGAACAAATCATAGCTAAAGAAAAGCAGGATCCAGGGCAAGGCGAAGTTCCACTGAACAGATTTTCAACCTCAGAATAATCTGCGAGAAATATCTACAGCACCAACAACATCTATATCATGTGTTTGTAGACTTCAAGAAAGTGTTTGACTGAGTTTTGCATGCAGCTCTGTGGGCAACCATGAGAGTATACAGCATCAGCCCTAACATTATTAAAGTCATCAGAAGCCAGTATGACAAGGCTATGAGTGCAGTCCTCCACAACAGCACCATCGGGAAATGGTTCAGAACAACAATCGGCATGCGTCAAAGATGCCTACTCTTTCCAACAGTTTTTAACATTTTCCTGGAGTGCATCATGTCAGATGCCCTTGCAGATCACGAAGGCACAGCCAGCATAGGGGGCAAAGCAATCTCCAACCTCCTTTTTGCGGATGTCATTGATGGATTGGCTGGAGAAGAACAAGAACTTGAACAGCTGGTACAGAAGCTTGACACCACCTCCAGAACCTTTGGAATGGAAATAAGTGCAGAGAAGACCAAAGTGATGACCAACAACACCAATGGCATCAACATGGACATCAAAGTCCAAGGCCAATCCCTTAAAACGGTGCATAGCTTCAAATATTTGGGAGTCTTTGTATCAGGCAATGGGTTCCGACAGGAAGTCCTCTCCAGGATCGCACAAACAACTGATACCCTGACAAGGTAGAAGCCCATTTGGAAAGACAGGACCATCAGTCTACACTCCAAGGTAAGGCTGCTGCTCTCCCTTGTCATCTCCATCTTCCTATACTCTTGCAAAACATGGACCCTCACAGCAGACCTACAACGAAGAATGCAATGCATGGAGATGAGGTGCTACAGAAGACTTCTGGGCATTTCCTATACCAAGCACAACACCAACGACGAAGTCCAACAGACCATCACACAAGCCATTGGACAACACGATGACATGCTCACAGTGGTGAAGAAACGGAAACTCTGATGGTATGGCCACGTCACCAGATCATCAGGCCTTGCAAAGATCATCCTGCAAGGCACAGTGCAAGGAGGCAGAAGAAGACAGAGACAGAAAAAGAGGTGGGAGGACAACATTCGAGAATGAACTGGCTGGACACTGAGCAAAGCCATGAGGGTTGCTGTGGACAGAGAAAGATGGAGTACGCTGGTTAAACGATCATCTATGGTGCACCAACGACTTTCGAGTTACGTGATAGGATAGGATAGGTATAGCATTATGATTAAGCAACAAGTCCTGTTTCGGCCAGTGCCTTGAACAGGCAATGTGCTATAAGACCAATTCTTTTCAATCAGCATGTAGGAATATTGCACAATCAGTGGTGTTCGCTGTGTACTTGATTTTCAGGCAATAACATTGCAGCCTGTATAGGCAGTGGCGGCCTTAAATAACAAAAAAACTACTTTTTTTAAATGAGACGCTGCGCTCCAATTTCTTTGAATGAGAGAATAAACCAAGGTCTAGTCTGCACACACATTCCATCGCATGGACTTTAAAAGATCCTGACTTTCATGTCCTAGACAAAAATACATCCAGCACACACTAGGTCCCTCTCCCCTTCCCAGGTCACCCTGGATTGTGCTTAGTCGTCTGGGCATTGGACTATGCGCCCAGAGGCTGCAAGTAGGCACCTCGGGCGGCTTGAGTTAGATCAGCCAGCACTGCTGTTTCAGCCAGCTCCTTGAGTGGCTGTTGTGCTGGAAAAGCTCTATATGAAAGTGATTAAATAAATAAATAAAAAATCAATTCAAGTTAATTGGGGAGTTTTTAATCATGTTTCCTTTTTTTTTTTCATCTTTGCATATTGTTTGTTTCTCCCCCGTGAGGGTGCCGGGGGGTTCTGTATAAATTGTATACCCACTTTCTGGAAATTTAGTACTTTAAATTCCCACCGTCTTTCTCATTTGTTTTTTCTCATTCCTACTCTGTTCTATCAATATACTATACTATCTTCTTCTTCGCTAGACCAGTCACCTGCCTTTTTTCTTCAAAACTTTTCCAGGACAAAACTCCTCATTTGTGTGTGAGGTCTGTTGTATCAGCTTGGGAATATTGGACGCTTTCTACCTAATTGTCACTAGGGCTTCCTATGATTTTATTATTTAGCAATGTAGGCATTTTATATGTATGTGTTTTGTTGATATTTTATAATGATGTTTGTATTCTATTTTGTTTTTGTAAGCGAGGGTTCGATAAATTAGAGTATAGCCTCAAGCGTCACCTGCGTGGGATGTCTTTATTGTAAAGTGACTGGCTGGTGGAGTGCCTTCAGTGTTACCACTAGGGTTGTTTCAGCAGATCTTTTATGCGGATCAGGGGAGAGTCCTTTTTCAGCGAAGTTGTGGTCTTGATTTTGTGGTCCTGATTGGGCTCTTTGCAGTTCGCTGGACCCTGTAAGCAATGAATAACTACTAACTAACATCTTTTATGTGGATCAGGGATGAGTCCTCTTTCAGCCAAGTTGTGGTCTTGATTTTGTGGCCCATGTGCATAAGAGTACTTATTTCCCTTGCTTAAATCGCCTTGCTTAAGCCTAAGATTTGCTCAGCTAAGCTCATGCTTAATCCGACAGGCCAGCGGTGTGCATGAGGCTACTTAACGGTTTGCTTAGCTATTTTTATCATACGTGGTTCGTGGCGGAAATGTGCGTATATTGACCAATGAGAGAGCGCGCTCGCATTTATTGCGATGAGTCAGAGTGCAAGTAGGCCTATGGCGGAGAGTGGGAAAGTGAAAGTGAGTGTAAAGATAGATTGGTGAACTGGAGCGACGCTGAGATCCATTGTCTAATCACTTCTGTCGGATAAAAAACAACAACATGCTGTTTGGATCTTTGTCACCAACGTGCACAGCCAAAAAGAAAAACGAATTGTGGCAGAAAATAACTTAGGCAGTCAATGCTTGCGGTTCATGCATCCGGGAATGGTACAAAGTGAAAAAGAAGTAGAGCAACATGAAACAGAAGGCCATTAGTTGGCAAAGCCAGCAGAAGCGAATGCCGACAGGAGGTGGGCCACAGGATGCTGCAGAGTGGTGGGTTGAGCCATCAGTTGTATGATAGTTGGCAAACTTCCCTTGTGAGACACTGGGTGATCGCTGTCGTCAGCAATGATTTCACAGATGTAAACAATTTGATCACGTTTGAAGCGATTACGCTGATACAGATCAAAATCATCATAAGTATTGAACGGATTCTGACGATTCCGAAAAACTCGTTTTCTCCTCATGCATCGCACATCGAAACACTATTCTTCACATCATTACAAGCCAAGTTAAGTTGTCTTTCTTAGCTAAGCAATGGTTTATGCCAAGGTACCCACCAGTCTTAAAGGTCTCACTGGTACCCACCAGTCTTAAAGTTGAGCAAGAAATCTTATGCTTAGCGGAGTTAAGTTCGCTCGTGCACACGGAGAGTTCAAACTTAAGCTTGAGTAAGCGAACTTAAGCTTAAGTTGCCCTTCATGCGCTCGGGCCCTGATTCAGCTCTTTACAGTCTGCTGGACCCTGTAAGCTATGAATAACTAACTAATATTGCTTGTTTCATCTTAGTCATGCAACCTCGTTACCAGGCTGACGACCATGCCAGCGCTTCACCACAGAAAATCTCTACCAGATGACATCCCCTCTCTCTCCATCTCGCTCGTTTTTAACTTTATTTGTTGCAATCATGCTATGGTACACTATGTTTTGGGTCTAGATTGGGTAGGATGTAAATGGTGTATTATTATTTTCTTATTATTACTTCTTTTTCTCAAAATGTTGTTGCCTCATCTTGGCCAGGTTGCCAGCCAACACTCAACCGGAGAAGATTGCTGAGGAGTTGCCCACAGACATCTCTATGCAGGTGCTGGTGGAGAGCCACTTGGCCCTCAAGCCTCCACATAAGTGTGAGAGATGTGAAGATGTGGCCAACAGCTTCTGCCTGGACTGCTTTCGCAAACTCTGCAAGAAATGCCGTCGCAAGCACACCAAGGTTGGTGCACCCAGAGGTTGTGCCTCACCTACCCACCTTTGACTGCCCTCTTTTTCACTCGTGTGCATAGCAATGTGAATGTATGTACTCACATTCTCACCCCACCCACCCTCATTCCCCACCCCCTTACCTCCACCCACCCCATCCCCCCCAAAAAATCCAGATTTTTGCAAATCGGTGCGAGATGAGTCCTAAATAGTCGAAAAATAACGTAAAAAAACATGCTTGGCCGTCTGGCCACCTCCGCCGTCTGTGCAAAAACTTTAAAGGGACTAAGTACTTAGTACCTATTTCAAATATTAAAACCAAACTTAATGATCAGTGAATGAATGACTTCACATCAAGGTCAAGGTCACAAGGTCAACAAATGTTAGCCAAAAAATGACAATTTTTCACAAAATTTTTCTTTTTATCTAGGTAATTATTATTAAGATTGTTTGATGCATTATATATATCAATGAGGCATACTATACAAATTTGGTCAATCTCACTCCAAGGTCAAGGTCACTGAAGCTGTCCAAAGTCGGTTAGTATAGGTACTTTGAAGTGAGCTTGGCCCTAAACTATGAGAGATATAAAGTCCAAACTTGTTGAATTTAGAGATGATAGTTTGATCTTTCATATATGTTCAGTTTTTGCATTGATCTTGAAGGTCAAGGTCATTTCAGGCCTTGCAAAAACATACAAAAAATAGATCTTCGTACAGTAGAATGGCTGTTTTTTTAAATAATAATAATAATAATAATAATAATAATAATTGTCGCGAACCAATCAGACACAAGTACATGCGCAGGCACTCGCATATAAACATACACTCACACAAGCAATCACTGATCGGCAAGACGTCCTTCAGTTGCTGAGACGAAAAATGAAAGGACGCACAAATACGTACAACATGTAGCAAAGACAAAAATTTATGCTTGCAAATTTAATCACACTTTATTTATACAACTAAAACAACTAACAATCACTGACACACTCTAAACTCAATAAAAGTAATGGAATCAACAATAATGATCAATCACAATTACATCAATGTAAGAATAGAGAAAGTCAAAGTTCACTAGGAGGGAGAAGGAAAGGGAATAGATAGTTGATGGGAATGACTAAACCTGGTGATGATGATCCATCCGGATCCACGTATGATGATGATCTGTACTTGCTGCTTGACCGGAACTTGCCACCTCCGGTGTCAAGAAAAGTCACGCACTTGGTCAGGAGAGAAGAGTCACGCAGGTTAGACGTCACGAAGAAAGGGGTTGAAGATGACTTGATTGAAGACAGGTGATCACACAGAAACCATGTCACAATGAAGAACAGTGGTGAAGATAAAGTTGAGGTAAAGTAATATAAAGGTAAGCCTGCAAAAGTAAATGCATCCGACAGGGTTCGTATGCTCCTTGAACCTCCTTGAATTTTCTATCTCTTGTTCAAGACCCTTGAATCTCCTTGAAAAATAGCCAAATTGCCTCAGCTCCTTAAAAACTCCTTGAAATTTTAACCAGTGTATCTATCCATTGCTTGACCTAGAGATTTTAATGTCAGGTTTTCAAATAAAAGCCATTGAAAAATAAAAATTTATAAAACAAAAATTATAATATTATTTGTCTTGTCAACTGTTCGACGATCGTAACGTTTGTCATCTGTTAATAATAAGGGAAGTAACCTCCACTGGAAATTGTTCACTCCCTTGCTGTCACGCAGGCGCAGTTGTCGGTTTCCGTACATCCTTCGTTCTTCCCACGTGTTTGCTTACTGAATGGGTAAAATTGCCTGGAGGGAATTGTGTGTTTAATCCTTTGTGGTTATTAAAATCTGAATACGCAGGATGGATGCTTGAAAAGAAAGGGTTTTCTGCCGCGTCTGCCATAAAATTATCGACGTGAAAGTGATGTGTTGGACCAGCTGTTCAGAACACACATGAAAGCAAAAAAGGACTATCAAGATCTTTGGGTTGTTGTGAGGCAACTGTTACTTTTGTCCCATGGGCAAGAAACTGTTGAGAGAGGATTCTCAATCAACAAAGAGACCAGCACTGAAAATCTCTCCCAGCAGTCGTTGGCTGCTCGCCGACAAGTGCTGAACTGTATCAAGAACATTGGTGGAATCGACAAGGTGGACACCACCAAGGAGCTGCTATTATCAGCATCTCCTGCAAGGAGAAAGTACCACGACTACCTTGATGAACAAAAGAAAGACCAGGAACAGGCACAAACAGCAAAGAAGAGGAAGGCACAGGAAAACTCTGTTGTTGATTTAAGAGAGAAAAAAAGAAGAATGGAGAAGGATGCTCAGCACCTGACTCAAGAGGCAGACAAGCTTGCTGAACAAGCAGAAGGAAAGGGTGCACCGAGACTCTTGACAGCCTCGGTCAAATGCTCTGAGGAGCAAATCAAAGGAAATAAAGATCCAGCTGGAGAAGATTTCCCGTCAGATTGTTGAAGAGATGGAAAAACTGAAAACTCGTTCACCTGTATAAAGTGCATTATATATTAGCCGGTGGTGGTACCTCTTTCTGACTTTTTACAGTTCTCTAACTTGTGTCTAAGGACAACATGCTTCACAATTATTAGTTAAATGGGTATAGATTCCGTAATCCGCATCATCATCATAACTGCAACTTCATCGACTTGCAATATTTATGTGTGTAGATTTCATAATCAGTATCAACATCAGTATCACCATCAGATTCATGACTGCAAACAATTTATGGATATCACTGGGTAAGAGATTTTATCCTTTATTTTGACTACTTATAAATTATTACGTGCGTTTACAATTTTAAAAAACTCGTTGAATTTTTGAAAAAACTCCTTTAAATCTCCTAGAAAACTCCTTGAATTTTTTACAACAATTTCAGTATGAACCATGTCCGAGGTAATTGCAGTCAATCCTGATGTATCCAACATTCCCACTATTCACCCTCTCATTCCTCCCACTCTCTATAACATATAAATTCCACCAAAATTGTCACCATACATATTCCATTAACATCAACCTAAAGGTTGCACATTATTATAAACACCAGATAAAAATAAAATATGAGATGATAATATGGAATAGATGTACTGCATGAACACGGTCGTGCATTCAAATACTTTCAGACTGTGGCTAAAAACACCCTTAGTTCCGCCTCGTAGGGTCCCTTAACGCAGGCTGGACTGCTTATAACCAGCTGAGAGATGGCCAGCGACCCACAGCACAAGCTATGCAACTGGCACTCGCCTGGAAGCTTATAATTACTTTAACCGTGCGCCAAGCTCTGTACTGTATAGGGCCAGGAAGGGGGCTGGCCGGCCGGCTGCGCTACATGCAATTGAGTGCCTATTGCTTGCACCATTAGCACCACGAGACTTTTGTAAATTCGCTGCAATTACAGAGGCCAGCAACCAAACACAAGAAGAGCGTTTATAATGTCGACCACATCACCAGAAAGTTCAAACTTTGTACTAATTGACTTCAAATGGTGAACATTGTAAGAAGGATTCAAATGTGTAATTACAATGTACACATATACACACTCGAAAACGTAAAACCGGTCCACTGCTAGTAAGCTTATAGTGCAGGACCGGACAGCTAGTGCCGTCAAATCGACTTAAATATAGCACAAACCAAATCGAGTTCGTGGTTTTAGATTATGATAACACAAAACACAGATATGGAAGTAACTAAATGCAAACCATTATCACAATACAAAGGATATTCCACATAAAACGATCACTTTTAGTTAGTACACAAAAATAGGATGATGAGCCATACGTTTCCACGCGTACTCATCATAGCTGTGTACTGCAGTGCTTAGCTCAGGGCGTGGCGCAGGCGTCTGCATCTGGATCTGCATGCGCTGGGCTCCAAGCTTCGCTAAAAATAGCTTGCACATGCTAGTAGTAGTAGTAGTAGTAGTAGGGACAGATGTAGGCCGTGGAGCCTTTCTGAACGTCCCATCTTTTATATTTATTTACAATGGTCTGCCTTGCATGCAATTTGCCTACATATTAATCATAGCTGTAAAATAAGTCTATAAATTTTGGAATTGCATCCAACTGGTTTTTGAACTGATTAGTAGTTTTAGCACTCTTTAAAGACATTGGAAAGTCATTCCAATGTCTTACAGTTCTATATGAAAAAGAGAATTTCCTAATATTAGTGTTACAGTGTCTAACAAAGATTTTGCCTTCAGATAAGCGTGTCGTATTACTATGAGGATTAGCAAAAAAGTCATTCCATTCAAAGTCATCAATGTTATTATAAATTTTGAATACTTGTATTAGGTCACCTCGTAATCTCCTACCAGACAGTGAATGTAAACCAAGGAATAAAAGTCGCTCTTTATAGGACATTTTTCTACATTCTATAAGTAACTTTGTTGCCCTTCTTTGAACTTTCTCTATAGCAATAGACTGCCGTTTAAGTTTAGGATACCATACAGAATTTGCATATTCCAGATGGGGCCTCACCAAAGCCTTATACAACATACAAAATGATTCTTTATTGATAAATTTGAAAGTTCTTTTAATTAGTCCAATCATTTTATTTGCTTTGTTTATGCTGTTCTGAATATGAGTGTCAAAATTTAAGGACATATTAAAAGTTACTCCAAGGTCTTTTTCTTCTTCACATGATTGTAACAGTTTGTCTAAACCGTTAACACCCATCTTATACTCATGCCCAGGATTTCTTCGACCTACATGCAAAACCTTACATTTTTCAACGTTAAAAAATAAATTCCACATCTCAGTCCATTTTTGTAGTTTATCTAGATCCTGTTGTAAAAGTTTAGAATTATTCACTGTATTGTATATCTTTGTATCATCAGCAAATAATTTACAAGGGCTAGCAATACCATCTGGTAGGTCATTAATAAAAATAGTGAATAAAACGGGTCCAAGAACACTGCCCTGAGGAATTCCGCTAACAACCTCCAATTTATCAGACATTGCATCTCCCACTTTAACAGTTTGAATTCTATCTGAAAGAAATTCCCTAATCCAAGACACAACATTTCCATTAATACCGTAAGCTTCTAATTTTCTTAAAAGGCGTTCATGGGGTACAGTATCAAATGCTTTACGGAAGTCTAAATAAATAATGTCCACAGGGTTCCTGCTGTCCATGTATGATGTAATATCCTCCATAACTTGAAGTAGCTGTGTAACGCATGATCTTTTTTTTCTAAAACCATGCTGACATTTCGCATACAAGTTATTATCAGTAAAGAAATTAACTAATTCGTCTCTAATTAGTGACTCTAAAACTTTACAAGATATACATGTAAGACTAACAGGACGATAGTTCCCTGGGTCAGAGCGTGTACCTTTTTTAAATATGGCAGTAACTTCAGCGGTCTTCCAATCCTTCGGTAACTGACCAGTCTCTAGTGATAAATTAAACAAATTACAAAGTGGTACAGCCAATTCATTGCATAATTCTTTTAAAACTCTTGAAGGAATTTGGTCAGGTCCCTGAGCCTTTGTTGGGTCTAGGTTACTTAATTTTGCTTTAACTGCCGCAGGAGTAAATTTAATATCAGCTAATGAAATACCATTTGATTTACTACATTTCTCAAGATTTGGAATATTTGTCATATCCTCTTCTACATATACACTTGCAAAAAAATTATTCAATGTTTCCGCTTTGTCTGAATCTGATACCGCAAAACTACCATCACCTTTTTTAAGCGCATTTACACCAACACTACTTCTCGTCTGTTCCTGAACGTACTTCCAAAATTGTTTAGGTTTGCTTTTACAATCATGTGCAATTTTCATCTCAAATTCTCTTTTTGCATTTTTAATTATTCTGTTGCACTGATTTCTTACTACTATATATTTATTATAATCTAAACCAAGTTTGCTCTGTAAGAATCTCTTATACAGTTTATGTTTTTTCTTTATCTTTCGAAGAACCTTACTATTCATCCAGGATGGTTTTATTTTTTTCTGACTAGCACATTTTATTTTTGGAATGTATCTATCCATCCCCGACAATATTACATTCTTGATTTTATTCCACATACCCTCCACATTATCCTCCAGAAGTGTTAAACCTGACTCAGCAACATATTTTTTTAAATTTATATAGCTTCCTTTACTCAAATTAAATTTGTACTTATTAATTGGCAATTCTGTACACTTTGGGATGTATAGTTCAAATATCAACACATCATGATCGCTTTTACCAAGGGGAGCTCTATGTATTACATCTGATATTAAAAGATCATCATTTACCAATATAAGATCATCTAGTGTTGATGGCAGAGAGTCAAGTTTTCCACAGGGCTGCACGGCCGTGTGAAGTATGACTAAATAACTGTCATATGCATAGCTTGCACATGATGGCAGAGAGTCAAGTTTTACACAGGGCTGCACGGCCGTGTGAAGTAGGACTAAATAACTGTCATATGCATTCACGCCTCTACTCTTCACCACCCATGCTTACCATCACAGCCACGCCACAACACAGCACACCTCACACAAGCATGCGCGCACAACACAGTCTCCGACAAAATCAAATATCAGTTTTACCTACCCAAAACGGCTTATGGTGCACCGGAGTCACTGCCGAGTAGTCCCACCATGCTGTTGGAGATTGACATAGTAGTAAAAAATGAAACACTACCAGTCCTGGCAATACTTCAAGTTTAACTGACTACTAGCACAAGTAACGTCACCTCACAAAAATCCAAATGCCAACGAGGCAACAGCCACAGTCTAGACTATAAATTCTCCAAATGAAATGAGCGAGGCTACTTTTCTTTAGCTTTACCGCTCATCCAAAATGGTTATTTCTACAACAAACGCAGTTGTTCTCAGAGATAGCTTTATCTTATAACAACGCTGCAATCTCTCTGTCACTGAATAAACACTGTCTCTGACTATTTAGCCCTATCAATTCCTCTGGAGAAATCAAAATATCAAGAAGGTACATGCTACTCAAAAAAATAGGTCTTTTTTCTTTGAATCTGGCCTGCAGCGAGTATTCCAAAACTTATTATATTTCATCCTACTCTGTCTTGCCCTCGTAAGGTTATACTCTTTGTTACCTTTTGCTACACACAAACGCACTCCGTGAAATTATCCATCCATCCTTTCATCCCTCCTTCTTTAACTTTCACTATATTATCCACTCTCTCTCTTCTGCACTTTATCCAAATTATCTGTGGACAAACTACTTCTCGCTGCTCGACAATATTAATAATTATAATGGATGCTATACGAACCTTATTCCTAAATCAGACTCGAAAGCGTGGTGATCTGTAACCAACATACACGCTCAGATGTTACAGACACTCTTACAACCCAACAAACACACATTCATCACTCAAACATGTGGTGTAAAGGCAATTCATTATTAGAGGACGGGAAGGAATCAATTTTTTTTTGTTAAATTCTAGATTGACGGCATCCAATACCATTTAGCATTGGAAACTGGTGAATAATCCACTTTCTCCACAAGGCCATTCATAGTATGCAACAACATTGGGTTATTTGATCAGACATGCATGAGAGGTTATGTGAAGATTAAGGTCATCCCTAGATCAAGGTATTTGAAGGTCAAGGTCATCCCAAGGTCACCGATTTTGTTGTTGTTGCATAATACAACTTTTGCTGTACTTCATTTGATAGTACAGGAGTGTATTTGGAGTCGGAGGTCAAGGTCAAGAGCATAGAAAGATCAAAGTTGGTATTACTTTGCATTTTAATGCCACCGTTTTATTTTGTTTTTTCTGGGCACTAATTTTTAAGTTAAATATTGCAAGTTCCATAAGGAGCATGTGAATCATGTGGGCTTTGCCTTTCTAGTTTAATGTCAAAACCGGTTCCAGGAAAATTGATAGCATTCATAACAACAATTAAACTATATTTCCCTTTAAACCACAGCTCAGTCACAGGCTTACCATATCTGAAATCTAAGGTTAAGGGAAGCTACTCTGTCAGTCACTTCGTTGTGAAATTTAAAAATTAAACTAAAATACCACCAACAAATTTTAAGTTAACAGATTTTCTAAAAATTATTATTGCCTTTCATTTCCTCTTTCATTTGACATGCATATTTATGCTGTATATAAAGTAATAAATTTAAATCAAAAGAATCATAACTCTAAAATCACTTCTTTTTCTGATGTAAAACTTTCTCAAACCGCTACCAGTTGTTTACCACGTCGAAGGCTCCAATGTAAATATTTACCCAAACAAACTTTATAAAATGTCCCTGCTACAATTTAATACAGAAATAAACCAAGGAGAGGCCTTTTATGAGGTGTGATGAAACAGTATAAGATCCGAGCATGATTGGTTATTTATTGTACACACTTTATTAAAAAAAATTGTAGCACCGGTCACACTGAACTGATTTACACAGGTTAGATACCACAGGCATCCGCAACAAGTAGGTGTCTACCAGCCTGTAGTGGACACTCTGGAGTTTTCCACAGTGGAAAAATATCGGCCGATAGCAGGCGCACTGCGTTTTAGTATAGATTTGATATGTCCTATCCTATCCCGTAACTCGTAGGTCGTTGGGGCACCACAGATGAACGTTTAACCAGCGTACCCCATCTTTCTCTGTCCTCGACAACCCTCATGACTTTGCTCAGTGTCAAGCCAATCTATTCTCGAATGTTGTCCTCCCACCTCTTTTTCTGGCTCCCTCTTCTTCTGCCTCCTTGCACTGTGCCTTGCAGGATGGTCTTTGCAAGGCCTGATGCTCTGGTGAGGTGACCATACCATCAGAGTTTCCGTTTCTTCACCATTGTGAGAATGTCATCGTGTTGTCCGATGGCTTGTGTGATGGTCTGTCGGACTTCATTGTTGGTGATGTGCCGGTATAGGAAATGCCCAGAAGTCTTCTGTAGCATCTCATCTCCATGCTTTGTATTCTTTGTTGTAGGTCTGCTGTGAGGGTCCATGTTTCACAATAGTATAGGAAGATGGAGATGACAATGGAGCGCAGCAGCCTTACCTTAGAGTGTAGACGGGCTTCAATCTTGTCAGGGCAGCAGTTGTTTGTGCGATCCTGGAGAGGACTTCCTGTCGGGACTCATTGGCTCCTAAATATTTGAAGCAATGCACTGTGTTGAAAGACTGGCCTTGGACTTTGTCCGTGTTGATGCCATTGGTGTTGTTGGTCATCAGTTTTGTCTTCTCTGCATTTATTTCCATTCCAAAGGCTGTAGATGTAGTGCCAAGCCTCTGTACCAGCTGTTCAAGTTCTTGTTCCTCTCCAGTCAATCCATCAATGTCATCCGCAAAATGGAGGTTGGAGATTGCTACCCCCTATGCTGACTGTGCCTTCATGATTTGTAATGGCATCTGACACCCACAAACACACACACCCACTCCCCCACCTCACCCCCCTCACCCCATCTCTCACACAACCACAAAGCTGATCTATGTGCTAAATAGGATGATGGAGGACAGGGATGCAACTGAGCATCCATGTATAAAAAGTACAGCAGAGATGACACAATGGCCTCTCCCTCTCTTACTATTTGTCTCTTCTTCATTTTTTTTTACTCGAAAAAATAATTTTTTGATCTTTTTACCAATAGATATTTATTTATAAAATTAATGTATTTTTCAGAAATGTGTAAGTTTTAGCCAGTTATTTCTGATTCTTAAAGCTAGAATTGTTGGCCAAATTTGTACAATCGCGAGCCAAGTTTGCCCTTAATACCCCTTGGCAGTTAAAGGGTTAAGATCTTCATTTTGCCTCTTCTTCTTGGGTTGAGTAGCCACAATCAGTATGTTGATTCATTTGATGTTATAGGTTGTTAACTCTAAGGGGTTGCTGAGTTTTCAATTGCGGTGTGAAAGGAAAAGATTAAAATTAAAATATAGTATTTAGCTCTATTGTATAGGATAATCTAGACCTCCTTGCTACGGGCACAACTATATGTGGAGCTGTATTCCAGCCCCAGCAATCTAAAGCCCGAGTACCAGCCCCAGCACAGCTTAATGCTGTACCCAGACCCATTGCTTTGGAAGACCCACCTTTATTCAAAACGAGGGTGGGGAGAAGGATACTTTGACCTTTTTTCATGAATTTTTTGGTGTGTAATTTTGTATTTGAAGTTTTGGTTTGCAGATAACCAACAGGAAGGCTTCCAAGGTGGTGGCCCAAAGGGAGGAAGAGATTGCCACCTTGGCTGCTAATGGTCCAACAGGTATAACGTTTTGTTACTGTCACATGGCAATGGTCGATTCAACCCCGATGCTTGAATCTTGTGTGACTCCAATTCATTATCCATGCAGCCCGTTCTCTCAGTAACAAGGCAGGAGTCGTCGTTATAAAGTTTTCCAACTGTACTCAGCAGAAGACTCAAACAACATCAACAATTGCATACAAAATCTCTTATCCAAAAAACATCATCTTCCACATATCAACAATATAGGAAAATACAGAAAGTTCCACAATGATGCAATCAACAACCATAAAACTCGCCACCGGATTTACGCAAGTCTTATGTCATAGAATGTTCTACAAACTTACAAGACTCCACACACCAGCTCAATTCCTATGTGAGCAGCACTTTTCAGTGCCTCTGTGTTTCATGTGCTGCGGGCTATTTATAGTTAGCCTGCACCACCCTTCCAGTGAAAGGAAGTATCAGCGAAGCTATTTATAGCTAGCCTGGCAGACCTAACCTCAAAATCTGAAAAGCTTTGGTTGAGCCGCTGTGTCCACTACCTATCGCTGGATCTATGTAAAATCTACTGTAGATGATGACCAAGTAATTCCAGAAAGTTCTCTGCATTGCTAAAACAGTGTTGACCGACGAAAACAAAAAACATTTTGCAAAGCTTTCCTAGAAACAGCATGGAATTAAATCGATGGTAAATAAATGCTATCATTGCACGCATTGCAAAACAAAACTATTCGTAACCATTGTGTGTCTCATCATAACATTTACCAAGACTGCAACCGTAGAGTTTAGACATACCTTTGGCTGTGAATTCTCTTTCCAAAAGTGAGATGCTTTCCATTTACTGTTGCCAGCCAGCCAATGTGTGGATCCTTTTTTTTTTTTTTTACATGTAGATTTTGTTTTCCCTAGAACTTCAAAAATCGGTTGCTTGATTTTTGAGAAGCCTAGCTGATGAAACTGACAAGCTGAGAACACAGAACAAAAATGGCCATGTGTATCTATGTTACGTTACAATTCCACCAACTCAAACCACTAGCGACAGAGCAAGGCAGATAGAACTTTTATATTTTTGTCCTTATTCCCCGGAGAATAGCATCTAATATTAAGGATTATATACAATATGCTGTCATATAACTGCAATCCCTTTAGGCGAGACACTACCTAAACATTTTGTCTCCCATAACATTTTGTTGTGTTCAATGTAAGTAGTTGTGGTGGCAGAAGAGGTAATGTTATTGGTGGGTGGATGTGGTCCTTGTTGGCACAGTGGGTTAGTCGCTGGTCTCCTATGCCGAAGGTCGTGGGTTTGATTCCAGCAAGGGACGAACTTATGTGATTGAGGTAGGAGGCTATTCGGGTCACCAAGGGTTTTCTTCGGGTACTCCGGTTTCCTCCCTCCCTTCAATAACGGTATTGGATGCAGTCAATATAAACTTGCAAAAAAATAAAAATTGTATTTTCTTTTCCGTCATCTAATAGCGATCTCCCTGCCTTTACACCACATGTTTGAGTGATAGATGTGTATTTGTTGTGTGTGTGTGAGAGAGAGTGGCTGAAACATGTGAGCGTGTATGTTGGTACAGATTGCCGCGCTTTGAGCCTGATCCAGGATTTGGGAAAAAACCGCGCGTATAGCATCCAGTATTATTAGCATTATTATAAATGAGTGAGAGGATGGTGAGGAGGATTTTACGATTTGGGTAGATTATACACAGATTGGAATGAATGCCGTTTCATACCTTTACATACCTTTACATCGTGTTTTTATTGCAGAGACCACACGGAAGGTGCTTCAGAATCCCAGCATTCCATGGGTGACGCCACGGCAGCATGATGTCAGGCTGCTGGTTGACCTTGACCCAACGACCTTGTCCTCTAAGAAAGGTTGGTTTGCGTTAGGTGGTTGTTGTTGCCCCATTTCACAGCCAGCATTATTTTGCAGATCTTTGTTTCACACCCTTCGAAGCAAAGAAGCATGATGTTTATTGAGAGTCGATTGTAGGATAGTATCTATTTTTTTGTAGCAGTGGCATGTGCCTGTGGTTCTTGGAATCACATGATCATTACTTTCTCCGGTAGATACAATTTTCGGAATTATATCTTATAATCAATTTAGACTGATCTAATAAATAAGTGGTACATCTAAGTAAATAAGAACGATAATAGTATTGACAATAACAATAGTAGGAAATAAAAACAATGTAATAAAATGGAAACACAATTCTAGTTTTGTATTGACCACATGACCAACCATGCCACTGCTGGCGCGAACTACTTAGATCAATCACTAACCTAATTGCAGAACTGCAGAGAGGATGTTGAGCTGCGATAGAGGTCTAGCAGTGCTAGAAATGAGTGTTAATGTGCAGCACAGTTTTATAATAGTTTTAACCACGTCTAAGTCCACTTGGAAAGGTTGACGAGGATTTGACTTGAGTGATTGAACTTAACTTGCTTACCTAGAGTGCTGCTTGTTTTCTTGTACGCTGTACTACTGTCGTCTGACTTGAACAATTACATTTTCTTAAACAGAAGACCAAGTGTTCAAGGTTTGGAATACATCTGTATTCATCATCTCTACTCTTGCACCCTGTCACAGACTATTAATATATTTGTTTGTATTTATATCAGTGCTGAAAACACTTCCCTGGTCACCAAGTACATACAAATCAATCAAGTCAAGTCAACAAACATTTATTAACTTGTACAGTACAGCACACTGCCTCCCAGCAAACGAAGAAAAAACTGTTTGAAAACAATAACATTCTATAATACCACAAGATAACTAAAACTAGGGTGATGACAAGTTTGTGTAGAACACAGTAATAAAGGTGTTTCGCACAATGAGATGGGACCGAAACCTACAGACAGCATCTTGGATATAATCCTTATCAACATCACTGAAACTATATTTTCACAACATTTTTTACATGAAATACGTGTGTCTGCATCAAACCTAGAAGTTTTTTGGAAGATTTTGTGTGATTGTAAAATGCAGAGGTTGTGCCTTGCGGGCTGTTGTTTGCGTGCCTTTGAATTTCATTTCATTTCCTTGAAAAGAAGAAGCATTGAAAGTGCTTGGGTTCTATCTGGTTGTGCAGTTGGTCAGACGTCGGTTTTTTAAGCTGAAGGTCATAGGTTAATGGGCGAACTTATGTGACTTAGGTAGGAGACTTCTTCAGGGCACTGAGGGTTTTCTCCGGGTACTCCGGAGTTTCCTTCCTCTTTTCAGTTATAGTGTTAGATGCAGCATATCTAAAATGTCAGAAATAGCTGGAGTTTGATTTCCTTTTCACATTCTAATCTCACTGCCTTTTGAGTGGTAAAGTGCATGTATGTTGTGTATGTGAGAGTGTTTGTGAAACTTGGGAGCCTGTATGCTGGTTACAGTTAGCGCTGAGAGTCTAATTGTGATTTGATGGGAAAGTGTTATATAGCATCCAGTATTATTATTATTATGAGTGTGAGTTTTTCTCACCATCGCTGTACTGCACCCTCTCACAGTATCACTGTCTCTTTCTTTCTCATTGTTATTATTTCTTTTAGTGTTTGATTTAATTTTCCCTTTGTGATGGTAGGCCTTCATTGTGACAAGCACGTCGGGGACCACATCTTCATGGACTACTACTGCGAAACGCATGACCTGTTTCTGTGCTACGAGTGCTTAGAAGATGGACATGCCGAAGACTGCAAGATTGGCACCGCAGACGACAAAGCGGAAGAGAGTCGCCAAGCCATGGCGGAAGCTTCACGGAAGCTACGACAGCAAGAGAAAATTTTAAAAAAGGTAGTCTTTGTGTGTGTGTGTTTGTGTGTGTGTGTGTGTGTGTTTTATCTCGTTTTGTTGTTGTTATTGTTTTTCTCATAAATAAGGTGTCTTCCCGATTTTCTTCGCTCATAAACTTTCAGGAATGGAGTTCTACACAACCCAGCATGCACTGTTGTGTAAGTTCATGTTGCTGTGAGTAAAGCAGTCGAGTCATGTGGAGGTCAAAGGTCATCTTAAGACTTCTTTTTTTTTCTTTATTTTCTTTTTTTTTCTTTTTTTTTTTTTAAACCACCAGAGTGTTTCCCAGTGCCAAATATTTCTATCAAAGTTGACGTTTTTGTTAAAGATGCAATATCTCCAAAACTGTTCCTGATATAAACACTTGAAAGTTTGTAAGCTCAGATAACAAATGTTCTATTTTATTTTGTACTTACATCAATCAATCAATCAATCAAGATAATTTATTGCCAAGTGAATAATACACAAGGAATGCATTTGGTCAACGCTGCAGCACCACACAAAAGCACATATAAAACATAGAGAACATGTGAACAAGCTAACAGCAAATCACAATAAAAGGATAAGAAAATAAAGTCATGAATCTGATGAACTGTACAAAAGGGCAAATATATATTTGCTAGTCAACGCACATACACACACACACACCCACACACGCACACACGCTGCTGAATCCTAGCCATCCAGTTTTTACTTCTCCATCCATTCGACTTTAACATTAACACGCCTATGTGCAGCGAATAGGCCTACTTGTACGAAACAAGGCCTGCGACAAAGTTACTGGCTCTCACAACAAAACATGGCGTCGGCATGTGCTTGAGGCAATGGGCAGAGAACTAGATAAATAAATAAATAAATGACGCACTTTCTTTCTTTCTTTCTTCCTTCCTTCATTCCTTCTTTTATTCTCTACTTCCTTCTTTTCTTTTAACATTTATGTAACAAAAAGGGGTATTTCAGAATTTGCGTGTATGCATGCATGAAATCTGCGTGTCCTCCTGTCTCACAACCTCTCTAACCCATAACAACAAACTACGTTGTCAGATCACACCCTCTATTAAAGCATAAACATAAATCGGCAAAATAGCACAAGTACTGATCAGAATCAACAAGAATCAAAATGAGATAAATACAATTGTTTCTACTCACGTCATGTCTCAGAATAAATCCGTTGAAAGAATAACTATATACCGCTCACAAATAACACAATTCCCAGTCACCGTCGCCAGAGAGAGAAAATGTAAATTATAAATAGTCACACTGTAGTTATGTTCAATCTCTATTCTCTGCCTATGCCGTCTTCTTTCTCTGATTGTCAATTTGTGCTCTCCTTCTTCTCTCGCCTTCCCCGTCTCCTCTCCTCTTCTCCGCTACTCCTCGTCCTCCTCTCCTCAGTCTGCTTCTCTCCTCTTCATTCTCCCTTCATTCATCTTCTTCTTCTCCTTCTTCTTCTTGTTATTATTCTTCTTCTGCTTCTTCTCCTTCAGTGTTCTCTTCGTCAGCATCCTCTTCTTTCTTCCTCTTCTTTTCTTCTTATTTTCTTCTTCTTCTTCTTCTTCTTCTTCTTCTTCTTCTTCTTCTGCTGCTGCTTCCTCCTCTTCTTCTTCTTCCTCCTCATTTTTTCTTCTTCTCTCTTCTGCTTTGTCTTCTGCTACTGCTGCTTCCTCCTCTTCTTCTTCCTCCTCTTCTTCTTCTTCCTCCTCGTTTCTTCTTCTCTCTTCTGCTTCTGCTTCTTCTTCTTCTCCTTCTTTTCTCCTTCCTCTCTATCCTTCTTTATTCTTGAGGCCCCCGCAGCAAGAGACTTGTGCAGACAAAGGAGTTAACAACATTTAAGTTTCTAGATACATAAACTTTCTTTGGACCATTACATAAACCTCTCTCTCTCTCTCTCTCTCTCTCTCTCTCTGTGACAGGACCAGAGAAGCAATGCAAATTCCAATGTCATCCATATCGAATACAGTTCACAATATAAACACAAATTCTACAACTAATTATAACAACTGATTATTACATCAACGACACCAATTAATTTCATTTATACAAATAAACTTAATACTTTACACTGCAATTGAAGTTTCAACTTCAAATCAAATAGTGATCCGAATTCAATTTGTAAATTTACAGTGAACCACTATGATCTCCTCCTCACTCCACCCTTCACATTACTATAAAAAAGTATATGTATTATGAATTTTATTACATAACAAAACAGTATTATCATTTAATAATAATATTACATTTATAATACAACATTCCAAGTAATAAAAAATATATACCTGCAGACACAGCTGCCAGAAGATCAGGACAACTAATCTCTAGTATAGTCAACAAAAGAATGAATAGATTTTTGAATGTACATTAGTGAACTGTCATGTGACCAGCTCAACCAATCACAATTTGGCTCTCATCAAAAATTACTAATATCTTCTCCAAAGAAACGGACTAACATTAATATAAAGTCATCAGACTCAAATAACTAGAAAACCGGTCCGTGACAGTTTAAAAAAAGAAAATAATTATTTTCTATGTTCACAGGAGGAAGCCAGATTTACAGAGAAGGAGAAAGAGGTGCAGGCTATGGCGGATGCAACGCGAGATGAAATTGACGCTGTGATGGAAGGCATACAATGCCGCCTGGAGGAGTCAAGGAGAAAGTTGGAGTGGGAAATGGCCGAATCCAACAACCTGCCGCCGCTTGAGAGAGCTCAGCAACAGACGTTGCTGCTCCGGGGGTTCAAGGACAAACTGAGAGAAATCATGTCCTCTAACCGAACAGGTACAAGCAAGAGCACAGTAGTTTTCTGGGCACCTCTTACTCAACCACAACATTAGACACTTTTTTATTTTCTTTGAAAATTGTGAAAGAGGCTTTCAATTTCCTCATGGGGTGGGGGGTGGGGACTGTTGGTGAATTCAGCAGTTTGTGCAGCTCATTCATATGCAAAGTGACAGGTCGGGCACTTCCATCGCGCACAGCTGTGTGGTTTCGTCAGGAAAACGGGCATTCCCGTCGAAGTTGACTTTTGGGGGGGATTAAACAAAGGGAGGTAATCGTTTTTTAATTGTTGGGGTTTTGGGTCCGGATAAGGGATGGGGTTGGGCTAGATTTCCCATTTTCCTGTGTGTGTGTGTGTGTGTGTGTGTGCGTTGAATAAAGAGTATAACTGTGCATCTGGCATTTGTGTTGTTGTTTTTAATTTGAGTGTGTATCCCTCCATTCGTTGTTTTGAGCTGAAGTCACTAACCCATTCGGGTGACGTGACAAATAGATGAATACTTTATATCATAAAATCACATACAATCTCTTCCAGTTCTTTCTTACTGCTAACGCACATACAACCACATAACAAATTGACATGGCCATTGGCTAAATTACTGGCGGACTAATCCTACACTAGGCCTACGCTATAGACTAAAACATGCGCTTCACTAGACTAATACCAGTCCAAAATACATGAAACGCGTCCATTACACATCATATTTGCCCTATCGTAAAGGTCAAGGTCAATCTTAGCTTGAAAGAAATTGCGTTGTCCTGCACACAATTGGTGCTGTAAGCATTAAGGCAGATTTGGGGCAAATTTCAATGCGTTTTTAGCGCAACCCCTGGAAATGTATTTGATTTTCACTGTGCATGAATGTTGTGAATGGTCACGATCACTGTCTATTCGTAGGCGTTGTATTTGCTGAGACGGCACTGCAGCGCCTGCAAGACTTTAGCAAGGAGAGCGTGCGAAACATCCAAGAGACCGCAGCCGCCGTGTGCATCGACTCGGACAAGACGGTCCAGCAAGCCCGGCAGCGCATCCAGCGACGCAACCCACACCGCACCCATCCCTCCCGCAGTCACCATCGCCCAAGACCATCCCAGCAGCAGCCACAACAACCTCCGCCACCAAACAACGCACCTCAGGCTGACTCTCTTGTGTGTAAGTAGACCAAAGTTACTTAGTTTGTTTTTGTTTGTTTTATATATTACCAGTGATGGTAAAGATAGTTTTAAAAAAATGCACAGGTACAAACTAACATGCTTGGTTTCATGTACAGGGTAGCTTACAGGTTTAGGGCAGTGACATAGCGAATGTCAGTATTCCCCAGATTTCTCATTGGAGCCTGGTAATGACCATGTTTTATGCAAAATGAAAGTGGGAATCACAATTTAATTTTGTCTGCAAACAATGAGACTGTGCATAGTTCAGCATGAATCACAATCAGAGTCTTTATTGTCCCAACAAACAGCAAGGACAATTATTGTGCAGCGTACAACAATCCTTGACAGTCACACTCACACAAAAACAGTCAGTACAGAATAAAAATCAATTCATAAAAGCAAGTAGAACCAAACTTCCATTATCATTGACAGCCACACTCACACAAAAACAGTCAGTATAGAATAAACCTCAATTCATAAAAGCAAGTAGCACCAAACTTCCATTCAACACTTTCATCTCAGCTCCCAGTTGAACTGAGAACAAACCGGAACATTCTGCCTCTACCCCTTCCTTCCCGCACTGTGCTTTATTTATCATTACATTACATTACATGATTATTGCTTTAGGTCCAGCGGACTCTTCCGAGCCAAATCAGGACCAACTTTATTTATCAGCTGCACTCTCCCACCAACCCAACAACAACACACACACCACAGCGGCTCAACCAAAGCTTTTCAGATTTTGAGGTCAGGTCAGCCAGGCTAGTTATAAATAGCTTCGCCGATGCTTCCTGTCACTGGAAGGGGGGTGCAGGCAAGCTATAAATAGCATGCGAAACGCGGAGGCACTGAACAGAGCTGCTGACCTAGGAATTGAGCTGGTGTGACACACACATACACACACACACACACATACTGTGACGCCATGACAACTGAGGACCTAGGTTTACGACCGCTGTTCTGAGGACCACGAAATCCACTTGTGGGATAGCCTCAAAACTCACCACACTGATTTGTGACGCAGCATGCGAAAACCAGGCTAAAGTGAAAATTATGGAATTTTGACTTCTAGTTTGACTTAAAACAAGGAAATAAAGCTGAATATTATGCAAAAAACAGAATTAGTCTATCTGTCATAGTTTTTTTTATATAGATTTTCAAAATCGATAATATATAAACAGCGCAATTGGAGTAATCTGCGCCTAAAGTAAGGCAATTTTATTTTAGCTGTAACTTTGAAACCAAAATTTTCATGAACATACATTTGGTATCAAAAAATTCAGAAAATGTTTGTCTATACATCTACAAGCACCATAAGTCCAGGAAAATTCTAGTTGTTCATTTAAAACAATTCAAACTAGGCAAAACGTGTTCGAAACTCACAGTAAAATGTAGATACCACAAAATGAAGGACTGTGTAGTTATAGTCACTGATTTGCTAACTATACTAGTCACTGATTTGCTAACTATACTAATCACTGATTTGCTAACTATACTAGTCACTGAGTTGCTAACTATACTAGTCACTGTTTTGCTAACTATACTAATCACTGATTTGCTAACTATACTAGTCACTGAGTTGCTAACTATGCTAGTCACTGATTTGCTAACTATACTAGTCACTGATTTCCTAACTATACTAGTCACTGATTTGCCTTCTTCCTGACAGCAAGGCCTCTTGGTGACTTCTTGGGTCGACCAGCTCTCTTCAGGGGCTTTGCAGGAGTAGAGGTGGATGGCACACTGGCACTGGTGGAGGGTTGAGCGTCAACGACCTTCACTGGAGGGCACACGAGGTCCTGATAGTCCTCTGCCACGAACTCGCGGATTTCCTTAAAAAGATATTCCGCACGCTGCTGGCTGAGACCCTGCGGTTTTAAGATGGGAGCGAGGTCATCGCGAGGAGGGATCTCAGGGCCTTTCAGGAGGTTGATCACTTGCTGGTCGGATTCGCACGTCAACCGAGCAAGAACATCCCCAGAATCTAAGAATTCAAAGTGGTGATACTTCTTGAGGCCGACCAGCTTTCTGAACCAGTTGTCCAAGAATTGGCTCCAATCACGCACAGGAACCAGTGGATTGCCATCCTCAGTGCCGCACAGCTGGGGTCGCAGAATTCCTGATATGGAACTGCGTCGAGCCACCTCCACAATGTCGTTCAAGCAATCAACCTTGCTGCGTCTGAATGTGCGCTTGAACAAGCCAAAACCCCAATCTGGTGAAAACTTGGTGTGACCAGCAACAAGGAAGGACAGTTTGATCTTCCTGTGTCGCTTCGTCATCACTCTCCACAGCAGGTACTGGAGCATGGCATTGTTCTTGTTTTGCCCGGTACAGTTGTCTGCATGAAGATGGCATTCAGTTTCCTTCAAGCTCAAATTTTCGAAGAAGAAGTCCAGCAGACTGATGACAGTATTTGCTCCTTTGCCTACATCCACAGCCTCATCCAACAAGAACAAGGCCATTTGCGGAATGGCTTCTGCCATCACTCCAAAGATGGCACACTTTCGTGGAGTTTTGAAATAGATAGGACCTGGTTGTAGTGGGTTCGAGGGATAATGAATCTGCTGTGCAAAGTCAAAGCTGTAGTGTGTGGTCAGCTCCACTCCACAGTCAGGGACCTGGTGACCAGGCTCCAGCAGATGGGCCAGTGGCTGCTTCTCCTTTACCTCGTCCTGAAAAACAACACATTACATTAGTTATTAGCTATTTCTTTTAATGTTTATTTTGTATTATAATTTTTTTTAGGCTGTAGTTTTTTTTAATCAAGCTGTACTGGTATTGCTCCTGTCTGTGTTTCTAATGTAATGGACTGTGTATTATGAATTTTCAGAGTAGTCATTTTTGCCCAGGTGCATGCTCTTTATTTTCAAGTGTGTGTATTATGTTTTATGCCTCCACCCCCCCCCACCCCCCTTCCCCTCAAATGTAAACAGTTGGTACAAAACTGACCTTTGCCTTCTGAATGACATCATTATAGTAGGCTCTCTCCACAGCAGCATGGCTGACGTGATCCTTGGCTTGCCTCAGTCTCTCCAGCTTCTCATCTTCCGACAGGTTGGCCAGTCGCCCAAGCATCATGCAGTTGCGTTGACATGTCCAGCACAGATCAGTCGACGGCTTCATGGGTAGCACTTCAGGCAAGCAGTCGCGCCACAACTGCAGAAACGAACTCTGACAGATGCCGATATTCCCCGCAGTTCTGCAAGACTCCACATACTTCTGGTATACCAAAGCCTTGGTGCAGTCGGTAGGCAGCAGTTTCAAATCATCCCTGGCATAACCAGGGACACGACCAGGAAGGAGAACTGCATGCTGCTCCGCATAGTTAGAAATGAAGCGGACAACTTGCAGTCTTTGCTCGAATGAAAGAGCGTTGTGGGGCATCCTCTTCTTGTTTCCGTGGGTGCGGACGACAACTCCATGTTGCTGGTAATGGGCAATCAGATTTGTAAGTCGGTCTTTGAAGATGCCGTGAATAAACATAAAAGTATCTCGGCATATTTTATGCCCCCGATAGTAGTAGTCCACCCGTACACGCTTGCGTTCCGTTTGTTGTTTTTGCTTTGGGCGCTGTGTCTCCACCGTGTCGTGGATTCCAGCCTTAATCTGTGACAGCACAGCCAGGTCCAGTTCATCACGGGACATGCTCTGATGGGTGGTACGCAGATCCAGCATCTCAACAGGGGTGAAGAGGAGGCTGCAAGGCTGGTTTATATTGTATTTGCATGTGCAAGTGAAGTGGAGCTGGCTTTTCTTGTCACTTGGCCCTGCATTCTCTGCAAAGTCACTCGACTTCCCCTCAGCCTTCATATCTATGTCGGTGCAGATGATGGAGAAGTTGCCTTCCTCTCTTCCCTCTTCCTGGCCTGTAACACACATTGATAACAACAGGCTAAGAGCAATTCATAATTTAAACAAAGAAAAAAAAAAGAAATATAACACACGAAATTAATGTTGCTTTAAAAATAAATGTCGCTGTTGCTAGTCATGCAGTACACACAAAAAAAGTGACAAAGTACAACACAATCACAACAGCAGAAAACATCACACACAAAATGCAATAAAGGGAGGGAGAGGGAGAGAGAGAGAGAGAGAGAGAGAGAGAGAGAGAGAGAGAGAGAGAGAGAGAGAGAGAGAGAGAGAGAGAGAGAGAGAGAGAGAGAGAGAGAGAGAGAGAGAGAGAGAGAGAGAGAGAGAGAGAGAGAGAGAGAGAGAGAGAGAGAGAGAGAGAGAGAGAGCAGTACACACAAAAAAGTGACAAAATACAACACAATCACAACAGCAGAAAACATCACTGTAAACAAAATGCAATAAAAGGAGAGAGAGAGAGAGAGAGTTTGTAGACTTTAGTCTTTAAACGTTTATTTCAATTACAACATGTTACAAGGATAATAATTGTAAGCTTACAGCTTATTCTTACAATTAGTCCTTGTTTCAGGCACCCACTCAAGCATAATACATTTATACAATCATCAAACCTGCCACATGAGAGAGAGAGAGAGAGAGAGAGAGAGAGAGAGAGAGAGAGAGAGAGAGAGAAAGAGAAAGAGAAAGGGGGGGAGGGGGGAAGAGGAAGAGAGAGAGAGCAAACAGTTTGCTTAGAATGGTAGATTGAATTGAATGAGAGGGGGCGTGTCACCGTGACATAGTAAATCACTCTCTGTCTTACCTTCATCCATCGATTCTTCCTCCTCAAGATCAACATCAGAGGGTTTGCTGTCATCATCAGAGTCAATTTCAGACGATGGTCCGCAGAAATATTCGGTGATAACATCAATGAACTCCTTAGAACCCAATTTAGCAGCGTCGTTCAGATGTTTTTGTATAGCCGTAGCAGACGATTTTTGAGTCCCAGCCATTTTCGGAACTACTTCCGGTTTTCTTCGATCGACACGCGTTCGATGTTTTGAATTATCTTTGATCAAGTGCTGCTCAAATGCAATTCTCACCGATTGAAACGACTTTTAAAATGGCTAAACTGTTGTAAATAATTGATACTGACGTGTGAACGTTCGAAAAATCGACACAGAGGCTTGTAAGTGAGGCATAGGCTAAAGACGCAAACATCGGTCTCAGCACACTCAAACCTGCCACATCAGACTTCCAGAACACACTGTATTCATACACCTCTACGTCAGAACACGTTGAGAGAGTAGGATAAGGGATTTTTTACACCCGGGATTCCCAAAATCATTGCGCTGAGCTAGGAATAGTAGCTACGTGGTAGTCTAGTTGGACCGGTGAAATAGGTCAAAATAGTGCTTCATTTGAGTGCCTGTTTTTACAAGTGCACATTTTAAAGACAACAAAAGACTTATTTGTATCAACTTTTATTAAGAAAAACTTATACTACAATAACAAATAAACATTGGAGAATACAAAAATGGCAAAATCTGAAAATGTGTAATTTGAAGGTACAAAACTTCGTTTGAGCTTTGCCAACAATACACAGCAGCGTCTTTAGCCGGGTTTTCGCATGTTGCAACACATTTTGTTTAGCATGGGCTACACATTTTTCACTTGAAGGAATACATAAGTCTGCTGACGCTCCAGAGCAGTTGAC
Source organism: Oncomelania hupensis (assembly GCA_036898135.1). Taxonomy (NCBI): domain Eukaryota; kingdom Metazoa; phylum Mollusca; class Gastropoda; order Littorinimorpha; family Pomatiopsidae; genus Oncomelania; species Oncomelania hupensis. The sequence continues at coordinate 1,175,531 of CM072522.1, read as the reverse complement.
ATTGTGCATGCACATCAAGGACCATACCTTGTGAAGACCTGACATTGTTCATGCACACTAAGGACTTCACCTTGCGAGAACTACTAAGTAACCTTGACCTTCAGTGTGTTCCACGTTTCGATTGCTGAATACTTTGTTGTTGGTGATGTACTTGGTATAGGAAAATGTCCAAAAGTCTTCTGTAGCACCTCATCTCTATGGTTTGTATTCTTCATAATAGGTCTGCTGTGAAGTTCCATGTTTCGCAAGAGTATAGGAAGATGGAGATTACAAGGAAGCGCAGCAACCTTATGGAGGGTAGACTGATGGTCCTGTCTTTCCAAATGGGCTGTCAGGGCAGCAGATTGTGCTATCCTGGAGAGGACTTCCTGTCAGGAACCCTTGTCTGATACAATTGCTCCTAAATATTTTAAGCTGTGCACCATGTTGAGGGATTGGCTTTGGAATTTGATGCCATTGGAGTCGTTGGTCATCATTTTGGTTTATTTTCATTCCAAAGGCTCTAAGAGATGGTGTCAAGCCTCTGTACTAGTTGTTCCAAGTTCTTGTTCCTCTCCAGCCAAGCCATCAATGTCATCCGCAAAACGGAGTTTGGAAATTGCTCTACCTTCCATGCTGACTGTGCCTTCATGATCTGCAAGAGCATCTGACATGATGCGCTCCAGAAAGATGTTGGAGAGAGTAGGCATCCTTGACGAAGGTCGATTGTTGTTTTGAACTAGTTCCCGATGGCACTGTTGTGGAGGACTACACTGGTAGCCTTGTCGTACTGGCTTTTGATGATTTCAATAATGTTGGGGCTGATGTTGTACACTCTCATGGTTGCCCACAGAGCTGCATGCCAGACTCGGTCTGACGCTTTCTTGAAGTCTACATACATATTTTATAAATGTTGATGGTGCTGTAAGTATTTCTCACAGATTGTTCTGAGGTTGAAATTCTGCTAAGTGGTATATTGCCCTGCCCTGAATCCTGCTTGTTCTTCAACTATGATACGTTCAGCTTAAGGCTTCAACCTGTTGAGTATTATTTTCAGGAGGACTTTGCTGATGAGGCTGATCATGCGGTAGTTTTGACACTTCTAAAGGTTACCCTTTTTGGCCTTTGGTAATTTGCTAACCGAGGCAGATTTAAGTGTAAATACGAGACACACACACACACTTTTAGACTACATATAGATTACATATTGGGGTGTGTTTTGTGTATGTAGTCTAAACGTGTGTGTGTGTGTGAGAGAGTGAGAGAGAGAGAGAGAGAGAGAGAGAGAGAGCGAGCAAAGATCCAATCTGAGGACTCAGGAATTAGCCAAAAGATCTAGGTCTGCTCAACGATTGCGTTCAAAGACTCCACTTTGTAAGGACCTCAAAAATGTCCTCACTAGGATAAAAGTCTGCGGAACGATGTAATGCTCTCATAATTGAGCCTCTGGTGTGTAAAACACAACCAGTACTATGTGGTGGCCAATGCATTTATTTTTGTTTTGCTTTTCTTGGGGGTTGAATTACTTTTGTCTTTAATAAATATTATTACAACTCACACCGTGGAGTGGTGAAGCACCAGCTTTGCAACACAGACCTAGGTTACTTTTTGAATAGGTGACCTTCAAGTTTTAAGTCCGTTGGAAACTGGATTCAGATGTTCTGGTCACAGGCTGTGAGTCAACTCTTTTAGATGACATAAGAGTTTACGAGTATAAACCGAGATCTGGTCTAAGTTATTGTCGCAAATCTGGTGTTACTGGGTGATCACTATCGATATAACGATAATTTGGCGATACTTTCCGTCGTGGTTACCGAAATAAAGTTCTCTTCTTTAAACTTAGCTTTCAATTTTCGTCCTCGTTGTAGTTGTTGGCAAATGAAAAAACCCGGTTTAAGTTGAGTTGTAGGAAAAGTTCATCAGAGCTGGAACTTGACGTCAATGTCGCCGTTAGATCTAATGGCTGTCCGTGACCCACCAGTGACTTCTGTAGCCATCGTTGACGTACAGTCCCATCATAGAATCAGTCACCCCGATCATGAACAAGACATCAGAGTGCAGTCTCGAAGATGAGATCATCACGGAAACCCAAGACGAATAAAACCCCCCAAAAAACACCTGCCGAACAAAACTAGTCTTAGATATTTGCATGAAAAATTATTTTCATACAAACTTAAACTCCTCCAGGTCCGGCTCTGCTTGGAAAAACATATTATGATTAATCAACACCTCAGTCCTCTGAAAACCAACTGCATTCAGATGAACCAACTATCTTTCTCTGGAAAACAAATGCATTCAATGAATAAACTATTTTTCTCCTCTGGAAAATACATATATTCAATGAACAAATTATCACACTTATCAATCTCCTTGGGAAATTATCTTGAATGAAGAAAAATCAAAATATTTACCCTGCGGTGCCAGAATTCAGCTAAAACTGATCAAACGCTGAGGAACAACTCATTTTCCTGGCCCAACCACATCAGACATCATTCAGCATCAAGCTAAACTGTTGTTGGCATCCCATAGAACAAGTTGCCTCGGAGCTTGGGTAAAATCCTCCCTGTCCAGTCTAGACCTTCCTCCCAACTGATCTTCCGACAGTTTTCCTAACCGATTTTGCCTCAATTCCAATTCACCTAGGCTACCACACTTTTATCATTAGAACAGCCAATGAAAACATCACAACGCAAAAAAGTAACTATCACATCAAATATTATATTTTATAAAATTAATAGTTTACAACCTCTTTGCTTTCCCTAAAATTTTATTATTGGAACTAATCACGATCTTTCACACAAAAGAATTATCCATAAAAGTCGTCCATTTTATTCTTTTCCAAGAATACAAAAAATGGCGATTGACACGTAGCAAAACTGACGTCATAGTCCTAACTCTATCACAGGCACTCTATGATAATTGATAGAAAGAAATGATAATTGATTTTAGGAAGGGAAACAAGTTTGATTTTAATCCTATCTTTATCAAAGGAGAAGAAGTAGAGAGAGTGCATGCATATAAGTATTTAGGTGTGGTTATCGATGATAGATTCACTTGGAAAGATAACACAAAATACATTTACAAGCGACTGCAAAGTAGAATGTTTTGTTTAAGAAAACTGAGATCCTTTAATGTAAAACAGGAAATTTTACAAATGTTTTATACAGCTGTAATAGGAAGCATCATTTCTTTTGGAATCTCATGTTGGGGAGGAAACGTATCACAAACAGAAAAACGAAGATTGGACAAACAGATAAAAAGGGCTAGTGGGGTTGTTGGGAGAAAACAAGATGACATAGCGACGATACATAGCAGACAAGTGACAAAAAAGCTGACTGCAATTTTGGCTGACAGTAACCATCCACTTTTCTTTGAATTTGACTCTCGACGGATAGACAGGAGTGGACGTTTTAGGGCACCAGCGGGAACATCAAATAGGTACAGGAACTCATTCATACCACTTGCCATTCAAGCACATAACAAACAAGTCGGTAGGTCTTACTAAACATACTCTACAACTCTCATGCAGCTTAGTTAGTTAAATTTTTTTTTTTTTTTAAATTAATAGTTTATATGTTTACACACTAATAAGTTTTAAATTCTCATATTTATCTGTTCTTACGTTAATACGTTTTACTGCTTAATTGAAATATCTGCATTATGAAAATATGTCCATGTGTTTGAAGATCATTAATAATGTATAAATATTTATGTGTGTGTAAAAGAAGAATGAATGGACATGTTTAATTGACAGACAATGTAATTTCCATGATTTTGGATTAATAAAGTAATATCTTATCTTATCTTATCTTATCTTATCTTATATAAAAATTTGCACTTGGAAAATAAAATACTCGCGAGCGTTTCGTTCCGCGACAGTTATATAGGCACGTTACATCTAAACTCAGAATTACAAGATCATGATGCTGATACCCTAAACGGGTCAGGGCTAGTTACACCAACACATCCAGCATGCATTGGCAGACCTGTGCACATCTACGGATTTTCCGTATTTGCTCCGATTTTCATGAGCAGAATACGGATTACTTATTAAAATTCTATTAAAATTCCGAAATTCTGATTTTTTTACTTGAACTGTCGTTACAGCTTGCTACTGAAAATTTTTAAAAACTACTGAAATTTGGTTTGTTTGCTACTGATGAGCATTTTGAGTGTGCACAGGTCTGCATTGGTTGATTTTAGCCATCTGCTGTGTTAGCGCACAAGATGGTGAACTGGCTTGAGCAGACCACTCAACATGAAAATCTGCTATGTTTGAGCAATGAATTTGCTCTTTATGTATGAGTGTGTGCAAAATGCTAGTGAATTTTACCTTTAGGGTCCATATTCAGAAAGACCCGCTTGCAAACCCTTCGATAGGTTGTTTATCTCAAGGTATAGGCCTTGCGGTCATTTTCTCTTACCTTAGGGTTGAAAAAAACTGCCGGTAAACTTATCTCGGTATTCAAAAATACCTACCTGACCTTGAGCTAAATTTGAATCCCCCTCTATTACGCATGCGCTCTTCGACCTACATACACTTGTCGTGCCTTGCCCTCAGGTAGTGTTCCCATCCGGATTGCCCACGTATCTTTGCCCCAATATAGGCTGAGCTGACAACTTATACAGTTTAGACTGACCCCAGGGCTTTAACAATATTCAGTTTGTAATGAATGTTGTAGTATTTGTTAAAAGTTTGTTTTTGTTTTTTGTGTTGTTGTTTGTTGTTTTTTTTTTTTTTTGGGTGGGGGGGGGGGGGGGGGTTGTTGCTGGAATTTATTTCTTCTTTTTTTTTTCTTCAGCTTTTCAAGACACAATGGAAGAGTTTAGCAACAGATTTGAACAGATCTCCTCTGACCTGGAACAAGCAACCATCATCAGCCCCGGTTTCGAAGATCGAGAAGAGTCCGACGACGCCAATGATACCGCAATGCAAACTTAATTTTCTTCTGCTTGGCGTACCATGTTTGTGAAATTGACCATTGAGTTAATTTGGCTTTTTTCTTGGGTATTTCGTTTGTTCTTTCAAAAGGTACAATTCCTTATTTCTTTTTTCATCTTTTGTTAATTCTTTTTCTTTCTTTTTTTTGTTTGTTTTCTTTTCTTTTTTTGTCTCTGTTTTTTTTTTCTGCTTTTTTATCGTCTTCTACATCCATTCCTTCTTTTTCGTTCTTTTTCTGTCTGTGTCTACTTCTTCATAATTTTTTCTTCTTTTGTCTTCTTTCTTTTGTTCTTTTTTTCCATCTTTCTTTCTATTTTTAATTCTTTCTTTTTCCTTTTCTTTTTCTTTCTTTCCTTTCTTTCTTTCTTTTTTTGTCGTTCTTTCTTCCATTTTCTTTGTTGTCTTGTCTTTTTTCCTCTCAAGTTGTTTGAATTTGTTAATGTACCTATCAATCACAGTTTTAGGCAGTTGGGAGCTTATTGCTTCATTTATAATTTATAATTAATGTATCTGGACTGTTCAGAGTTTACACATTGATTTATTATGTATTGTTTTGTTTGTTGATTAGCAAATTATTTGATGGCGGTGATTTGTCCGCATATACATTTCAGTTCAGATTATAAATATCACATTTTAATTGTATTATATTAAAAAAATTTATGTTGTATATTGTTTTGGGGTGGCTGTATAATGCAACTGCTGTGGTTTCTTTGAGACAGCAAGTTGAATGTAACCTTGCATGGGTGACAAATATATTTTTGTAAATGCAAACCAAATAAATTAAGGTAGAGTGTAGCATAATACTACAGCTGTAAGCTTTATTTGAGCAAGCAAGTGAATAGTTCATCCACACTAACAAATGTGCTACAGAAGTAACAATAAAGTTATGATGATGGATTAGATCTAAACGAAAAAAAAAAGCTGCAAAACTTAATTTGAGAAAGCAAACAAAAATCCGCATGGATGATAAAATTTTACAGAAGTAATAATTTATAAAACTAATTGCACTATTTTTTTTTTTTTTTTAAATGTTTTGTTCAAAGTTTTGTTTAGATCTAGAAAATCGCCTGTTTGATTCCTAGGATATTATACAATTGAGTCTCTGCATAAAACTGCTGCTGCAAGTTTTTTTGAAAAAAAGCCAAGCCTAAATTTTACCTGCTTTGTTGACAAATGTTACAGAAGTAGTAAAACTAATAATTCATGAAATCATAATGAATTAGATCTAAAAGAACAAAACAAGTGTTGGTTGACTTATGTTTAGATCTAGAAAATAGCCTGTTTGATTTTGAGGCTATGTATTTTGATTCTTGGTCTGATTAAAATTGTTCATACTTATTACAGTTTTGTACTTCAAATTCAAGTACTTACTATTGTTACATTCACATTGAAATTGTACATGTACATACTTCATTGCATTAAATTTTGATTATAGAGGGTGTAATTTCATTTTTTCAAACTTTTACACATTAGATAGTGATCATAGAAGAGTTTATTAGTCCACATTATTGAGCTGAAACCTCTCCGATGGTTATGTAATTAAGCAGCTTTATAAAGTCACCGGGGACTTGAATAACCTCATGGGTCTTCACTTTGCGGAGGGACCTCTAATGTGGTAATTGAGCGCCACTTCTGACTACAGGCAAATAATTATTTCTTTTGGCTAATCCCCAGCAATCCCATTGGGGCTTGTTGGTCATGCTCCTCCGCTGGGTTTGTTTGTGTGTGCCTGTGCCTACATGAAACAGAAGGGGGGGGGGGGGGGGGGTTAGGTGGGTGAGAGGGGGACATTTTGATCTAGAAGACAAACTCACTTTTAATACAATGTAGTGAATTCATTGCAATGAATTGAACTTGCATTGTACATTTGTCTGCTTGTTTGTTTTTTTTTTGTTTGTATTTTTTTTTGGGGGGGGGGGGGGGGGGGGGGCAACAATTGATTTCTTTTGCTGTGTTGTACGCTTTTATTCTGATTTTCAAATGTTATTTTGTAGAACTAGCATGCAAAAGTCAGATACGTTGGTATGCAAGTTCCCACACTTTGACTACTTTTTAAAAGTGTTTATTGTTATGTTGTGTTGGTTATATTGACTTGTTAGTTAGTTATTTAATAGAACACCGTTTTTATTTAAAGTTTATTTTGTGCAGAATGTTTTGTTGATAGTTGGTTGGTTGGTTGTTTTTTTTACTCTAGAAAATTATAGGACTTTTTTTTAACTCTAGATAATTATTATGTTGCGACATGACCTATACATGCCGTTGCATGAAAGAGCACAGTTCAGAAAGGAATTGCATTGCTTGACAGCTAGCAGTGGTGGTGGGTGACAGAGTGGCTGTATTCTAGGCTTGCTGAGCCAATAAGCCATCAGGCGAAGCGATAGTAATATATTTAGTAAAGGTTTGACTTTTAAACTTGCAGCATCGCTGTGAATCAGATTGTATGTACCTGTGTGATTTTTGGCCTTGTCAGATTTGGATTGAGTCGGGTCCTATCAGTGCTAGATTGACTTGATATGCGCATGCGATGGAAGTATTATGCTCACACCTCCAGAAGCTGCAGATTTGATTGGCGGCCACCACTTTGTTCTTGCAGCAAATATCTAAGAGCAAGTTCTAAATCACGCAACATCTTTTGAACTTTTTTTCTACAGATGTTTCTAACATAGTAGCATATGAAACTCAGTAAAAATGTGAAAATATTTGAGTGTTTCACAAATTGTTTTGTGGATTTTTGTTGCTCATTTTTTGCCCTTGTGGCTTTACTTAAAGTTTAACATATGTTCTGCCGTTTCTTCTGAATGACACGTTGACAATAGTTGTTCTACTTTTAAACTTTTTTTAACGTTATTTGGCCTCAGTTTTGAGGAATGTTCCAGTTTTAAAGCAATTAAACTAAAGGGTTTTTGTTAACGTTTTAAAAAAAATTGTTTTGGGTGTCAGAAATGCTCTCAAGCATGGTAAAGGTTACATGATTGAACATTGAAATTTAACCTCTATACCAACCATGGGCGATATGGCAGACAGGGATAAACCATTCCCAGGGTCGGATTATGCTCTTCATGAGGAAGGTGGGAGTGGTGGTGTTTCTTGATTACATTTGTGTACATTGCATATTGCTACAGCCGATTTTTCTTGTCCATTATTAGGTGGCAAAATATGACAGCCGTTAGTTTGCTCTTAATTATAGTTATTCAGCCTTATTGTAAACGGCTCTAGCAGACCGAAGGGTCTAATCAAATTAATAACAAACTGTTTCAAATTTTACCAGATCTGTCTGCTTCTTTACCTAACTTTGCGTCCAACCGCAAAGAGGAAACTGTTTTGACTGGCCTACATATAGGACATACTTGTATCACCTTTAGTTTCCTTTTGAAAGGCAAACAACTACCGGGGTGCTTTTCATGTGATAAGTCCTTCACCGTTTGCCATTTATTTCTGAATGTGCTGATCTGGTTGATGAGAGAGAAAGATATTTTAGTTCTATACCTTTTAATGAGATTTTTAAAGTTTGCAACAGACAACACCTGTTTAAATTTGTACATGAGGTTAATTTGTTTTTGTCGCATTTTTTATGTCCAGTCATTTTGTTTGTGTATGTCATAAAATGTCATCACTAAAGTTAGTTTTAGTGTTAGTTTTATATAAATCTTTTATCTTATTTTAATGATAGTGGTTTAGTGTGATTTTCAATAGTTTAATGTGGTTCCGATTCGGCTCTTGGGGGTCCGCTGGACTCTATAAACTTTGAATATCTATCTACCTATCTATCCGGAGTTTGAAATGTCAACCTAATCTGATCCTGCTTGTACTAGATTACCAGAAGATCCTGATCCTGTTAAAAATTAAAACGACCCCGAATGCCGAAGCTAGACAAAACCATCCTCACATATGATCTTTGGGGAAACGGGGCAAACACCTTTAGAAATTCAAACAAAGCAAAGAATGTTAACTTTTTGGTTTAAACTAATAAATGCTGAGAATGAACACAAACTTTCTAGTATTGTGTATATATTTTTGTATAACCTTAAAGAGAATAATGGATATGCATAAACCTTTTATGGATTCAGTGCAAAAGCAGTTAAATTATTTAGGTTAAGTGAACTATGGCACAATCAATGGATTCTTAATGTTATGTCTTCTGATTATTTTTTAAAGTCTTTGATTAAACAGAGGTCGAGTGACCAGTTTATCCAGAAGTGGCTTGCCGAGCAAAATAGTAACAAACTGCCTTAAAATTATTGTAGGTTTAAAGATGAATTTTGTTTTTAAAAAACTTAACTGTTTTACCTAGAAACCTTGCATACTTTGTATAAGTAGCTAATTTCGAACTGTCAACCACAGATTTGCCAATACAGAGGAAAGTATTGCTAGAAGAGAGCAAATTTTTTTGTAACTATGATATAAACGAATTAGGAGATGAATTTCATTATTTGTTTGTTTGTTCTTTAACAAGAGATTTAAAAACAGTAATGCCTTCTATGTAGTTATTTTTATATGCATTTCAATGGACACATAATTAATTGTGTATTTTATGCCTCTCCCATACGCTACTTTTTCTTTTTCTGTAAAACTGTAAATATAGACTTGTGTAAAATAACATTGACTATTTTTTTTTAAAAATATATATGTACAAATAGCTTGTAATTTCTGTGTGTGGATAGTGAGATTGTGTGAATTAAAAAGTAATTTGTTTCACTTCGATTTCATTTTTAATGTATCCATGTTCACTGAGGGGTTTTACTAGAATAAACCTTGCCTTGCTTCAATTGGCTCTTAAAAACTGGACAAACGATTACTAGGTGTAATCACTTTTGCATGTTGCTAATTCAAGCCTAAACATTGTCAGTCATTCCTCACCCATCCTGAAAAAATACAATCTAACAAAATGGGATGGAAGAGGGCTTGGAGGGCGATATAAGATTACATCGTCAGAGAGTATGAAGATCTATGTCAGTCATAACAAGCCTACATTACTGATTAAGAGGATAACTGGGTACCTGCACTGGGTTAGCTTTCCAATCTCCAAATTAATACAGAAGGTATTGAATATGACATAATTGAAAACATTCAAATGTGCAAGGGATATAACCTTAATATCCTGAAGTTTTACCGCAATCGTTTTGAAAATATGATAACTCCGGCCAATAAAACATTAATTAAAAGGATGTGTGCCATAAGGGCATTGGAGGTTTGAAGGGCAGGGAGAGGGGTGAAGAGGGGAAACGTTGGTGTGTGTGTGTGTCATTGTTTGTGAGTGTGTTTATTATTTTTTTTTTTTTAATAATTTTTTTTGCCCGAGGGGGTGTTTCTGTACTCCCTGGGATCCTTCTATAATCCGCCCCTGGGACCTAAATCAACACTGAACCACCAGAGCAAACACTTCTAAGACGGACTGGGAAAATAGTCACTTTTATCTTGCCTACCGCGGGATTTGAACCTGGGTCATCGGTGTGCCAGTCGAACGCTCTACGGAGATGGAACGAAGGTTACATAACGGCTGAAATAGTAATTGCTATGTCAAAGAGCTAGAAATATGTGGTAATTTATTTATTTAATAAATGTTATATGAGTGTTTCTCCAGCTAAAAGAGGTGCTCAAGGTGCTGACTGATACAGGATCAAACTCTAGCCGCCCGAGGAGCCCACTTGCAACCTTTTGCCGCATAGTCTGACACGCAGACGACTGAGCACAATCCTGGGCAATATAATCGTGTAAAAAACTTTAAAATAAAATTGAAAAAAAAAAGCAATTCTATACTGACCGATACCTTGCATAGAAAGAACAAAGAGATTTGTTGTTGTTTTGTTGGAAATTGATTGAAACGGTTACATGAAAATCGGAAAATAAATTTGCTTAATTGCAGAAATTGTTTTGATGTTTATGTGTTTGTGTCTTCTTCTACTTCTTCATCTTCATCCTCCTACTTCTTGCTGAACCCTATAAACCTATAAACGACTATAAACATTATATAAACAACTATAAACATTGAATATTTCCGGCTGGGTGACTAGGCTAGCCCAACCCTTTTTCTTCCCTTTTGTCTTGTTTCTGCCTTTTCGGCCCTTTCACCTGTATTCTTTTGCACCTTAGAATTCTGTCCACTAACTTTGCAGCTTTTCCATTTTCTTTCTTCTGTCTTACTGGTTCTTTCTATACCTTTTTTCTCCCCAAAATTCTCCCCCATACAGGCAAGCCTGCGTTGGTTCTGCATGGCCAGAGGCTGGATGGTTGTCGCCTGTCTAAAAATTTCACAATCGCGAATGCGGAGGGTCTGGCATGAGGGGCGGCCCCGAGCTAGGCCTATGGACATCACTGACCATCCATTGTCCCTAGCACGGCAGCTCTCCTAGGGTGACCGTTTATTTCTGGCATCATTGAGCCTATGCTTCAATGACCACACAAACAAAAACAAAAAACACAGAAAATAAATTATGACGGACTGGACCAAACTCATGGACATGATTCTGACAGCGACATGAAAACTAGACGTACAACCAAGGAATCTGGACTTTTTAAAACATGGCCACGCGTCTTTATAGGTAGGATGATCAATGAAAACCAAAAGATTTCCCCTTTTGTCGTGGAAAAGTGGTTTGAGGGAGTGTCCAGACAGATCAGAGACATTAAAAGACTGTGAGATGGAAGTTTCCTAGTGGACTGTCCCACGGAAAGGATTTTCGAACAATTACGATCTAGAGATGGCTCCAAGCTGGAGCTAGGTAGCCAAGTGCAGGGCCGGATCGGAGAGGGGGGGGGGGGGTCCTGGGTTCCGGAACCCCTCCCCTGACCATCCGATGTACCTCAGAAAGAAAAAAATATATATATGTAGTTTTTTAAAAGCTCGATCTTAATTAGTTTATTTATTAGATGACCAGCCAATGTGGGACATTAAACTCAAAAACCAACCAACCAACCAGAATGTGTGATGAATGGTGCAATTTACGAACATAGCAAAATTTTCCCACCTTCCGTCCGGCCCATTTCCATCACTTGGAACCCCCCCTCCCCTTCTACTTACCTTGATCCGGCCCTGAAGTGTTGTAAATGTGAGTTGTCACCGCACAACCAACTCCTCCAAAGGAGTTGTACGGTCATCACAGTTTGATGGTCTGACTGAGACAGACACCCCTGTGGGGGTCCCATGCCGGGGGTTTCAGTATAAATAGTATCCCAACTTTCTGGAAATTTAGTGCTTTAAATTCCCACTGTCGCTGTCTTTCTCCTTTGTTCTACTATACTATCTTCTTCTTCGCCAGACCAGTCACACCTACCTTTTTTCTTGAAAACTCTTCGGGAACAAAACTCCTCATTTGTATGTGTGGTCTGTTGGATCAGCTTGGGAATATTGGACGCTTTCTGCCAGGTGGTCACTGGGGCTTCCTATGATGTTATTATTTAGCAATGTAGGCATTTTATATGTATGTGTTTTGTTGATATTTTATAATGATGTTTGTATTCTATTTTGTTTTTGTAAACGGGGGTTCGATAAATTAAAGTACAGCCTCAGCGTTCCCTGCGTGGGATGTCTTTATTGTAAAGTGACCGGCTGGTGGAGTGCGTTCAGTGTTACCACTAAGGTTGTTTCGGCAGATCTTTTATGCGGATCAGGGGTGAGTCCTCTTTCAGCGAAGTTGTGGTCTTGATTTTTTGGTCCTGATTTAGCTCGGAAGAGTCCGCTGGACCTAAAGCAATAACCATGTAATGTAATGACTGAAACAGAAATAAAAGATGGCTTGGAAAAGCAGGGTATTACCGAGGCACATAGGGTCATGAGAAAAGACAAAGACGGAAACAGTACCCACAAATACTCTGTTTTTGACCTTTTGCACACCTGATGTGCCTAAAGGAGTGCATATTTGTTATAAAAGCATCCCTGTTTCCGTGTTTGTACCTTCGCAAATACGTTGTTTTAAATGTCAAAGATATGGTCACGGTAGCTTATCCTATCCTATCCTGTCCCGTAACCCGGAGGTCGTAGGTGCACCACAGATGATCGTTTAACCAGCATACTCCATCTTTCTCTGTCCTCAGCAGCCCTGATGGCTTCGCTCAGTGTCAAACCAGTCCATTCTCGAATGTTGTCCTCCCACCTCTTTTTCGGTCTCCCTCTTCTTCTACCTCCTTGCACTGTGTCTTGCAGAATGGTCTTTGCAAGGCCTGATGATCTGGTGACGTGGCCATACCATCGGAGTTTCCGTTTCTTCACCACTGTGAGCAGGTCATCGTGTTGTCCAATGGCTTGTGTGATGGTCTGTCGGACTTCGTCGTTGGTGATGTGTTGGGTGTTGTGGCACGGTAGCACGGCATGTAAAAACACACCAACCTGTTTCAAGTGTACGTGGGGGAGATTTCCATGGCGAACAATGCAATGATGCTCCGAAGTGCTCAAATTGCAAGGGAGATAATCCTGCATCATCAAAGTCTTGCACTGCTTGGATCAGGGAGGCTGAGATGTAAAAAAAAAATAAGAACACGAGAAAGATGCTCATTTCCAGAAGCGAGAAAACGAAACCGTGTGATACGAACAAACCCGAGTTTTGCTGAAGTGGCCACAACAAACACAGCCAAACATGCTCTATCTCATCCATGATCTCTGTTTCTGACAAATCTGCTTTAGGATCGCTTCTGAATTCTCTGAAAGAATTGACAAAAACGATAACGTCTGTTTGATAGTGAAAATAAAGAGAAAGTTAGTATTGCCTCTAGTAATCAGATGAGGGCGAGCCCAAGCGGGCAGACTACCACTAAGACAATGCCACCTCCTCAGGTGAACGCGCCGGCGGCCTCGTCAAAAGCCGTTACCACACCTCTACACCCTGTTGCGCCTCCGGGACGCGAACTTGTTTTTTCCAACCTAGTTCCAGTCATTCGCCGAAAGGGGCAATTACCGAAGTCGAACGAAGCTCTCCGAGTCGAGCGAAGCTATCCGATGTTTTACGAAAGAATGCTGGCAGGACTACGTGAAACCACAGGTTGGGAAGTCTCGTCTTTCGTAGGCCTCAATTACATACTTATACTACGTACGTATGTAGGAGGCCCACGAGTTTACAAAGACTAAAGAAAAGACTTCAGAGCCTGTGGTGAAACATCCGTGCATAAAAATAGCCGCTGTTGCTTCTAGATCTAATACTATATCGATCTGCACAGCTTCAAGCTGTAAGTCAAGTCGAGATTCGCATTTTGAAGCAGTAAGTATTATTATTATTTTATGATGAATAATATACTGACACAATTAGTAATAAAGAGTAAAAGTAATACATAACTCATAATGCACACATACAACGATTTCACATCTATATCAACAATAAAACCATCACAAAACTTCAAAGGGCTATGGATACGTTGATGTCCATTCAGCACAACAAGGTAAAGCAAGTTTATCTAAAAAAAAAACAGTGACATTTTTATTGCAAGCACCAAAGCAATTATTTATTTCACTAATATTATTCTTCTAAATTGATACAGTAAATTTGTTATATGTATTTCAATGATATGTATTTTAATGAGAAACACGTATTTTAAAAAAAAAAATGGTGCGTGGCAGGCGGAAATTTCCATAAATCATCTGAAAACTTTGGTAAATCTATAAGAAAAAATAACCAGTAACACCATTTGAATATTTCGGGTTACACCCAACATCAGCAAAAACAAACAAAACGTCCCTGACCATATTTACACCACTGAGCACGCACAGCAGCACATTATTCTTTTCTTTTTCTTTTTTTTTTAAAGTAGGAATAATAATAATAATAATAATAATAATAATAATAACAACAACAAACAAATAAAACAAATAAATAAATTAAAGATTTAACTAAATAACTACAACAACAACAACTACTACTACTACTACTACTACTACTACTACTACTACTACTACTACTACTACTAGCGACGTTGTGGTCTTGATTTTGTGGTCCTGATTCGGCTCTTTGCAGTCCGCTGGACCCTGTAAGCAATGAATAACTAATTAGCTATTAATTTAACTCTGATCTCGAGTTGTCTTGATTTTGTGGTCCTGATTCGGCTCTTTGCAGTTCGCTGGACCCTGTAAGCAATGAATAACTAACTAACTATTAATTTAACTCTGATCTCGAGTTATTAAAAAAAATTCTCTTAGCCTACTCGTCCTTCTCCGGAAAATTAAAGATTCAAATATTATAAAGTATAGGCCTAAATATTATTAATTAGAACAGATATAGTTTATACATTTATTTACGTATAAAACAAACAATACAGGTATAATAATTATATTCAGCTAGTTAGCTTCTTCGCTGCGCGTTACATTACATTACATGATTATTGCTTTAGGTCCAGCGGACTCTTCCCGAGCCAAATCAGGACCATCGCTGCGCGAAGACTGACTTATAATATATATAATGTAGATTAAGCCTATGTATACTGTATAACAGTGTCTACTTGGTTCTAGGCAGGAAATGGGGAATGCTATAATTAGCCTACTGCTGAGAACTAACAAAATGCAAATCAAGGAACGCAACTATTGAATATGGTCGATAATAACACAGTATAGGCCTACCGTTGCGAAATGCTAATCTGTGTAAATCGAACAGAATTAGAAGCAACGGCGATCATTTTTAATGTCAACTAGTCGTAGTTATGCAAGCATCATTTAGTAACACATCGGAGAGCTTCGTTCGACTTCGGTGATTGCCTTCTTGGGCGAATGACTGGAACTAGGTTGGAAAAAACAAGTTTGCCTCCGGGACAAGGAGGACGTCTAGTCCACGACCTCCCTCTTCCTCACCCCATCGAGGTCGTACCCCTTCGGCTGGGGCCGCGCAGCGGTTGACGAGCTCGAAGTCCTCTTCAAGGACTGACAGTAATAGGCAAGGACCGTTGTCTTCTAAAAAAAGACATTACTTCGAATCGTTTCACCTCCCTGGAGGTAGAATCAGTTCACATGGAGGAGTCACCTCAAAAGGGGTCAGCACCTCCATCTCCAGCTAAAAAAAAAAAAAAAAAAGTCTGTTATAATTAAGCAGAAACTTAAGAATAGAAAATTGCATGAAATTAAATTTACTACTTTTATTTCTTCCTATCATGACCTTTTTAATACAATGGAATGTGCTGATCTGGTTGATGAAAGAGAAAGATATATTTGTTCGATACCTTTTAATGAGATTTTTAAAGTATGCAATAGTCAACACTTGTTTCAATTTTTACATGATGTTGGTTTGTTTTATCGCATATAAATGATATCGTCTTGTTTTGTATTCTTGGTTGGATTTTATTGGTGAGACTGATTTTATTGACATCTTTTATCATATTTAAATGTTAGTAGTTTAGTCTGATTTTGCTTAGTTTTGTGTGGTCCTGACTCGGCTCTTGGCAGTCCACTGGACCCTATAAACACTGAATATCTATCTATCTATCTATCTATCTATCTATCTATCTATCTATCTATCTATCTATCTATCTATCTATCTATCTATCTATCTATCTATCTATCTATCTATCTATCTATCTATCTATCTATCTATCTATCTATCTATCTATCTATCTATCTATCTATCTATCTATCTAAAACCCTTTTTTCTTATTCGTTTTTGTAGCCAAACCATTGACTGTCTTTGCATGTATGTGTGTGTATGTGTGTGTGCGTGTGTGTGTGTGTGTGTGTGTGTGTGTGTGTGTTTCATCAGTGTCTTTTGTGTAATGTTCTTGGTTTAAATGCTTTACTGGCTGTATACGCCTTTTTATCGTTTATTGGGGTTGACACTGTATGGTTTTTAATTAGCTTTAGTTAAATGTTGCTTTGGTTTATACAAGAAATTCTTATGAGTTATGTAGGGCTTTTGAATATTGTTTTTATTACTGTCATATTCCTTCTTTTCCCAGCGTCACTCAGTGGCACTTGTTGATTTGAACTATATGTATCATTGCTTCATTATTTATTTTTAATGCTGTTGCCCTTCTTTGTTTGTGTGCCTGTGTGTATGTATGTGTTTCACACTTTAAACATGCCTTTTTATACTAAGATGTGATGTTTGTTATTATTTATTACGGGTTTTATCTCATAATGTTGAACTGTATTGTTCAAATATGTATCATTGTTAGATGTGATGTTTGTATTATTTCTTACATTGTTTAAAAGTTTTATTTCACAATGTTTTACCACATTGTTTAGATATTTACTCTTGCGCGCGTTTGTGTATGTGTGGGTGTGTATGCATGTGAGCGCTTAGAGCAAGCTTTGGTTTTGCGATATAAAAAGTAGGCCTACATTATTATTATTATTATTATTATTATTATTATTATTATTATTATTATTATTATTATTATTATTATTATTATGGCTTTCGTTTGCTACACCACCTATTTCAAAAATTCATAATTTTGATTCTGTGAGTCGAAAAGCAATAACTGTATTACAGATTCTCATTTTTCACGGTCTCTCACATTTTCAGAGTTTCGTTTTAAGCTAATTTTTCGAGTCTGCAATGATAGTAAATGTGACGCAATCTGTCGTCACTTCCTGCAAATGGCCGTCAACGCGAAAGTAGCAACGATGGTAAACATTCGAAAGTGCAAACTGTTAAAATTTCTTAGAAGTTTCCACCGCTAAACAAGGCACCAAGCAAATAAAGACAAGGCGTGCGTCTCAACTGGACTAAGCAGAATCAAGTACTTAGCCAGGGCACATTGCTGCGTGACAATAGAACAATCGCCAGAATGATGCTTTACCTTCTGCGTTCTCGTCGGCTTCATGTGTTTGCACTCTTCCTCATGGTCACTGTAGTCTTTCTGTTTGCTCAGATTCGTCTGATGATGGATTACTCTTCTGCTGTGGATATTCCTGGGTTTTCAGTGGCAGGAAATCGCGCTAGTTTGCGAAAGAAACTAGCTCGTTTTGCATTGCGTAACCATTCACACAAAGAAAATAAAATTGAGACTACTCAACAAATTTCAGGTGAACGTGGCCGTTCAAATAATGGAAACAAAATGAAGAGTACCCCAAACTTTTCAAATGCATATGACCATTCAAACAACGGAAACAAAATTGTGACGACTCAAAAGAATTCATATGAAAATGGTTTAGATCTAATTCTGAACCAGAATAATGCTTTTAGCACAGGAAGAGAACGGTTGAAGACCGTTGAAAACAGTCCTAATAGTGATTATTCAGATTTTATTCAAACAACTGATTATAGAAAAGGAAGTGGACAATCTCACAATCAAACGACACATGCAGTGGAAAACAAAAACGAATTAGATCTAAAGCGTAGTAAGGAGACAACCAAACGAAGTCAACAAATACAGTATTCAGAAAACGGTTCATTGAAAAATAATCTTATATGGAAACTCAGCTCCAGCTCCGGAAGGTCAGATCAGCGCCCTGCTTCAATGAGCTCAAATGCAGAGAAGAACACAACCAAAACAAATCAACTGCAGAAAACATCTGCCGAAAATCTGAGCACACATAAGAATTACGACAGTGTACAACTGCTGAAGGAAATCAATCGTTTGAACCGTGAGCAATACATCCACAACTGGAACGACCCCAGTCCTGATCTAGGTCCCAACAGTACCGTCATCGTTGTTCAGGTGCACAACCGCCCTGTAAACTTACGCTATCTGATTTCTTCGCTTCGGCAAGCAAGAGGCATCGACAAGGTACTGCTGATATTTTCCCACGATATGTTCTCTGAAGAGCTGAACCAGATTGTGCGAAGCATCAAATTTTGCCCCGTTATGCAGATCTTCTTCCCTTATTCCCTACAGATCTACAGCCATACGTTCCCTGGGAATGACCCCAATGACTGTCCGCTCCGCCGCGAAAGCTGCAATGATTCCCTTCACGCCGATCTGGCGGGCAACTACAGAATAAGCAGCTTGTGTCAGACCAAACATCACTGGACGTGGAAGCTGAATTTTATCTTCAAAGATGTGCACGTATTGCGTGGCTACGAAGGTTACGTATTGATGCTTGAAGAAGACAACTATGTGCTGGAGGATTTTCTTTATTCCTTAGATCAGCTGCGGCAGTTTCAACATGGACGCTGTCCTCTATGCTTGCTGCTGTCGATAGGAAATTCCATAAAACCTTTGCAATATCCTCATTTCAATAATCGTTTCCCTAAAGTCGCAATATATCGTGGATTCAACAGCTTCCAAAACGTTGGTATGGCATTTACTAAGGTTTTATTCCAGCAGATCCAAATGTGTTCCCAAATGTTTTGCGACTACGACGACTACAACTGGGACTGGTCGTTCTTCGCGGTCAGCAAAAAATGTTTCACCAAGGAGATGGTTTCCCTCGCTTTGCGAGCCTCACATATTCTTCATCTGGGAGTCTGCGGAATGCATTCCATCAATACTAACTGCGAAGAGTTGCTGTATCTGCGAGTTCTCAAACTGCAAGAGTTTCTAAACCTAACCAAGAATAATCTTTTCCAGGAATTTGCGTGTTGTGAAGGACCGTTAAAACCTTACCCCGTAAAGAAGTTCTCTAGTAAAGGTCTTTGGGGCGGATGGGGCGATATCAGAGACCGCACTCTGTGTTTGAGTTTCTTCAAGAACACTACCTATGTACCCCCTTACTAGCCCGGAGGTCTCAACCTTCACACTTTTACCCGACCAGTAACACATATTTGTGTCCCACTCGTACATGTTTGCCAAGAACAAGATTTAAAAGCCAGAATTCTCACCCTTTCGGTACTGAGCATTCAGAGAGAGCTTATGTCTTGCCAAATGTTGATGCTGTCGTAGTTCCCAAACAAAGCGGCAATTCACGGATTTCCGAATAAAAAAAAACCCACAGCAATGACTTAGAAAATGTCGATGATGTTGTTCTGTATTAATGTAAGCGCCTAGAGCTAAGCCTATTTTAGGTGTATAAATAATAATAATAATAATAATAATAATAATAATAATAATAATAATAATAACAATAACAATAACAATATGAATAATGACGTACTTACTGATGCGACTGCATCACAAGAAAGGCTAGTTCACAGTGTATAAGTGTAGCAGTGGGAAGAATTCATTCAAAATCAATTGGAGTGCATTATAGGACTGATCATCTGACATGAAAAAGGCGGCGGAAGGAGGGGGGGGGGGGGAATGGGAGGTTGTGTTTTTTTTTTTTTGTTTTTTTTTTTTTTTTTTTGGGGGGGGGGGGGGGGTCCATGAATTGGCGAGGATACTTGTGTCACTATTTTGAAAGTGTGTAATCGATCAACGCGCTTTGGGTTGGTCATCCTTTTTGGCTGATCAAGTGAAAGATTAGATCTGCCGGAAATAAAAGAGAAAAACCCGACAGGCAGAACTTTTGGGTAGTATTTTTGGATCGTAGTCACACCGTATACCGTAGACAATCCTAAAAAAAAAGTTACGATCCCCCGATAGCCCGATTTTGGATCACGATCACCAGCTGTGCGCGGTGATTAGCTCCTCGAAATCGAAGACGCGGCACGGCACGGGCAACTTTGCCATGTGTGTGGCAAGTTATCAAAAGGTAGTTCTATCACAGAACACAGAGGACAGACACATGCCCTTGCACCAGTACCGGAAGTTACGCCATTGAATGTTGTGCGAAAACATTTATGATAAAATCCGACTTACTCAGTCTAATCAATGCTTACATAGGTGTCAAATCTCACCAGTGCAATAAATGCCAAAAGTCCTTCTTTCGAATAGGCCTACTATATTGGAGAATAATTTAATTTATATACAGAGGAGAGAGAGAGAGAGAGAGAGAGAGAGAGAGAGAGAGAGAGAGAGAGAGAGAAAGAGAGAGAGAGAGAAAGAGAGAGAGAGAGAGAGAGAGAGAGAGAGAGAGAGAGAGAGTTTGCACACCAAATTGTGACATATATAGCAGACAGGCAAACGCAAAGAAGTTGATTGTGTTCGTATGAAGTAGTTATTGCAACGCTACCCCTACAAAATAAAATAACATTGTTATAACAGAGAAATCTTCGAGTGACCTAATGAATCCATAAAATGTGACCAACTATGCCACTTCAAATCGCATACAGTGACTGACAAATCAAGAAATGGCCAACGATTACTTTCCAGTTGTCTGCAAATTTGTCCCTAAGCTTATTTTTTTTCATAGTTACTGTGGAAAGTCACAGTTTTCACGTTCATGCGCTTGCTGAGTTTAAATACTCTTTCTACGTTCACACATACGGCAGAGAAACAGTACAAATCGATGCTAAGATTCTATAGCACCTTATGCCAAAGTGCAAATAGCAGTAAGGTCAAGATTAGTTCTCAGAAAGACGTTAGAAGCTGGTGATCGTGATCCAAAATTGGGTTATCGGGGGATAGTGACTTTAAAAAAAAAAAAAAAAGTTTATCCACGGCATAAAGGGAACTGTGGTAAGGGAACTGTTGACACCAGTATAATGATAGGTCCGATGCTCCCAGTCCCGGGCTCTCTCAGGGTTTGACAATTCAATTCGTCTTTATAGGCCTGTCTTCATTGACAGGTTCGTGAAGGTTCACGAATCTTTCTTTTTCCTTTCTTTTTTTTTCCTCGATGTTCTCAGATCCCGAACCTAGATTTGTGAACTATTTTGAGACAACATAAAGTTCAGGAACCTAGGTTCGGGATCTGAGAAGCTCGGGGGAGAGGGAGGGGGGGAGAAGGGGGAGGGGGTGGAGGGGAAAGATCGTGAACCTCCACAAACCTTACGATTAAGACAGGCCTTAAAGCTCATGCTAATTGCTAATTGTCCACAAACCTTACGATTAAGACAGGCCTTAAAGCTCATGCTAATTGCTAATTGTCCACAAACCTTACGATTAAGACAGGCCTTAAAGCTCATGCTAATTGCTAATTGTCCACAAACCTTACGATTAAGACAGGCCTTAAAGCTCATGCTAATTGCTAATTGTCCACAAACCTTACGATTAAGACAGGCCTTAAAGCTCATGCTCATTGCTAATTGTCCACAAACCTTACGATTAAGACAGGCCTTAAAGCTCATGCTAATTGCTAATTGTCCACAAACCTTACGATTAAGACAGGCCTTAAAGCTCATGCTCATTGCTAATTGTCCACAAACCTTACGATTAAGACAGGCCTTAAAGCTCATGCTAATTGCTAATTGTCCACAAACCTTACGATTAAGACAGGCCTTAAAGCTCATGCTAATTGCTAATTGTCCACAAACCTTACGATTAAGACAGGCCTTAAAGCTCATGCTCATTGCTAATTGTCCACAAACCTTACGATTAAGACAGGCCTTAAAGCTCATGCTAATTGCTAATTGTCCACAAACCTTACGATTAAGACAGGCCTTAAAGCTCATGCTAATTGCTAATTGTCCACAAACCTTACGATTAAGACAGGCCTTAAAGCTCATGCTCATTGCTAATTGTCCACAAACCTTACGATTAAGACAGGCCTTAAAGCTCATGCTAATTGCTAATTGTCCACAAACCTTACGATTAAGACAGGCCTTAAAGCTCATGCTAATTGCTAATTGTCCACAAACCTTACGATTAAGACAGGCCTTAAAGCTCATGCTAATTGCTAATTGTCCACAAACCTTACGATTAAGACAGGCCTTAAAGCTCATGCTCATTGCTAATTGTCCACAAACCTTACGATTAAGACAGGCCTTAAAGCTCATGCTAATTGCTAATTGTCCACAAACCTTACGATTAAGACAGGCCTTAAAGCTCATGCTAATTGCTAATTGTCCACAAACCTTACGATTAAGACAGGCCTTAAAGCTCATGCTAATTGCTAATTGTCCACAAACCTTACGATTAAGACAGGCCTTAAAGCTCATGCTAATTGCTAATTGTCCACAAACCTTACGATTAAGACAGGCCTTAAAGCTCATGCTAATTGCTAATTGTCCACAAACCTTACGATTAAGACAGGCCTTAAAGCTCATGCTAATTGCTAATTGTCCACAAACCTTACGATTAAGACAGGCCTTAAAGCTCATGCTAATTGCTAATTGTCCACAAACCTTACGATTAAGACAGGCCTTAAAGCTCATGCTAATTGCTAATTGTCCACAAACCTTACGATTAAGACAGGCCTTAAAGCTCATGCTAATTGCTAATTGTCCACAAACCTTACGATTAAGACAGGCCTTAAAGCTCATGCTAATTGCTAATTGTCCACAAACCTTACGATTAAGACAGGCCTTAAAGCTCATGCTAATTGCTAATTGTCCACAAACCTTACGATTAAGACAGGCCTTAAAGCTCATGCTAATTGCTAATTGTCCACAAACCTTACGATTAAGACAGGCCTTAAAGCTCATGCTAATTGCTAATTGTCCACAAACCTTACGATTAAGACAGGCCTTAAAGCTCATGCTAATTGCTAATTGTCCACAAACCTTACGATTAAGACAGGCCTTAAAGCTCATGCTAATTGCTAATTGTCCACAAACCTTACGATTAAGACAGGCCTTAAAGCTCATGCTAATTGCTAATTGTCCACAAACCTTACGATTAAGACAGGCCTTATAGCTCATGCTAATTGCTAATTGTCCAGAAACCTTACGATTAAGACAGGCCTTAAAGCTCATGCTAATTGCTAATTGTCTACAAAACAGCGACGACAACAATGACGTAATTTAACTGTGACGCAAACAAGATGGCAAGTCATTCAAATGTGTTTCTAGACAATCACACATTACATTACATGGTTGTTGCTTTAGGTCCAGCGAACTCTTCCGAGCCAAATCAGGACTCCCACACATAACCGAAAAGTACGCTTTTTTTTCTTCTTTTTTTTAAGTGTTCATTTAGTTGGCGGTTTTGTGACTCGGCGCGGCTTTATTCTGACGAAGCAAAAGGAAAACGTGGAACTGCAAGCAACAAGAACAACAAGAATCCAAATCAGCTGAACCATTTTTTGGGGAACAGCGCTAAACGTGTTTACAAAATGGTGAAGCGCAGCACAATGACCTTGGCCTTCGAGAAAGTACACATGCGCATGATCTAACATGCTAAGTAGTCGTTAATGTATCTGGAAATTCAAATGACAAATTTTGGTTTTCATTCATTTTTGAGATAAGACAAAAAGTGTATTTTCAACAAACAAAAAACAAATCAAACCCCAAAAACACAAAATTTGGAGCGACGGCCCGACCGACTGACCAACAACCGGACTGCTACTGAAAGATGGCCTATGATTTGAAGTACCTGTATACCAGACTGCTACTGAAGGATGGCCCATGATTTGAAGTACCTGTATATCAGACTGCTACTGAAAGATGGCCTATGATTTGAAGTACCTGTATACCAGACTGCTACTGAAGGATGGCCTATGATTTGAAGTACCTGTATACCAGACTGCTACTGAAGGATGGCCTATGATTTGAAGTACCTGTATACCAGACTGCTACTGAAAGATGGCCTATGATTTGAAGTACCTGTATACCAGACTGCTACTGAAGGATGGCCCATGATTTGAAGTACCTGTATACCAGACTGCTACTGAAAGATGGCCTATGATTTGAAGTACCTGTATACCAGACTGCTACTGAAGGATGGCCCATGATTTGAAGTACCTGTATACCAGACTGCTACTGAAGGATGGCCCATGATTTGAAGTACCTGTATACCAGACTGCTACTGAAGGATGGCCCATGATTTGAAGTACCTGTATATCAAACCTCAATAACATCGCATTAGCCGTTTTTGACATATTGAGCAAAACGTGTTTAGCAACATAATAACTCTCTTGTCTCCCCGTGGTGGTTCCAAGGGCGTTTCTGTATAAATAGTATCCCCATTTTATGGAAATTGTGTGCTTTAAGTTCCCACTGTTACTGTATTTCTCCTTTGGTGTTTCTTGTTCTAAATCTGTTCTATCAATCTACTATATTATCTTCTTCGCTAGACCAGTCATTTACCTTTTTCCTTGAAAATTCTCCCTAAACTCCTCATTTGTGTATGTCTGTTCGGTCAGCTTGGGGATATTGGACGCTTTCTGCCCAGTGGTCACCAGGCTTTCAATGGTATTATTATTTAGCAATGTAGGCATTTTATATGTATGTGTTTTGTTAATATTTTATAATGATGTTTATATTATATTTTGTTTTTGTAAACGCGGATTCGATAAATTAGAGTATAGCCTCAGCGTCCCCAGAATGGGATGTGTTACACTGTTGTCGGTTTTTTACCTGTATTTGATTCAGCCCCGATGCTTGAATCCTGATAAGTGTAACTCAGATTCGTTTATCCACGCAACCTGTTTACTTAGCAACAAGGAAGGAGTCGTCGTATGAAGTTTTCCAACTTTATTTAGCGTACATCAACAACTGCATACAATCGCTCAATCGTTTTTTTCAATTTCACTCCTTTTTAGACACAGTGCATCACCTATATAGTTTTTCGATAATCTAGAGGAAGTTCGAACATTCTAGCGTGACGCAATTACAGACAATCAGAATAAAATTCGTCATCAGAACTATGCACTGTCTTACGTCATATAACTTTATTTAGGTTAGAAGCATCTCGTAGCTACCACTAGATTTATCTACACGCTTCGATCGATAGTAAACAAGCAACTCTAGAAAATTCTCCAATAATATTGACCAACGAAAATTATCAACATTATACAAAGCTTCTTCCAACTACAACGCAAAATCAAATCAAAACCCCTTGGGGTCATGAGCAATCTTGCCACTGTAGATTGTTCTAACCTATAAAGGGAAAAGTGAAAGCCCCAGTTGAAAACCTGTCTTGCCTTTGTAGGCATGACTGATTCACTGCGGCAACAGTACCCCCGTTGGAGTGCCGGGGGTTTCAGTATAAATAGTATCCCCACTTTCTGGAAATTTAGTGCTTTAAATTCCCACTGTCGCTGTCTTCCTCATTTGCTCTTTCCCATTCCTGATCTGTCCTATCACTCTGCTATACTATCTTCTTCTTCGCTAGATCAATGACCTACCTTTTTCTTGAAAACTCTTCCTGGACAAGACTCCTTGTTTGTGTATGAGGTCTGTTGGATCAGCTTGGGAGTGTTGGACGCTTTCTGCCGGGTGGTCACTAGGGCTTCCTATGATGTTATTATTTAGCACTATAGGCATTTTATATGTATGTGTTTTGTTGATAATTTATAATGATGTTTGTATTCTATTTTGTTTTTGTAACCGGGGGTTCGAGTAGTTGGGGTAAAGCCTCAGCCATCCCCTGCGTGGGATGTCTTTATTGTAAAGTGACTGGCCGGTGGAGGGCATTCAATTTTCCCACTAGGGTTGTTTCGGCAGATCTTTTATGCGGATTGGGGGTTGTCCGGTCCTGATTTGGCTCGGAAGAGTCCGCTGGACCTAAAGCAACAATCAATCAATCAATCAATCAAATCAAAGGTAAATACACTCTGTTATGTGACCCTGAATCGGCTTTTTGCAGTCCGCTGGACCCTATAAACAATAACTAACTAGTGACCTTGACTTT
Source organism: Oncomelania hupensis (assembly GCA_036898135.1). Classification (NCBI taxonomy): domain Eukaryota; kingdom Metazoa; phylum Mollusca; class Gastropoda; order Littorinimorpha; family Pomatiopsidae; genus Oncomelania; species Oncomelania hupensis. The sequence continues at coordinate 1,149,208 of CM072522.1, read as the reverse complement.
TGCAGTAGAACACATTTGATGCTATAGGAGGCAGGCCACTGACCTAGGTAATTTTCTTATGAAGTTTGAACAAAATCCGTTTAGTGGTTCAGGTTGACATATGGCGTCCAACGGATCGACAAGTGGACTCACCGACATTTGGTTCGTTCTGATTTCAGACTATTTGAAAGTATTTCCAAATAAGTCTGTAAATACAAACAAGGAAAAATGACAATCAAATCTAACTCTGTAACCCCCAACCCCCACTACACACACACACACACACACACACCCACACCCACACCCACGCACACACGTCCTCTCTCTCTCTCTCCCTCACCCACCCCACAACACACATCCTCTCTCTCTCTCTCTCTCTCTCTCTCTCTCTCTCTCTCTCTCTCACTGTCAAAAGTAGCCTATGTATGTTAGTATTAAAACTCTTACTGAGCTGGCGCTGGAAGTGATAAGTATTGGAAGACGAGATGTAACATTTCCTGACGCGTTTCATTTGTTTATGATGTTGGTCGCTGATGGTGTTGTTCTGTTATCTGATTATGAAACGGTTGTAGGATTACAACCGCAACTTAATAGTTTACACAGAGCAGGTTCCTCTCTCAAAGGTGATTAATGGATAAAAGTAATATTGTGGGTTCAGAAAAGAGGGATATTTAGGTGCTTTGGAAAAGGGTTTCATGGTGGAAATGTTATGCTTGTATGAATATAAATATCTGGGTATGCCTATAGTTTTCTACGAGTTAAGTTTTGTTGCAGCATTTAGAGATATAGCAAGTAAAAAAAAAAAAAAAAAAAAAGCACTTCTGTGTATAATGCAGAGACTTTGTATGTATGATAATCATTCGTTAAACGTTTATTTGAAACTTTTTGATGCACAGATCCAGGAATTTATGCAATATGGTTCTGAAATTTGAGGTTTGGAAAAAGCAGCTGCTCTTTGTGAAAAAAATACATTTGTTTGCGCCGAAGAAAGTTTTGCATGTGAATATGCGCACTCCAAATGATCTTGTGTATAATGAGTCAAATAAATACCAGTGTTGATTAATTCTACCATTAATTCTGTTGTACGTTGTTTACGCTATTAGTTTAAGTTATCACAAATGGATGCTTGCAGATTACCTAAGAAAGCTTATAATAAGTTGTATGAATTGGATAATAGAGAGAAAAAGACGTGGGTGATGAACGTAGGAGAATGTTTGTTTCAGTTTGGATTTGGGTATGTATGGATGAATCAGAGCGTGGGTAATGTGAAATGGTTTCTGCGTGTTTTTAAAGAACGATTGATAGACTGCAGATGGCAAGAATGGAATGATCATGTCAATACGAGTGAACGGTTTGAGCTATACAGATCCTATTTTGTAATATGTCGCATAATGTGCCTTTGTATTTGAAATTAGATATGGATAGATATCTTCAGTATTTCATGACTAAATTCAGATTTGGTATTTCCGATTTGGGCACCCCTTGGGGTCATGAGCAATCTTGCCACTGTAGATTGTTCTAACCTATAAAGGGAAAAGTGAAAGCCCCAGTTGAAAACCTGTCTTTCCTTTATAGGCAAGACCGATTCACTGCGGCAACAGTACCCCCGTTGGAGTGCCGGGGGTTTCAGTATAAATAGTATCCCCACTTTCTGGAAATTTAGTGCTTTAAATTCCCACTGTCGCTGTCTTCCTCATTTGCTCTTCTTCGCTAGATCAATGACCTACCTTTTTTCTTGAAAACTCTTCCTGGACAAGACTCCTTGTTTGTGTATGAGGTCTGTTGGATCAGCTTGGGAGTGTTGGACGCTTTCTGCCGGGTGGTCACTAGGGCTTCCTATGATGTTATTATTTAGCAATGTAGGCATTTTATATGTATGTGTTTTGTTGATAATTTATAATGATGTTTGTATTCTATTTTGTTTTTGTAACCGGGGGTTTGAGTAGTTGGGGTAAAGCCTCAGCCGTCCCCTGCGTGGGATGTCTTTATTGTAAAGTGACTGGCCGGTGGAGGGCATTCAATTTCCCACTAAGGTTGTTTCAGCAGATCTTTTATGTGGATCGGGGGTTGTCCGGTCCTGATTTGGCTCGGAAGAGTCCGCTGGACCTAAAGCAACAATCAATCAATCAAACAATTCCGATTTGGGCTATTCATTGTTAGAGAACCTGTATTGTCGTGATATATGTTTTGAACGTTTAAGATACTGTATTGTTTCGATGCATGTTTGACTTGACTGCTATTGTATTGTGATTCTTGACTCGCATGCACAGCAATGTGAGTCCTATATGTACTCACACTCCCCAACCCCTATCCCCCTCCCCAATTTTGTCTTTCTAACATATTAGCAAATCTGTCCTAAATAATCCAAAAAAGACGTTACTTTTGTTTTTGTCCGTCCGTCCGTCCGTCTGTCTGTCCGCCGTCCGGTGTCCGCCGTCCGTATGTGCAAAACTTGCACGTGGCTTAAAAGCCCACAATTCGCAGGCTTTGTTTGCTTTTGACGAAAACGGGTTTACTCTAAAATTGGCATTGTTGTCACATTACACAGTGATAAAGTGGGCTTTCCTTGCTCAAACCAACCGCTGAAGTTTGAATTTTCCATTTCGGTTCTGACCGGGAGTGATTTCCCTTGATTAACGGTACACCGAAAACCGCAGCCGTGTGACCTTTGACCCTACTTCTGAGTGAACCACGAAGCTGAAGAGCGTGTCTTTGACGTCTGGGATAGTGTAGGGTCTGTTTTATCAACCTAAAACGAAAAACCTTTCGAGCAATTGTTGTTACGGGTTGTGTCTCTTGCCGGTTTTGGTAGCTGCTATTTTTAGCTGCAGAATGTTGGCTGGCTAGACAACGGCTGTTAATGTTGTTAATAGGCACACAAACTACACAATGTATTCACTTACAAAATAAATAGACTTTGGAAAGAGCTATTTTTGTTCTTAGCACATATTTTTCAGTGGGGCAGCACTCACTGTGAATGTCAAACAGATCTGTCGAGGTGACGTGGTTAGAATTGGTCCCTTTAAATATCTCACAACTTATTTTAACTATCACCACTAAACTTGGTAGGATGGTGTCATTGGTGTGTGTGTGTGTGTGTGTGTGTGTGTGTATATATATAGGTCAAGAAATGTTAGTCAGAAATGACCTTTTTAAAATTCCATTTCTTAAAAAAAATAATTTAAATTTTTTCTTAAGTTATAAAGATTGTACTTATGATTCTTTAAGCCATGATAGATATCAGGAAGACACACATACTTTGCAAATTTGATCAGCCTCGCTTCAAGGTCAAGGTCAATGGAGCTGTCCAAAGTCGGTTCGTATAGGTATTTTGAAGTGACTTCGACCCTAAACTATGACAAATAAAATGTCCAAACTTGCTGCATTTAAAGATGATAGATTGATCTTTCATATATGTTCCGTTTTTGCGTTGATCTTGAAGGTCAAGATCATTTTAGGCCTTGCAAAAATATTTTTTAATGTCTCATCGTACAATAGAATGGTTCTATATTTAACCCATAGTATGCAAAAACATTGGGTTATTTGGTCATACATGAGCATAAGAGGTCAGTGAAGGTCAAGATAATCGCAAGGTCAAGGATCTTATGAAGGTCAAGGTCATCCCACGGTCACTGTGGGTTTTTTTTAAAGGGGAAAGGAGGGGATGGAAGAGGGGAGGGGGACAAGATCATCTAAAGATCAAAGTCGGTATTACGTATAGCATTTTAATGCCACCGTTTCATTTCGCAAGTTCCATAAAGAGCATGTAAGTCATATGGGCTTTGTCCTTCTAGATTGTAAATATATTGCACACACCCTTTATTGAATGCATATTCGTATTCTCTCTCTCTCTCTCTCTCTCTCTCTCTCTCTCTCTCTCTCTCTCTCTCTCTCTCTCTCTCTCTCTCTCTCTCTCTCTCTCTCTCTCTCTCTTTCTCTCTTGGCACGTCCATGTTGACAATGTGAGCAAAAAAGTAAGCCGTAATATATATTTACTTTCACGCCTTCAGAATATTCTGACCTTGGATGCAAAGAAGTTATTTTACTATGCTCATATTCTGTCACATATTAATTACGCTTCTGTGGTGTGGGACGGGTGCAGCGATAATATCCTGAAGAGTTTGAACAGCCTACAACGTCGAGCTGCAAAACTTATTCTCCAAGACCCTTCTCTAACCACCGATCAAAAGATTTAAAAAAATAGGAATATTACCACTGAGCCAACAGCTCTTGTTCAACAAATATGTGTTTTTGTTTAAAACGTTAACCATTGGCGGACCCATATACTTAAAATCTCTTTTTGTGCCTTCACACTCACCTTATAGCAACTCAAGGAATAGCTTTGTATGTATCACACCCAGGTTAGATCTGTTTAAAACTAGCATTTCCTACTCTGGCGCATCGCTTTGGAACTCCCTGTCACAACATTTAAAATATGCAAACTCCCTGTCCTCGTTTAAGGCTGGTCTGTCTGCCCTAATTCAGAACTAGCTTTAAAGTAAAAAGCCTAAACAAAATTTCGAAGACACGATTATGTATTCTTTCTTTCTCACATGCGTGAGTATGTATGCCGCATATCTCATGTATATGTGCATTTGTATTGAGATACGTTGTACATTGTATATATATATATATAGTACTTTTATTTCAATTTTGTGAGTATGATTGCTTGTGTGTATGCGTATGTTATCCTGATAGTATTCATGCTACTTATTTGTAGTTCATGTATGTTGTTACAATGTACTCACATCTATTATATATTTGCATGTGTTAAGGACTAGCTGGAAGAAAGGACCTCTGGACCTAAAGCTACTATCCTTATGTAATAAACGTTTTTCAGTTTCAGTTTCAGTTTCAGTTTCTCTCTCTCTCTCTCTCTCTCTCTCTCTCTCTCTCTCTCTCTCTCCATCTCTCCCTCTCTCTCCCTCTCCCTCATCTCATGTCGGTTTGCCAAATTTGAGCCCTGTTCATTAGTTTGTTTAATTAATTTATTTTAACCCATATTATTCCTTTGTTTTGATTTTACTTTATTTTTTAAAACTCATTTTATTCCTGTTTTTTTGACTCGTGATCTTTGCGTTTTTGCCCTATGACCCTGCGCCGGTGTACAGACAATACGAAAAGAGCGAAAAGAATGAATTAAAAGTGCAGCGAAAAATAGCAAAATGGGGAACGAAAACCGCAAAAATTAGCGGAAAAGAAATAAAATATGCATGCAGGAGTTAAAATAAGTTCAATGCATATCAAAATAGGTGGTTAATAGGCCTACGTAAATTTGATTACTTATCAATTATCACTGAAAAATTGGCTTGGTGAGCGGTCCGATTCGGGAATTTCCGCTAGATGTCGCCTAGACGAGAAAAAGAGAGAAAAAGAGCCGAAATAAGCAAAAAAGATTAAAAATGAGTTCAACACATATCAAAAGATAGGTTTAATGGGTATATTGGATTGCATCTTGATGCGTTTTGGGGAAAATTATGTCAAGGGACATTACCCTTGAGACAGAATTACGATGTTAATTAATCAAATTCACCCTTTTAATATGGATTGAGCTTCATTAAGGCTCCTGTTTGCATTTTTGGGGTCCTTTTCCCTTATTTTTTGCTCTTTTCGTTCCCCTTTTTCTCTCTCTTTGATGCCTCTTTTCGTATTTTCTGTAGACCCCTAGGCGATTGCGCAACGTTATGCGACTTCCCAAACAAATTTTTTTAATTACTTTTGGTTTTGGTTTCGTTTCTGCTGAAACAAAACGAACCGCGATGAGTCATTCTGATGTGGCATATTCCTCAATTTCGCTTGACGCGACGAGCAGGAAGGTAAGAGCTTACTTGTGTTTTATGTTATCTACCTACATATCTGCCTTTTTTTTTTTAAACTTTTAACTGAATTAATGTAATGCTGCAGCATGGACTGCAGCATCAACGAAAACTTGTAATTATACGTAATACAATGATGGTAACAAGAACATACCCAGCATTTGGCTGCAGCGTCCTCAATAAGTTGAGGTTGGCAGCCCCCAACGAAACAAGAAGAAAGAAAGATGTTTTAAACGTCCGTGTCATGTTAATGTTGTTGTACGGGAATTGGATTTCACGTCGATCTGTATGCTTTTTAAGTCCATAGGCTATCAATGAGCTTTGCATATTGATCTAGTTACCTCTCTATATCTATGTTCCCCCACCCCCACCCCCACCTCTCTCTCTCTCTCTCTCTCTCTCTCTCTCTCTCTCTCTCTCTCTCTCTCTCTGTCTCCCTCTGTCTCTCTGTCTCTGCCGGTCTGCCTTTCTGTGTTTCTCTGTTTCAACCTCGAAAATTATCTGTCTTCGTTCCAGATACAAAAATATAGAGGTGCGATAGTGAGATTCAGGCTATGACTAAGAGTTAAACGAATTAAATTAATTTAATTAAATGAAGTAACAAGTAGTGAAGTACAGATACAACATAAACAGGGACATGAAACTATGTCCACTGTGCAGTGCGGCAGAGAAAGATGAAATCGCCTGCCAGCATTATGAAAATATCAGACAAGCCATTATCCCAGTAGGTCTACAGCTGAGGCCACAGTGGGCTACAATCAACGACTTAATTAGTTTAAGCGTTTAATGGAACCTGCCAATGTTCTTGCAAATTATTGTTTCTTGTTGGAAATACAGACAGGATATTACATCTTAAACTAATACAAAGTGCAACAGAAAATATGACAAGAAAGAAGAAAGGATGATGCTATGGAAGGGAAAAGAAGGAAAAAGAGAACATGTAATGTATTACATGTATACTTGTTACTTCGGCAGTGGCCGTTATTCTTTCGATTTCACTTGTACTATGCATAGTACAAGTATAACTTGTACTATGCATATATCCTTTTCCAATTCGTAGTTTTCATAATGGTTGTAGCCAATTTGGAAAAACAGGACCATCAGCCTACATTCCAAGGTACGACTGCTGCGCTCCCTTGTCATCTCCATCTTTCTATACGCTTGCGAAACATGGAACCTCACAGCAGATCTACAACGAAGAATACAAAGCATGGAGATGAGGTGCTACAGAAGACTTCTGGGCATTTCCTATACCCAGCACATCACCAACAACGAAGTCCGACAGACCATCATACAAGCCATTGGACAACACGATGACCTGACCTGCTCACAGTGGTGAAAAAACGGAAACTCCGATGGTATGGCCATGTCACCAGATCATCAGGTCTTGCAAAGACCATCCTGCAAGGCACAGTGCAAAGAAGTAGAATAAGAGGGAGACCGAAAAAGAGTTGGGATGACAACATTCGAGAATGGACTGGCTTGACCCTGAGCGAAACCATCAGGGTTGCTGAGGACAGGGAAAGCTGGAGTATGCTGGTTAAACGATCATCTGTGGTGCCCCTACGACCTCCGAGTTACGGGATAGGATAGGATAGTTTTCATCTATATTAATATAGCCGTATTATACCCTTTGGAATCCATTTGTATTGCTGTTTTTCAAATTATTCTGTTCTGTCTCAGCCTCTCTCTCTCTGTCTCTGTCTGTCTGTCTGTGTCTCTCTCTCTCTCTCTCTCTCTCTCTCTCTCTCTCTCTCTCTCTCTCTCTCTCTCTCTCTCTCTCTCTCTCTCTGTTTCTCTGTGCTATCACGGAGGTATAATGTCCATTCTACTACTACTACTAATAATAAGGATATTTATATAGCGCTTTTTCCCAATGAACTATATCAGTTCAAAGCGCAGTATTTACGCATTCATCCTAAACATCCGGTTTCATACAAAATAAAATCAGACACTTGCTAATGAATAAGAGACGAGGGAGGGATGAGGGGAGAGCTAAGGAGGGGTGATGGGGTGGGTGGTGGCGGTGGTCTGAATCAAAACAAAAACAAAACACATGGAGGAATGACGATAATAATAATAATAATAATAATAATAATAATAATAATAATAATAATAATAATAATAATAATAATAATAATATCCTATCTTATCCTATCCCGTAACTCGAAGGCCGTTGGGGCACCACAGATGATCGTGTAACCAGCGTACTTCATCTTTGTCTGTCTTCAGCAACCCTGATGGCTTCGCTCTTAAGCCAGCCCATTCTCGAATGTTGTCCTCCCACCTCTTTTCGGTCTCCCTCTTCTTCTGCCTCCTAATACCGGGCCTTGCAGGATGGTCTTTGCAAGGCCTGATGCTCTAGTGACGTGGCCAAACCATCGGAGTTTCCGTTTCTTCACCACTGTGAGCATGTCATCGTGTTGTCAAATGGCTTGTGTGATGGTCTTTCGGACTTCGACGTTGGTGATGTGCTGGGTATAGGAAATGTCCAAAAGTCTTCTGTAGCACCTCATCTCCATCTCCATGCTTTGTATTCTTCGTTGTAGGTGTGCTGTGAGGGTCCATGTTTCGCAAGCGTATAGGAAGATGGAGATAACGAGTCTTCACACGCTATAAACTAGAGCGCGAAGTTCTAATAATTATGTTCCCCGTTGCGTGGTTTATCGGAAATGACGTGAGAATTGATAGCTTACTGCTGCCAAATGAGGTATGAGAGTACACAAGCTGACTTCGATGCTCTATGGGTTCGGGCATTAAATAGAATAGACCCAACGTTTCCCGGCGTGTCGTAAGAGGCGACTAACAGGGGTGATGTTAGCACGGCATCACTGGGCGAAAGTCTTCTACACAGAAGTCACCGGCCAGGGCGGAGGAACCTCACGTTACTACAGGTTCAACGACCATGTGCTCAGGGCCAAGGCGAGCCACACTGTATTCGTGGATTTCGGCTGTGGCCAACAGTCTGGAGAGGATTGGGCACCGCCAGGTCTTTTTTGCCCAAGACACACTACATGATGACACAATCCACTAATTCCATGCCGGATCGGTCGTCGCCCGGCTACACAAGGACCGCGCCTTCCGTTGGCCACCAGGACGGAGGTGTTAAGTATGCTACTGATGGACAATTTAGCAAGATCCGCACGAGAAACAACATCGTCATAGGAACCTGGAATGTCAGGACCCTAACCGCGGAAGGAAAATTAGAAGAACTGGCCCACGAGTTGGACCAGTATCGATGGAACGTTCTAGGCATCAGCGAACTGCGCTGGAAAGGCCTAGGTGAAACAACGACCGACAAAGGCCACAAGCTCTATTTCAGCGGTAGAGATGACAGGCACGAACACGGCGTTGGATTCTTGGTCCACAAGAACATTCTAGCCACTGTCATGGGTTGCCGCCCAGTCTCCAGTAGACTCATTACCATCCACCTGAGAGCAGCCCCTTTCAACATCACCATCATCCAGGCCTATGCCCCAACATCAGACTATGACGACAGCGAAGTGGAGGATTTTTATGAAAATCTACAGGCGGTCCTTGACCAAGTGCCGAAGAAGGACATAGTCATAGTGCAAGGCGACTGGAATGCCAAGGTTGGCCAAGATGCGCACCACAACTGGGGAGACACATGTGGACCCCACTGCAACAACGAGACAAATGACAGGGGTCTGAGACTCTTGGAGTTTGCCAGATACAACAATCTGGTACTGGCAAACACGCTTGGTCTCCACAAAAACTCCAGACGATGGACATGGCACAGTCCTGGCGGGGAGCATCACAACCAAATAGACTACATAATGGTCAAGAAACGCTTCAGATCAAGCACCAACATTGGCAGGACACGCACTTTTCCAGGAGCAGACATCGGAAGTGACCACGATCTCGTGATGATGTCTTTCCGGCTCCACTTGAAGAGAGTAAATACAGCAAAGTGCACTAGACTGAAGTTCGACCTGGACAAACTGCAAGACCCGGAGGTGGCAGAACTATTTCAGGCCACAATTGGAGGGAAATTTGCACCACTGCTCATTTTGGGGGCTGGTGAAGTAGATGTCAACACCATGACCACCACCTTCAACTCAGCTGTGACAGATGCCGCCACTGAGATCCTTGGCAAGCACCGACCAAAGAAGAAGCCGTGGATCACACCTGAACTTTTGGATCTGTGTGATAAACGAAGAGAGATGAAAAAGAAAAAGAACACCTCACAGGGAGCTGATGTCCACCGAAAAATCAACAATGACATCCGAAAAGGCATGCGCACAGCAAAGGAGAACTGGATAGAAGATCAATGCCAGGAAATAGAGAACAGTCTGAACAAGAACAACAGCAAGAAGGCCTACCAGACTGTGAAGCGGCTGACAAGTGTCAAACAGCCCAAAGTCTCCACGATCCAAACCAAGTCTGGCATATGCCTTACAGAAGAACAAGAAGTCTTGGACAGATGGACAGAGTACTGCTCTGACCTTTACAACCACACACCAAATGGAGACCCATCAGTTCTAGCATGTCCCGAGAACAGAGAAGAAGAAGAAATCCTCCCAATTCTCCGGGAAGAAGTTGAGGCAGCAGTGCAAGCGCTAAAGAAAGGGAAGTCAGCGGGAGTGGACAACATACCCGCGGAACTGCTACAAGCAGGAGGAGAAGCGATGATTGAAGCCCTCACCATTATCTGTAACAAGATCTGGCAGAGTGGGGAGTGGCCTATACCATGGACCCAGTCGCTTGTCATCACTCTTCCCAAAAAAGGAAACCTTCAGGAGTGTGAAAATTACCGGACCATCAGCCTCATCAGCCATTCCAGCAAGGTCCTCCTGAAAATAATACTCAACAGGTTGAAACCCCAAGCTGAACAAATCATAGCTGAAGAACAAGCAGGATTCAGGGCAGGGCGAAGTACCACTGAGCAGATTTTCAACCTCAGAATAATCTGTGAGAAATACCTACAGCACCAACAACATCTATATCATGTGTTCATAGACTTCAAGAAGGCGTTTGACCGAGTCTGGCATGCAGCTCTATGGGCAACAATGATAGTGTATAACATCAGCCCTAAAATTATTGAAGTCATCAAAAGCCTGTATGACAAGGCTACCAGTGCAGTCCTCCACAACAGCGCCATCGGGAACTGGTTCAGAACAACAATTGGTGTGCGTCAAGGATGCCTACTCTCTCCAACACTCTTCAACATCTTCCTAGAGCGCATCATGTCAGATGCTCTTGCAGACCATGAAGGCACAGTCAGCATAGGGGGTAGAGCAATCTCCAATCTTCGTTTTGCAGATGACATCGATGGATTGGCTGGAGAGGAACAAGAACTTGAACAGCTGGTACAGAGGCTTGACACCACCTCCAGAGCTTATGGAATGGAAATAAGTGCAGAGAAGACCAAAATGATGACCAACAACTCCAATGGCATCAATACGGACATCAAAGTCCAAGGCCAATCCCTCAACACAGTGCATAGCTTCAAATATTTAGGAGCCATTGTATCAGACAATGGGTCCCGACAGGAAGTCCTCTCCAGGATCGCACAAACAACTGCTGCCTTGACAAGGTTGAAGCCCATTTGGAAAGACAGGACCATCAGTCTACATTCCAAAGTAAGACTGCTGCGCTCCCTTGTCATCTCCATCTTCCTATACGCTTGCGAAGCATGGACCCTCACAGCAGATCTCCAACGAAGAATACAAAGCATGGAGATGAGGTGCTACAGAAGACTTCTGGGCATTTCCTATACCCAACACATCACCAACGACGAAGTCCGACAGACCATCAAACAAGCCATTGGACAACATGATGACCTGCTAACAGTGGTGAAGAAACGGAAACTCCGATGGTATGGCCACGTCACCAGATCATCAGGCCTTGCAAAGACTATTCTGCAAGGCACAGTGCAAGGAGGTAGAAGAAGAGGGAGACCGAAAAAGAGGTGGGAGGACAACATTCGAGAATGGACTGGTTTGACACTGAGCGAAGCCATCAGGGCTGCTGATGACAGAGAAAGATGGAGTATGCTGGTTAAACGATCATCTGTGGTGCCCCTACGACCTTCGGGTTACGGGACAGGATAGGATAGGATAAGCTGACTTCTCCCTCGCTCGTCTTGCCAAACTCAAACACTCTCCTATCTCCCCATCATACACACTTACATTCCCCCCACCCCCCTCGACTCCCCCCCCCCCCCCCCCACACACACAAAAAAACTAAGTAAAACAAAAATAATAACATGAAATTAAATAAAAATAAATAAAAAGAATTAAAAAAATTGTTCTGTCTCTTGGTGTTACTTGACGCCATTTCTACCACAAAAATCCAAAGCCCATGGATGTTTCCGGTCGAAAGACTATCTTATTACTACGGCATAGTTACGTCCCTTGGTGTTGTTTTCACTTTCGTTGACGACTGCAAAATGTACTAGCGTTGTTCGTTGTTGTTTTTTTTATGTGTGTGCATTGGTCAATCGAGAACAAGAAAAATACCATTTTAAGCATTTGATTAGGATCTTTTAGAGATACTTGAGAATTTTCCAAATCTGTACAGAGCGCGCTTCTGGCCAGAGAGAAAAGAGAGAGAGAGAGAGAGAGAGAGAGAGAGAGAGAGAGAGAGAGAGAGAGAGAGAGAGAGAGAGAGAGAGAGAGAGAGAGAGAGAGAGAGAGAGAGAGAGAACACTGATAACTAACACAAACACAAGTTAGTCAAAGTCAAAATGTCAACCTGGTATCCTGTGGTCTTTTTTCATTGATACACTGCATTAATGTTGTTTTGACAAAGTTGTATTGTGCTAACAAGAACTGACTGATAAATAAATAATAAAAATAAAAAAATAAAGAAATAAATAAATAAACACAAATAATAATAATTTGAAAGTCAACGTGGTATTCAATAGTCTTGTTCATGTGCCACTTTGATAGGTTGTTTTGGCAAATACGTAAGTGATGAAAGTATCCTACCTGATCCTATGCCATAAGACTAGTTAAATGCAGGGAAGAAGAGATGCTTTGCCAAACATGTGAATTGGCAATGATTTACTCCATGTATATGAAAATGATACTAAAATATAATTTTTTCCTAAATCGACTCTAGTTCGAATCCCGTGGTGATCAAGATAAAAGTTGCAAACTTCAATGTCAAGTTGACCTAAGGCCCCTAACCCGTCATCTCTGGCATGGATATTCCCGTTTACCATATTGCCAATGGTGAGTGTAGACGTTAAACTTCACTGTTCTTTCTCAGCGGTTGGCTGAGCCCGCCTGTATATTTTCTGACTAATGAATACTAACGCAAGTATCCAACCTATAGTTATTTAATGTTCAACTTGTATGTTCAGTCAGTTCTTGTATGTTCAATTGGCCATTGTACCAAAACATACTCCTATAGTATTCATAATGTATACTTGGCAATAAATTCAACTAAGGTGCTTTTGTTGCATTTTTTAATGACCGAATTTAGTTGTAATTTGTTTTTCAAAATGTTTTTATTCAAAGGTTACATAGTGTTATGTTGCATCAGAAAGTACATTTTTTATCACACATGTAGTATTGAAAAAATGTGTTTCACACATTGGCAGAACTTTAACATAAAGTAAATTTGAAGATAACAAAATAAAGCATTGAATCGATTATACAAAAACATATGCGAATAGTTCCAAAGCATGATGCACATTCCTTCTTAGTCTTACGTTCATATATTGTACACTCTATTCATGTTCCATGGTCTATTCTCTTCTATAAATTGTTTGTAAGCTGCCCATTTTTGTGTGAACTTGTCATAATTCATGTTAACAAAAAAAACATTTGTATCTACTTTATATGTGTGAATAATAACTCTTTAAAATACTTGCAATAATGGTTTTGTTTTGTTTATTCTGCATTTGTATATAAAAAATTTTGCAAGCAATAAAATATGTGAAAAACCTTCATCAACCTTCGTTTGTCATCCTGTCCAAAAAGTACTAAGATCAGATTCAGTGCAAGTTTGTCACAATTACATTTGTCCTTCAGAATTCTTACAAAGATTCAAGATTCTTTATTGTCCAAACACATGGCATGGAAATTTGTTTTGCAGTGCAAAACATAGACATACAATATTAATACATTTGATACACTATCATACACAACTTCCATACCGAAATACAAATCTATCAACACTAGCACACATGCATAAACAAATATCCAGTCACATACCTATGCATACACATTTAACACACAGTAATTATTCCACAATACACAAAACTACTCACATCCACCCATTCTTCCATGCCTTAGACCCATACTAGATCATAATAATAATAATAATAATAATAATAATAATAATAATAATAATAATAATAATAATAATAATAATAATAATAAAAGTAATAAGAGTAATAATAAAAATAATCATAATGCTTATAATCGTAATCATAAGAGTAATTATAAAAGTAATAATAATAATAATAATAATAACAATACAACTACTTAAAATAATACAACAGCAGCACCAACACTGCAACAGACAAATAATATATGGTAACAATGATAACAATAATAATAACAATACTACTACAACTAATAATAATAACAACTGGAAGGATACAAAACCAAGCTTCATGATGATCTAGGGGATTAGTGAGGATAATAAGAACAAGAACGACAATACAACCGAATGAACTAATTGATAAAATCTCTGGTCCCAGGATGAGTAGAAAATACAATCTTACATAATTATTTGCAGCAGATATGAATATGAATAAACGCACAAAAGCAAAGTGCCTTCTTTATTACAAGGGTGAGCATTCTTATCGCTGGAGCGTGTCGTTTGCCAGTCGGATCGCTGTTGGTAGGAATGAATTCTTGAAGCGTGTCGTCCGACACTTCATGGAGAGGAAGCGCCCCTCGATGCGCCGGGAGACACAGGCAGCGACTGCCTCATGCAAAGTGTTACGTTGAAACGCGTACGAAAGTATGTCGAAAGCGCGTACGATAGATCTAATCGTTTCGATTTGCAAAGTATTCAATAATGGTGTTTATTTACCTTTGATTTGAGTTTGCATTGTTGTTAGGAGAGGCTTTGTATAACGTTGATAATTTGCGTTAGTCGATATTATTTGAGAATCTTCTGGATATGCGTGTTTACTTTCTATAGAAAATTCCCGATACATGTCGAAGCAAGAGGTCGTTCCAGAAGGAGAAATAATAATGTATGACGTAAGTCAGTGATGACGAACTTTTATTCGATTGGTGGCAGTGCGTCATTTCTACAGTATTCGAAATCCTTCCGGAAAAGAGAGAGGTTATTTAATCGTGTGCCGAGTTGATGTTGAGAGAGATTGTTGTTGATAGTAAAGTTGTTGATAGTGATTTGGAAAGTTGCTGTGAAAGTTGTTGAGTTGAATTGAGAATTGTATGCAGTTGTTGATGTGTGCTGAATAAAAGTGGAAAACTTCATACGTCGACTTTGTGACTTGTATGCTGTTTGGACGGGCTGTGTGAATAAACGAATCTGAGTTACACCCTATCAGGAATTCAAGCATCGGGGCTGAATCAGATACTGATAGAAAACACCAACATCAAACTGAGTGTAACATTTTGGGGGTCAAGCCGCGATTCACGCCATAGCCAAGGGTTCAACTGCTACAACAAGCGAGTCAACGTTACGAGAGGCAGTCATCGAGGGTAGCCGCCAACGAGTTGCGTCGAGAGGGGCCAACATACTGGGACTACATCACCGATAGGTTCGGGTTGACTGCAAGGGCGTGTAGTCGCCGAAGAGTTGCTTCGTGAGCGAACAACAGAGCGGGACTACGTGGCTGCCGTAAGACTACGTCGAGGGACAGTCTCGGAGCTACATCGCCAGTGTTACAGAGAGCGGCGAGCGGACGTCGCGTCTACTTCAGCACAGGAGCGTATACATCAACACCAGCGTGGTGCAGCGTCGCATACGACGAGGACAGCGGGGCCTGCGTCAGCGAAGGCGACTAGTGACAAGCATCAGCGCTACTGCAGAAAGCGTGCTGTTCTAGAACAGTCTAGAAAGGTACAGCACAGTCAAGAACTTTCCAGAAAAAAAAGAGAACTCTACAGTCAAGAACTTTCTAGAAGAAGAACCTTCCAGAAAAGAACTTTCTAGAAAAGAACTTTCTTGAAAAGAACTTTCCAGAAGCATCAAGATGGCTGACTTCTGGCAGAAAGGGGTTGAACTGAATCTAAAAGGCAAGCAGCTGACGGAGTACGTCAAGTCTCAGGAGAGAATACGAGAAAGAGAATTGGAAGAGAAGCGTCTAGAAAAAGAAATAGAACTAGAACAGAAGCGTCTAGAAATTGAACAGCAGCGGCAAGAAAAAGAAGAGCAACGACGTCGTGAAGAAAGAGAAAGAGAGGAGCAGCGACGTCGTGAAGACAGAGAATTTGAACTGAAGCGTCTGGAAATTGAACAGCAGCAGCAAGAAAGAGATCGTCAGTACCAGCTAGAGTTGGCGCGTATCCAGAACAATCAGCATGCGCCACAAGTCACCAACGACCATACGGCTCCAAAATTGCCAGCTTTCGTCGACGGGAAGGACCAGATCGACAGCTATCTGGCGAGATTCGAAAGGTTCGCCGAAAGCTCCAATTGGCAACCTCGAGACTGGGCGATTCGACTGAGTGCACTTCTGACGGGGCAAGCTCTCGAAGTTTACACCAGACTGTCGAACGATGACGCCAAAAACTACGACGTCTTGAAAGAGGCCCTGTTGCAGTGCTACAACTTTACAGAGAAGGGCTACCGTAAACGCTTCCGTGAATGCCGGCCTAAGTCAGACGAGACGCCAAAGCAGTTCGTGGAGCGCCTGTCGTCATATCTACACAAGTGGGTGGAGTTATCAGGCGAAACGAAGTCTTACGACAGTCTCCATGACTTGATCGTGAAGGAACAATTTCTCAATGCCTTTCACAAGGACCTAGCGACCCACTTAGAAGAACAAAAGCTGCAGACGCTTAAAGATGTGACTGAGGCTGCTGAAAGATATCTCATCGCTCATGGGAAAACCCTGGGGCCACCCAGCGCGACGAAACATTTTCAGAAGACTGGAAACCATGTGAACCAGATCCAGGGGAGCCAGACGAACCAGAGACAGACGGACTCCACGCCTCCCCCCAGGGAAGGGCATTCAAGAGGCTGTTTCACTTGCAACGCTACAGACCACAGAGCGGCTAACTGTCCTCAAAACAAAAGTAGCGGACAGCGGAGCAGTACGGACAACGCAGCGGCGGGCAACCGGCAGAGGCGGTTCTCCAATCTACGGCAAACCAGTAGATCTGACCATCAAGTGTGCGGCGGGAGCGTCATTCTTCCGAGTGAGACCGAGCGCGCAGCTACTCCCGCGGACGTGCAAGAGTGCATGACTGATGGCCAGCTCCTCCTTGCCAACGGAAAATCCATCCCCGTCGTCGCCAGCGCAGCTGTGACCGTCCAGAACATGCCTGTTTCCAAGGGACGCGTCGGAAATCATGAAGTGACTGTTTTAAGAGACTCTGGCTGCAGTGGGGTCATCGTCAGAGAAGACCTAATCGCTAAAGAACAGTTCACTGGCGATTCAAAATGGACACTTATGGCCGACAGCAAATGTGTGAAAGCGCCAGTTGCAAAAATTCATGTCAATACCCCTTTCTACATAGGCGAAGTCGAAGCGGTTTGCCTGAAGAAGCCGCTGTATGATTTGATGATCGGGAACATCGACGGCGCGAGACGACCCGACGACCCCGATCCAGAGTGGAGTCCTGCCTCAACCCAACGCGTCGAAGTTGTGGAGGAGGATCCATTGCCGTTTCCCGATGGAGACCTTACAGAGCTGCTACGGGACAATGTGGTTACTCCGGCTCAGCCCTGCCGACCAGAGATCGTCGGTGCTGTTACTACCAGGGCCCAGGCCAAGAGAGACAAGATGTCTACGCCACTGAAGGTCGCCGACAACTCCAAAGCTGCCATCGTGGACAGAGATAAGCTGATCCAGCTCCAGGAAGCTGATAGCACTTTAAACAAGTACAGGAACCGCCAAGACCACGTGACCAAAGGCAGTGGCACGGTCTATTTTGAGGTGAAGGCCAAAATCCTGTACCGAATCTTCCAGCACCCGAGGGTCAACGGAGGGAAACCACTACGTCAAGTATTGGTACCATTACCCCTAAGGCGCCAGGTGATGGAAGTAGCGCATGACTCAATCATGGGAGGTCACCTGGGTATCAAGAAGACGTCGGATAGAATCCAGGCTGTATTCTACTGGCCAGGACTTCATGCGGACATCAGCCGTTTCTGCCGATCATGTGACATTTGCCAGAAGACCATACCTCGAGGAAGGGTCCCGAAAGTGCCTATGCAGAGGATGCCTCTGATCGACCGACCTTTCAAGAGGGTGGCCTTAGACTTAATCGGCGAAATAAGACCTCCGAGTGAAGAAGGTCATCGGTGGGTACTGACTTTAGTGGACTATGCGACTCGGTACCCAGAAGCAGTGCCTCTGAAGAAGATTGACACTGAAACTGTTGCAGAGGCACTGGTGGACATGTTCAGTAGACTTGGAGTGCCCGAAGAAATTCTGACAGACCTCGGGACGCAGTTCGTCTCTGACTGCATGAAGGAGGTCAACAGATTGCTGAGCATCCGGCATTTAACTACGACACCCTACCATCCAATGTGCAACGGGCTCGTCGAAAAGTTCAATGCTACGCTGAAGTCCACCCTGAAGAAACTGTGCAGCGAGCAGCCCAGACAATGGCATCGCTACATCAACGCCCTACTTTTCGCCTACAGAGAAGTACCGCAGGAGTCCACCGGCTTTTCTCCGTTCGAGCTGCTGTACGGAAGAACCATCCGAGGGCCGATGCACATCCTAAAAGAACTGTGGACGAAAGAAGTAGACACCCCAGAGGTGAAGAACAGCTACCAGTACGTGTTTGAGCTACGGGAGAAGCTGGAGCAGACTCTCGAGATAGCCAGAGAAAACCTGAAGAAGTCCCAAGACTGTGGAAAGCACTACTATGACCGTAGGGCTGTGAACAGGAAGTTCAAACCTGGCAACAAAGTGCTGGTGCTGCTACCTACTGATCACAATAAGTTGCTGATGCAGTGGAAAGGCCCGTACGAAGTGGAGACCGTGGTGGGAATCAACGACTACAAGGTGAAGGTCGGCCAGCATTCCAAAATATACCACGCCAACCTCCTTAAGCTGTACGTGGAGAGGCCGCCAGAGACTGTACATGCAGCAACAGCAGCTGTGACCGACGACAGCTTTGACAGCGAAGAACTGTTGGAACTGGGAGACTTCCATAGCAAAGAAGGCATCAATGATGTTAAGCTAGGACCACGCTTGACAGAAGGTCAAAAGTTGGAGCTCAAGGACATTATGGGCGAGGTTCCCCATAACTTCAATGATGTCCCAGGCTCTACGACTTTGGTCGAACATGAAGTCCACACCCAGACCTGGAAGGAGCATCTGCAGACTTTGAGGGAGCTGTTCCACCGTCTCGCAGAAGCCAACCTGACCGTGAGACCCAGCAAGTGCATTCTGGGGAATGACAACGTCGACTTCATCGGACGTTCGATGGAAGAAGAAGACAACGGAGGACGCACTGATTCCAGGGAAGCCCACGTGATCATCGTCTTTGACCCTGGGCCGATGACGACCGCAACTGACGAGGGCGTCGATTCCTTGCGAACGAAAGAACATTGACTGTGTGGACGAACTAAGGATATTGGTAAAGACAGACTTGAAAATGAAAAACGTTGACTGGGTAAATGATCTGTGAACATTGACAGTATCCAGAAAGACTTGCAGATGAGAAACTTTGACTCTGTGTGAATGAACTGTGAACATTGACATTATCCAGGCAGATTTGAAGATGAAAACCATTGACTCTGTGTAGATAAGCTGAGCGCAATTACGGTATTCAGAAAGTCTTAAATTAGTTTCAATTGAGGACTTTGTTTGTGCATTACGTTTCAACGTTGTTGAAAGAAATTAGGTAAATTTCTTCTTGAGTGGGGGGTTATGTTACGTTGAAACGCGTACGAAAGTATGTCGAAAGCGCGTACGATAGATCTAATCGTTTCGATTTGCAAAGTATTCAATAATGGTGTTTATTTACCTTTGATTTGAGTTTGCATTGTTGTTAGGAGAGGCTTTGTATAACGTTGATAATTTGCGTTAGTCGATATTATTTGAGAATCTTCTGGATATGCGTGTTTACTTTCTATAGAAAATTCCCGATACATGTCGAAGCAAGAGGTCGTTCCAGAAGGAGAAATAATAATGTATGACGTAAGTCAGTGATGACGAACTTTTATTCGATTGGTGGCAGTGCGTCATTTCTACAGTATTCGAAATCCTTCCGGAAAAGAGAGAGGTTATTTAATCGTGTGCCGAGTTGATGTTGAGAGAGATTGTTGTTGATAGTAAAGTTGTTGATAGTGATTTGGAAAGTTGCTGTGAAAGTTGTTGAGTTGAATTGAGAATTGTATGCAGTTGTTGATGTGTGCTGAATAAAAGTGGAAAACTTCATACGTCGACTTTGTGACTTGTATGCTGTTTGGACGGGCTGTGTGAATAAACGAATCTGAGTTACACCCTATCAGGAATTCAAGCATCGGGGCTGAATCAGATACTGATAGAAAACACCAACATCAAACTGAGTGTAACACAAAGTCATTCCAAAACATGTGAACATGCACGCAGTTCCACCAATAATGAACTGCTGAATCTTTTTCTTCATTACAAAAATTACACAAATTGTTTGATATCACTCCCATTTGTTTCAAAACAGTTAGTTACAATAATTCGATAGTTGATTTTCAACTGAAGCCCCTTCAGTTTTACTTCTTTAATTACATTACATTACATTATTATTGCTTTAGGTCCATCGGACTCTTCCGAGCCAAATCAGGACCGGACAACCCCCAATCCGCATAAAAGATCTGCTGAAACAACCCTAGTGGTAAAACCGAAAGCTCTCCACCAGCTAATCACTTTACAATAAAGACATCCCACGCAGGGGACGGCTGAGGCTTCACCCCAACTTATCGAACCCCCGTTTATAAAAACAAAATAGAATACAAACATCATTATAAATTATCAACAAAACACATACATATAAAATGCCTACATTGCTAAATAATAACATCATAGGAAGCCCTAGTGACCACCTGGCAGAAAGCGTCCAATATTCCCAAACTGATCCAACAGACCTCATATACAAACAAGGAGTCTTGTCCCGGAAGAGGTTACAAGAAAAAAGGTAGGAGACTGGTCTAGCGAAGAAGACGATAGTATAGCAGATTGATAGAAAAGAGCAGGAATGAGAAAGAGCAAATGCAATACAATACAAGGTTATTGCTTTAGGTCCAGCGGACTCTTCCGAGCCAAATCAGGACCAGAGAGACGTTATCTTAAAATATTATAAAATGATTCAAATCTTAAAAAACAAACCTGTTACTCTTAAATACCCAAACAAACTTTCACATGACATCTCTTTAAGAGTCTTCTTTAAAACTGATGTATTAAAAATATAATCTCTTTCTTCAATCAAATCACTAAATTCAGACCTAATAAAATCAAAACTAAACAAAACATGTCGATACTATTTATATGCGACAGAACAAACCAACAATACAATACAATACAAGGTTATTGCTTTAGGTCCAGCGGACTCTTCCGAGCCAAATCAGGACCAGAGAGACGTTATCTTAAAATATTATAAAATGATTCAAGTCTTAAAAAACAAGCCTGTTACTCTTAAATACACAAACAAACTTTCACATGACGCCTCTTTAAGAGACTTCTTTAAAACTGATGTATTAAAAATATGTTCTCTTTCTTCAATCAAATCACTAAATTCAGTCCTAATAAAATCCAAACTAAACAAAACATGTCGATACAATTTATATGCGATAGAACAAACCAACATCATGTAAAAATTGAAACAGATGTTGACCATTACATATTTTAAAAATCTCCTTGAAAGGTATGGAACCAAAATATGTTTCCCTTTCCTCAATCAAATCAGCACATTCGGACATAAAATGGCGAACAGAAAAAGATTGATCACATGCAAAGCACCATGGTGGTTCTTCTCCTTTTAAAAGGAAACTGTGGGTGACATAAGTATGCCCAATATGAAGGCGAGATAACACTGTTTCTTCTTTGCGAGTGGATGCAAAGTTAGGCAAAGAAGTGGACAAATCGGGAAGAATTTGAAATAATTTGTTGTTGACATGGTTAGACCAGTCAGTCTGCCACAGGCGTTTACAATAAGAACCAGTCATACAGCGTAGGTCAGAGTAGGGCACAAACTGAAAAATCTCTGGAGGGAAATCGAGATGCAGAGCATCTTTAGCCGCCCTGTCTACTGCAATATTGCCGCGGATGCCCATGTGACCAGGGACCCACATAAAAACTATCTTTTTACCCTCAGAAATAAGTTGTGTATGGAGGTCATGGATCTCTGCCAGAAAAGGGTGTGATATCTTTCTCGTGGAAAGAGCCTGAAGTGCTGACAATGAATCAGACATGATTAAAAATGAGGTTCTTTTGGATTGATAAACTTGTTTCAGAGCTAAATGAATTGCCTTGAGCTCAGCTGTATAAACAGAACAAAAATCAGGTAAACGCTGTTGCAAAGGCTGGTCTAAGTGTCTCCCGGAGACAGACGCAGCAGCAACTGAATCTCCTTTCTTTGACCCGTCTGTAAAAAGTTGTTCATATCCTGGGTATAAAGCACACTGTTCTAAATAAAGTTGGTTATATACGGTTTCGGATGTATTATTTTTAAGGAAAGCGGACAACTGCCAATTAATGTTTGGGATACATAATTTCCATGGGGGAGCTTCAGTCCGAAGCTCATCGTCGTTGATGAAAGCAACATCAATGCCTGCTTTTTCCAGATGAGCTTGCATTCTGATGCCAAACGGAGGAATTGCGTTAGGTTTGGCTTCAAATTTCTGAACAAAATCTGGGTTGAAAACACAGTCATAAGCAGGGTTCATAGGATCAGTTTTTAATTTTAAATAGTAATTCATTGACAATTTTGTACGTCTCAGCTCCAGCGGGGGTTCGTTAGCTTCCACGTAAAGGCTTTCACAAGGGGAAGTGCGAAACGCACCCAAAGCAATGCGTAGTGCCTGATGGGCAACTGGATCTAGCATCTTAAGATAAGATTTTCTAGCAGAAAAAGAGCAAATGAGAAAGACAGCGACAGTGGGAATTTAAAGCACTAAATTTCCAGAAAGTGGGGATACTATTTATACTGAAACCCCCGGCACCCCAACGGGGGTACTTCTTTAATTTGTTTTGTTGTCATGAATACTTCCGACCATTCAATATCACTTCCCAAAATTGTCTCCAGTTTGTAGAGGCATTAGACTGCAATGGTCTTCCCAAAAGTATTTCATAAAAATATTTTGCTCCTGTTGGAGCCCTAAATAATGCACCATTGGTTTTACTATAACTTATGTCATTACAATCATTATTTATTAACTGAATATTATTTTCCTTCATACACTTTCTAATGGAACAAACATATCCAAAATACGTCAAAAGCGCCGTTATCTGTCACCAAATCCTTTACAAAATATAGGTCGTTTTTGGTCCAGTCATCAAAATATAATATCTCACCATCAATTTTAAGCTTTTTATTAAACAATAATGGTTCTTTTAACATCTCTTGGTCAGTGCAAATGTCCACTTTATTGTACAAAATATTATAACTATTAAATACATCCTTTCAAAACTGATTTACAAAATTATTCTTCAGTTTTAACACACTTGCACCATATTCCTTTAGCATTTCTATCTCTGGACATATTTCTTTCAAGATTACTTTCCATTTAGGATTACTCCTTTGGATATATTTTTTCAACCAATTAAGTTTTAAAGATGTAATTTGTCTTTCTATATTTGGCAAATTTATACCTCCGTTCTGGACACTATGAATTGCTATTGCCCGTTTAATTTTATCTCTGTTTTTGTCCCATACAAAGTCATAGCACATTTTCTGTACCCGTTCTACTACCTCGTTGGGAGGATTAGGTAATAAAATCCATAAATACGTGAGTTTGGATAATATTAAAGATTTTAGTGCTGTAACTTTTCCCAATGGAGTGATAGATCTTTTTGACCAAGTATTAAATAATTTTTTAGTCTTGTTAAATTTGTTTGTTAAATTTATTTCTGCCATTTTAGTAAGATCGCTTGTAAACCAGAGCCCTAGGATTTTAAACTGTGCTGGATTCCAAGTCATTTTTATGTTAGGCAAAAATGTAACGTCACTATTTTGTTTACTACCAAGCCATATTTTACAGGTTTTTTCATAATTCATCTTTAAACCGGAGATTTTCTTAAAATCATTTAACGTCTGAAATAGATTTTCATAAGAATTTTTGTCACCTTCTACAAGTAATGAAGTATCGTTGGCAAACTGACTCACTTTACATGTACATTCTGTCTCTGAAATATTTATTCCTTCAATTTCTTTGTGTTCCCTTATGTTATTTGCCAATAATTCTGCACACAAAATAAATAAAAAAGGAGAAATTGTTTCACCTTGTCTACATCCTTGTTTAATCATGAAACTAGCAGAAGCTTTACCATTTACCAACACAGAGGATTTTATGTTATTATAGAAAGCTGATATCCAATGACAAATGTCTTCTCCAAAGCCAAACAAAATCAATTGAGACGACCATGGATGTTTTTTTTTTCATTTAAGTAGTGGATTAATACATACAAAAATTTTAAATTGTATTCTATGTACCTACCAGCCACGAAACCTTTTTATTCTTCATTAATAAGTTTCGGTAGCATTTTTTAAAATTCTATTTGCTATACAAGAAGAGCCTGTCTTATAAATAACATTTAATAATGAGATTGGACGCCAATTTGTAAGGAAATCCCGAGGTTAATCTCCATTTGATAGGCAAATTATAATACCTTCTCTCATTTTTTTATTTACAAACCCTTACTTCAGAGAGCGTACGAGAAATTCATCTAATTGTTTCAAGAAAAGATTTTAAAAGTCAACAGTCATTCCATCTGTCCCTAGACTTTTACCATTACACATACTTTTAGTGCATAACTGGCTTCTTGAAGAGTTATTAAACCTTCCAATGGAGTTGCTTCCTCCACTGATAACTTGGGAAGAGACGTATATGTTTCTAAATCTGTATCTATTACTTGTTTTTCTGAATAAAATTTTTTCACAAAATTTTTTTTTATCATCAGTGTTTTCTAAATATTGTCCTATTTTGGAGACTAGTTTAAACATTTGTTTACTTACAAAATGTCTTTTTTCTAAATTACACAAATATTTTGTTACTTTTTCTCCTTCGACTGCCCAGCGAGCTTTGCTGCGAATCATTATTCCTTCTATTTTCTTTCTCCTTAATTGTACGAGACTATTTTTACCTGTAATATTTGTTGATCATATTCATATTTTTGTACTTTACTGTCTATTGTTTGTATTTCTTGTTCAAGTTGTTTTTCTAAATGCACTTCTATATGTTTCTTTTTAAAACTAAATTCCATTGTTTTACTTTTAATTTCTATTATGAGAAAGTCCAAAAATAACTGGTCTGACATTGTTAGTTCCAGACAATCTGCAGAAATATTAGCAATTTTTTCTCCATCGTATACCAACACAGCATACTGTTCCTTAACTTTATTAATAATACCATTAATTTCACTTACATAATTTTTGTCACTTAAAAGTGTTGTAATTATTTTTATATTCCGGCTTTTCGCTACAACTTGGCTGAAAGAGGACACACCCCTGATCCGCATAAAAAAAATCTGCTGAAACAACCCCAGTGGTAACACTGAAAGCACTCCCCAGCCGGTCATTATACAAAAAAGGCATCCCACGCATGTGATGCTGAGGCTATACTGTAATCTAATGAACGCCCGTTTACAAAAACAAAATAGAATACAAACATCATTATAAAATATCAACAAAAAGATACATTTAAAATGCCTACATTGCCAAATAATAATATAATAGGAAGCTTTAGTGACCATTTTGCAGAGAGCGTCCAATTTTCCTAAGCTGATACAACAGACCTCACACACAAATGAGGAGTTTTGTCCCGGAAGAGTTTTCAAAAAAACCTGTAGGCGACTGGTCTAGCGAAGAAGAAGATCAGTATAGTAGATTAATAGAACAGAGTTGGAATGAGAAAGAACAAATGAGAAAGGCAGCCACAGTGGGAATTTAAAGCACTAAATTTACATAAAGTATTATTATAGTAAAAAGTATTATTATAGCGTAGTCTTTTTTAAGGGGTGGGGGTGCTAACCCCATGCCCAACCCTCCTCCTTTTGCAGCCGGGCTTGGGACCGTCCTTGGCGGAGTTAACTAAAACATTGCACTTGCAATATTAACAGCAATTGAAAGTCAACCTGAATCTAACAACTGCACACCAACACTGAAGTAGAAATTCAGAGCAGGAAACAACATAACACAGCGCTTCCATCAATTTGCCGAAGACAATCACTACTGACCCCACCTAAACAATACTAACTTCGCTTTCGAAACACTAGAGCACTTGGACCTTGCTAATAAACAAGGACTGGCGCCCTTTTCCCCATCGCCCCTTCCTTTTCCGTGTGCTTTGACCTTGATACAGTTTTGTGACAACGCAAGGCAAAACATTTCCTCGGCGTTGATATTTGTTTTCTTTCACTTTCTTTTGACCTTGATACACTTTTCTTCTTGACCTTGATACACTTTTTTTACCTTGATACATTTTTCTTTTGACCTTGATACACTTTTCTTTTGACCTTGATATTTTTCTTTTGACCTTGATACACTTTTCTTTTAACCTTGATACACTTTTCTTCTTGACCTTGATAAATTGTTTCCTTTCTTTCCTGACCTTGATACAATTTTGTGAAATTTTTCACGGTGTTTTTTTTTTTTCCACTGCCGTCACAATGCTGGCAAGGTGGAACTTTTCACAAAGTATGCAATCGTCTCTAGTATCAGAAACTGACCACACTGCAATTCCACCAGAGCGGATCATGCAGATGTGACCATTAATATCACAAAGTAAGGGACAGCTTTTGGAGAGCAGAGTCTGAGCAAGTAGAGCTAACAAATGTCAAAAGGGGAAAAAGGGACCTTGACAGAACCAGGTTGCTGTCTCATGTTCATTTCCCATTATTATTTATCCTTAACAAAAAAGAAAAGAGACATGTGTCCCGACTGCCGCCTCACCACAGTCGTGTCGTTGTCTCATGTTTATTTACAGTTTACTTTCTAACCTAACAAAAGAAAAAGAGACATCGGTCGTCTCATGTTTATTTACATTTTGACTGTTTGCCACACACTTCCACTCCACGTCCACTGCCCCTTTCCCCCATGACACTAATGTCCACAACCACACTCTCTCGTCGTTTCTCCACAGAAACATTTCTCCGATAGAACCACAACATGACCATTCCCCTCAACCTTCAACAGCTTGCAACACCTTGTAGCTGTTGTGCTTAATGCAGCTGCCAGTTCTGTGATATTGCACTGGCTTGGTGTATGTCGACACAAAGCCTGTGCTTTGATTGCGACATTTCCTATGCTGGCAAGGTGGAACTTTTCACAAAGTATGCAACCATCTCCAGTATCAGAAACTGACCACACTGCAATTCCACCAGAGCGGATCATGCAGATGTGACCATTACTATCACAAAGTAAGGGACAGCTGTTGGAGAGCAGAGTTTGGGCAAGCAGAGCTAACAAATGTCAAAAAGGGAAAGAGGGACCTTGACAGAACCAGGTTGCTGTCTCATGTTCATTTCCCATTATTATTTATCCTTATCAAAAAAGAAAAGAGACATGTGCCCCGACTGCCTCACCAGTCGTGTCGTTGTCTCATGTTTATTTACAGTTTACTTTCTAACCTAACGAAAAAAAAGAGACATCGGTCGTCCCATGTTTATTTACATTTTGACTGCTCGCCACACACTTCCACTCCACATCCATTGTCCTTTTCCCCCATGACACTAATTGATTGATTGATTGATTTATTGTTGCTTTAGGTCCAGCGGACTCTTCCGAGCCAAATCAGGACCGGACAACCCCCGATCCGCATAAAAGATCTGCTGAAACAACCCCAGTGGAAAAATTGAATGCCCTCCACCGGCCAGTCACTTTACAATAAAGACGTCCCACGTGGGGGACGGCTGAAGGTTTACCTCAACTACGCGAACCCCCGGTTACAAAAACAAAATAGAATACAAACATCATTATAAATCATCAACAAAACACATACATATAAAATGCCTATATTGCTAACTAATACAATCATAGGAAGCCCTAGTGACCACCCGGCAGAAAGCGTCCAACACTCCCAAGCTGATCCAACAGACCTCATACACAAACAAGGAGTCTTGTCCAGGAAGAGTTTTCAAGAAAAAAGGTAGGTCATTGATCTAGCGAAGAAGAAGATAGTATAGCAGAGTGATAGGACAGAGCAGGAATGGGAAAGAGTAAATGAGGAAGACAGTGACAGTGGGAATTTAAAGCACTAAATTTCCATAAAGTGGGGATACTATTTATACTGAAAACCCCCGGCACTCCAACGGGGGTACTGTTGCCGCAGTGAATCTGTCTTGCCTACAAAGGAAAGACAGGTTTTCAACTGTGGCTTTCACTTTTCCCTTTATAGGTTTGAACAATCTACAGTGGCAAGATTGCTCATGACCCCAAGGGGTCATGACACTAATGTCCACAACCACACTCTCTCGTTGTTTCCCCACAGAAACATTTCTCCCATAGAAAAACAACATGACCATTCCCCTCAACCTTCAACAGCTTACAAAACCTTGTAGCTGCTGTACTTAATGCAGCTGCCAGTTTTTGGTGTATGTCGACACAAAGCCTGTGCTTTGATTGCGACATTTTCTTACACCGACCTTGATTCATTTTCTAAATCTGACCTTGATCATTTCTTTTTCAGTGCTCAACGCTGTTCGTGGCACTGTGGACACACAGTCCCCGCTAACTAACAAGATCTAGTTACTCTAGAGTCAAAATTGGAGCCAATAATATCCAGACAGAGCCTGCAGCGAGTACCGCCGACATGTCAACAGGCGCTTTGTATTATATTGCTTGCCTCTCGATCTGGTAACTGCTGCAATGCCAGCATGGACAGCTGCTAAATCTAAGTAGATTTCAATGTCTGATAAATTGCATTGCAATGCTGTACAATTTCACTAAACACACACATGCACGCCCACAGTCAAACTGTCTTTTGAGGTGGCCACCTCTGTCGTAGATCCCTCGTTGCTAATAAGGTATGGTTAAAATTTCAGGACCATTATAAAATAGTTAAAAGGAGAATACGACACCAAAAAAAGATGTATACAGAAAAGAAAACATACAAATTAAGACTAGTGGGTCTACCACAGCATTGGCCGGGGCTCGTGGCATAATAAGCAGCCGTGGCAAACGGCATAAGCTATAGGTAAAACATCATAAAATGTATAGCGATCTATATAGTTATGGCCAGTGCCGTAACAGTAATATAGCTATAACCATAAAATTAGGTATAAAAAGTCAGCATCATGGCTATCACCCCCGCCTCGGCAACGCCCCTGGTGTAGCAAAGGCAACTTGGCCATGGGATGCCACCAGGGGAAGGCCATCGGAAAGACAGGGGGGGCACCAGACGGTAACGTGTGCCGGAAGCACATTGGCTATCAGGTATAAAATAAAATAGAATATGTACAGCAGCAAGGCTATCAAAGACCAAGCCGGACAGCAATGAAGCTATTAACCAACAAAGATAAAAAAAAAAAATGTACAGCAACGGAGGCTATTCCGTTATCATCTTAAAAGGTTATGTAAAATTATGTCAGCAACCATGGCTATCACCCCCGATACAGCAACGCCCCTGGGGTGGCAAGGCAACACGGCCATGAGCGCCACCAGGGGAAGGCCATCGGAAAATCGGGGGGGTACCAAAAGGTAACATGACCATACCGTAGCAACATGGCTATCAGTCTTGAGATAAAAGCAAACAGCGGTGAGCTATCTTACATGTTAAAACTAACAAGGCGATGACAGACCAATCATACAAGAGGTAACCGCTAAATAAGTGGCAGAAGCTACCACAATGGGGACACCTCCGAGCTAAGAACGAGCCCGGCAGTTTCCAAGAGAAAACCTACACCCCTGACAGCCAGTGCGCCACGGAATCCCTCCATAGACAAGGGTTGCCGTTGACTAGTACAGATGTCGCGGACCTGCTGAAAGTGGTCCGCCAGGAAGCTGCACTCAAAAAACAGTGCTGGAAACTAGGGGGTGCTGAGCAGACACAGCGGACGGCCGTCCACCGTGACCGCCAGTGCCCCACAAGAACTCTAATAAAGAGGGGGGTCTTTAAAAAGGGAGTTCAGTTTGGACTGCCTTTTGTTACACTTAAAATTACAAAACCCAATGTATAGTGTTCCACATTCTTTACACTTATTACAAAACTAACTAATCAAATAATGTAATTTAAAATGTAATGAAATGTGTTTTTTTTTTTAAATACTGCATATGTATACACAACACACATAAAAAAAGAAATAAATAAATAAAAACATGAGAAAAAAAACTGAAGTTTAATGTATGTAATCTTTTAAAAGCATGGTGTAAAACGAACACTCTTTCTAAGCTGTCACTTGATTTTGAAAAAGGATCGAGAGTATTGCCTCCTTGTCTTTAGTGATGTTTTGAATGTGTGTTTTCCCAACTATCCAAAGCTATCGATTGCGATCAAAGCTATCGTTTTCCCAAGCTATCGATTGCGCTCTCACCAGCATTGCTACGTTTAACAACGTCTACTCTTTGCTCAAGAGTTAATGCTTGTCACAGGGCAGACTGTGGTGAAACCGAGTAGAAAATGTGGGTGGAGAGGTAATGAGTTGGGGTAGTTACTGCGCGCTATCGTATGCATGGGTATGCGTGGAAATCGTGCCTAAACAGCATAAGGGCGGTCAGCCAGTAGAGAAGGTTACTCACTGTAGGCAGAACACGTTTGGCAGAGCGACAAACAAGGTGTGCGGTCTTGTTTTCTCTGTGGTGGTAATGTTCTAGAAGTAAGGTCGGGACAGGTATTAACGTAAATAATATCTGGTTCCAAATAGGAAACTTAGGTGGAGGTGTTACATTGCGGTAGCAAGCTCGAGGAAAAGTTGAGCAAATATCTAAGTTGTGAAGTTGTGGTAGGCTAGTGTCAGGTGTAATTCACTAACGGGAACTACTACGCTTCGGATACCTTACTTGGAGTACTGTGTAGGCAGCAGTGGAAAAGGGCTAGCTACAGGTAACCTTACAGTCGAGCCGTTGGGTGAGTGAGATGGTGTTTTTCTTTTACTGTGCTAGTGACCAAGGGCCGGCTGTTTGGGGTGTTGAACGATAGCTGTGCGTGAGACTGAGGGAAGTGTGGTTGCGCTGAGGAGAGGAAGGGTGCGACTGAAGGAGGGAGAATGAGGGAGGAGGATGGGGGTGAAGTGTGATGAAGGTAGGATGGAAGTGGTTGCTGTTGTTGAGGTTGCGGTTGCTCAAGATGGATGATGTGTTGATGATTTCATGTAATCATTTTCAGCATTGTTCATTTCATGCCTTCATAATGTCATTTAGTTTTTTTGAATTATGTGTTGGATTACAAGTGACAGTGAAAGTAATCGAGGGAAGTGAAATGAACAGCAGTGGCGCTTCCTCAAGATACAGGAATTAGTTAGTTAGAAAGGGGGGAGAGTGTGAGGAGGGAGGGGGACAGAAGCGGGTGGACATGACATTAACAATACGGCAAGCATGTTGCAGGTTCGAGGTTCGGATCGAAAGTCTTCGAGGTTTGTCATCGAAGGTTCGTCACCGAAAGTCGTTTGGGAAGCTCGTCGTATGCACCAGCGTCACGCGACAACAACGACGACATCTGGTCGGTTGGATCAGCAACATCATCACCACCCATTCGTCCACGTCCATGTTTGTTGACATCCTCATCATTCCACCACCCCATCTTCCCCGCGTGATCGTGACGTCGGTTGCGGGACCTAGCCTCAACGTTCCAGTTAGCCGACAGGAGGAGTCAGGCTGAGAGGCGTCGACGGCGGCAGGGCCGCCGCAACTACATCATCATCATCATCATCATCATCATCATCATCATCGTCAGCGACGGAGGGAGTGACTACACCACTACGCCGGACTTAGCAGCGACAGACCAGCGTCAACCACAACGAGGAGGCAGCTACCTTTCGGAGACAGCAACGGGGACACCCTACGATCAGGTCGGCTCATTCCTTATTTGTCCCCCTCTCAACACTTGCCCCCTCTGTGCTCGGACGTTTGCAGCGCGCAGTCGCTAGTTAGACGTGGTTGATCGGCAACCCTCGTTCATCTGACATTTCCATTTCATTGTTCATCGACCCATTGATTGTTCCATCACCATTTTTCTCGTTTCATGTGTAAATGTTGTATGTGTATGAGTGTGTGGTATGAATGAATAAATAGCTTGAAAGTTGTATATATAATTGTTGTGTTATCATCGCTTCACGTCTGCGGGAAACTGTCATTCTGTCTGGGTTGTCTGCGTGTGTAAGGTGTTTGTTTGTGGCGTCTGCCCGGATAGAGTCGTGGCAGTGACATTTGGTGGAGATGCAGGGTAGGTGTGAGTGTGCCCAGACGTGAAGTTGTCTCGTAATTGTCTTGTGGTGTCCGAGTGTGTGAGGCGTGATTCGGTGAGAGTGTGCACCCCAGCGGGTGGTTGGAGGGAGTCAGGTCGCTGTTTAGCGGAGGCTCACAGCCGGCCTAGGTTCGACCACACGTGAGGGAGGGGGGCCATCGCACTCTCCAACCGGTTCGCTACCTTGCGGGCCAGTTTCCACTGTTTGAGTGGGAGGAGGTGGGTGATAGGTAAGGAAGATAGCTTAGGTAGGTAAGTTAGTATCTAGGGCTAGGCTAGGGTTAGGTAAGGTACGTAGGGTTGTTGTTGTTGTTGCTTGTTGTTGTTTTCCTTAAGCAGGATGGCATCGATCGAGGAGACTGAAGGAGTGTCACCGATCGCGGCTCGTACGCGTTCTCGCGTGGGTGTCACGATGGACGAGCGCACGGCGGCAGCAGCTGATACGGGAGTCACCGATCTACCTTCTGCGACCGAGCAGCGGAGATCGCCGGTCAGGTCATCGCGTCGTGGGTCAGCAGACGAGGAGTTGACGACGTTTGAAGCCAGAGACACAGTGAGTGATCCTTTTGTGACGGGATTTGGCGCGACTGGCGGGATGTCAGCAGGCACCGACGTCTACGGAGACCAGGATCGTCTGAGCGACGCGACGAGACCGAAGAGGTTCGAGACCAACCCCTACCGTTCGATCTACAAGGTCGAGGCGGCACCGACGCCGAGGACGGGACCATTCGCGGACGAGACGCCGATGGAGCGGATCTTGAGACTCGCCAAGCGCGAAGGACTGAAGGGCCAGGCAGCGTTAGACTACGCGATAGACCAAGCGGCTAGGGAGGAGGAAGCAAACCGGAGAGAGCGGGCGAGTCGGGAAGATGCAGACCGGAGAGAGAGAGAGAGGGAGAGAGAGATGGCACACGAGTTGGCGATGGCGCAGCTGACGTCGCAAGGCGCCGGGAACCGCAGGAATCGTCAACCCGAGTTCGAGACGGTCAAGCTCAGGTTACCATTCTTCGAGGACAAGGACGACCTAGAGACCTACTTGTGTCAGTTCGAGCGTTTCGCCAAGGCTCAAGACTGGAACAAGGACACGTGGGCTATTCGCTTAGGGACCTTGCTGAAGGGGAAGGCGAGGGAAGTTTACGTTGGTTTGAATGAGGACGACTCTGCCGACTACGAGATCCTGAAGGCAGCGTTGTTGGTACGTTTCAACCTGACGGCCGAGACGTATCGCAAGAAGTTTCGCCAGCTACGAAGGGAGCCACCAGAGACTTTCAAGCAGTATCTGCGGAATTCAGAGTTGTTCCTGGAGCGCTGGATGGGACTAGCGAACAAGAAGGCCACGTATGCGGACTTGCTTGACTTAGTGCTGATGGAGCAGATGATCAACGGTATGACGCCAGAACTGGTCACGTTCGTGCGCGAGCGTAACCCAGCAACGGTGGAGGAGGCCGCGACGTTAGCGCAGCAGTACGTCGACGCCAGAGCCGGAACCAACGTACGTTTTCCACCACGGCAACCCTTTACGCCCAGGGACAGGAGCGAGGGTCACCAGCCAGCGGGACCACGCCCCAACTCGCCTGACAAGCGGGTGTGCTACACTTGCGGACAGAAAGGTCACTTGAAGCGAGATTGTCCGAAACGCAGCGAGCGAAGTGGAGGAGCGTTGCGCATCTTGAAGGAGGCAGGCAAGGAGGGAGATCCTCGGTTCCAGAGCCAAGTGGTGGTGGAAGGTGTTCCGCTGACGGCTGTGAGGGACACGGGGGCCGACTTGATTTGCCTGCGGAAGGGAGAGGTTGCCAACCTTGTGTACACGGGACGCACGCGGCGCGTAGGATTCGCCATTCGACAGTTGTCCAAGTCGCTGCCGACGGCGTGGGTACAGTTGGAATCACCGTTCTACACCGGGAGAGTGGAGGTGGTGGTGGTGCCGGACTTGATCTACCCAGTGGTGATCGGCAACTGGGCGAGGACAGAACAGCAAGGTGATACAGCACTGCCAGTGTTCGCCGAGGGAGCGGCAGAGTGTTGCGCTGTACAGACACGAGCGCAGCCAGCCAAGGAGCAAGTCGCTACAGAACCGGTGGTGGTCGGACCGACTATGAGCATCGTCGCGACGCCGAAGGAGATGCGCCAACTGCAGTTGGAAGACGGCGAACTTGCAAAGGTGCGACAGCTAGCAGACCGGAAGGCAGGAAAGGAGAAACGAGGCAAGGGGCAAGTGGCATTTGTCTGGAAGCAGGGCCTTTTGTACCGCGAGTACACAGGACAGGACAAGGTGGATCGCAGCCAGTTGGTGGTACCAGCCAAACTTCGACCGGAGGTGCTACGCGTGGGACACGACACGCCTATGGCTGAACACCGAGGAGCCAAAGGGACCCTAGATCAGGTATGGACCAAGTACTACTGGCCAGGGATGTGCCGCGATGTCCGGAAGTACTGCACTTCATGCGACGTGTGCCAGCGAACGACGCCGAAGAGGAGAGTCAGGAGGGTACCGTTTCAGAGAGCCGGCAAGAACAGGAAGTTGAAGCGGTACGTGAAACGCCGAGCCGAACCAAAACCGAGGGTAGCCGTGGTGTTGGACCAGGCCGGAACAGAGGGAACGACAGACAGCAGCTACCAGGGTACCGTACCACTGATACCACTACAAGCGAGCGAAGGGCCAGTGGGCGTACAGATAGGCACGAAGCTGTCTGCGCTACATGAGAAAGCACTGCCGCTACCCAACTTGGACGAGTGCGAGGTGGTGTCAACCGACGACAGCCCTATGCGTATACATCCGCATCTGCTGCCATTTTCGCAGATGGAAGTCGTCGAGGGTGAAGGAGAACCGATGCTGGAGTTCGGGGATATCGAGTCGTGTACATCGCCGTACAGCGCACCGATCGTGCGGGTAAGGAAGAAGGGAGAGGTCAACAGGAGGGAGACAAGCGAGCCAGTGATCAGGTTATCGAACTTGGACAGGGAGGTTACCTTGAGGACGGACGCACCTCAACAGTGCCAGACTCACCCGATGGGCTATGCAGCTGCAGGCCTATGTCTTCACGGTTCGACCGATTCCAGGGAGAGACAACATCGAAGCGGATTTCCTCAGCAGATCTGACCCTGTGGAAGATTAAGTTTTGAACTCTCCGTAGTTTCGTCTTGGGAGGGGGGTGTGTCACAGGGCAGACTGTGGTGAAACCGAGTAGAAAGTGTGGGTGGAGAGGTAATGAGTTGGGGTAGTTACTGCGCGCTATCGTATGCATGGGTATGCGTGGAAATCGTGCCTAAACAGCATAAGGGCGGTCAGCCAGTAGAGAAGGTTACTCACTGTAGGCAGAACACGTTTGGCAGAGCGACAAACAAGGTGTGCGGTCTTGTTTTCTCTGTGGTGGTAATGTTCTAGAAGTAAGGTCGGGACAGGTATTAACGTAAATAATATCTGGTTCCAAATAGGAAACTTAGGTGGAGGTGTTACATTGCGGTAGCAAGCTCGAGGAAAAGTTGAGCAAATATCTAAGTTGTGAAGTTGTGGTAGGCTAGTGTCAGGTGTAATTCACTAACGGGAACTACTACGCTTCGGATACCTTACTTGGAGTACTGTGTAGGCAGCAGTGGAAAAGGGCTAGCTACAGGTACCGTTACAGTCGAGCCGTTGGGTGAGTGAGATGGTGTTTTTCTTTTACTGTGCTAGTGACCAAGGGCCGGCTGTTTGGGGTGTTGAACGATAGCTGTGCGTGAGGCTGAGGGAAGTGTGGTTGCGCTGAGGAGAGGAAGGGTGCGACTGAAGGAGGGAGAATGAGGGAGGAGGATGGGGGTGAAGTGTGATGAAGGTAGGATGGAAGTGGTTGCTGTTGTTGAGGTTGCGGTTGCTCAAGATGGATGATGTGTTGATGATTTCATGTAATCATTTTCAGCATTGTTCATTTCATGCCTTCATAATGTCATTTAGTTTTTTTGAATTATGTGTTGGATTACAAGTGACAGTGAAAGTAATCGAGGGAAGTGAAATGAACAGCAGTGGCGCTTCCTCAAGATACAGGAATTAGTTAGTTAGAAAGGGGGGAGAGTGTGAGGAGGGAGGGGGACAGAAGCGGGTGGACATGACATTAACAATACGGCAAGCATGTTGCAGGTTCGAGGTTCGGATCGAAAGTCTTCGAGGTTTGTCATCGAAGGTTCGTCACCGAAAGTCGTTTGGGAAGCTCGTCGTATGCACCAGCGTCACGCGACAACAACGACGACATCTGGTCGGTTGGATCAGCAACATCATCACCACCCATTCGTCCACGTCCATGTTTGTGACATCCTCATCATGGTCCACCACCCATCTTCCCCGCGTGATCGTGACGTCGGTTGCGGGACCTAGCCTCGACGTTCCAGTTAGCCGACAGGAGGAGTCAGGCTGAGAGGCGTCGACGGCGGCAGGGCCGCCGCAACTACATCATCATCATCATCATCATCATCGTCATCGTCAGCGACGGAGGGAGTGACTACACCACTACGCCGGACTTAGCAGCGACAGACCAGCGTCAACCACAACGAGGAGGCAGCTACCTTTCGGAGACAGCAACGGGGACACCCTACGATCAGGTCGGCTCATTCTTTATTTGTCCCCCTCTCAACACTTGCCCCCTCTGTGCTCGGACGTTTGCAGCGCGCAGTCGCTAGTTAGACGTGGTTGATCGGCAACCCTCGTTCATCTGACATTTCCATTTCATTGTTCATTCGATCCATTGATTGTTCCATCACCATTTTTCTCGTTTCATGTGTAAATGTTGTATGTGTATGAGTGTGTGGTATGAATGAATAAATAGCTTGAAAGTTGTATATATAATTGTTGTGTTATCATCGCTTCACGTCTGCGGGAAACTGTCATTCTGTCTGGGTTGTCTGCGTGTGTAAGGTGTTTGTTTGTGGCGTCTGCCCGGATAGAGTCGTGGCAGTGACAATGCTGTGCGTTCATTCGCCATATTGTTGATGTTTGAAATCTCCCGCCAAATCTCATTTCTCGTGAGATTTGACGAAAAAGACATCCTGTCGTCTGCATGTGGTTTTCTCAACATTTAGCGATCGTTTTTGAACGACAATAACCTCAGTACTTTTAGGAAATATTTCACTGACAAGTCGTAAAAAAAGGCATATAACCTAGGTCATAAGTCGCGTTTGAGGGGTGGTCGTAAATGAGAAGACAAGTAAAGGATCCGTCCCCCATGACACTAATGTCCACAACCACACTCTCTCGTTGTTTCCCCACAGAAACATTTCTCCGATAGAAAAACAACATGACCATTCCCCTCAACCTTCAACAGCTTACAAAACCTTGTAGCTGCTGTACTAAATGCAGCTGCCAGTTTTTGGTGTATGTCGACACAAAGCCTGTGCTTTGATTGCGACATTTTCTTACACCGACCTTGATTCATTTTCTAAATCTGACCTTGATCATTTCTTTTTCAGTGCTCAACGCTGTTCGTGGCACTGTGGACACACAGTCCCCGCTAACTAACAAGATCTAGTTACTCTAGAGTCAAAATTGGAGCCAATAATATCCAGACAGAGCCTGCAGCGAGTACCGCCGACATGTCAGCAGGAGCATTGTATTATATTGCTAGCCTCGATCCTGGTAACTGCTGCAATGCCAGCATGGACAGCTGCTAAATCTAAGTAGATTTCAATGTCTGATAAATTGCATTGCAATGCTGTACAATTTCACTAAACACACACATGCACGCCCACAGTCAAACTGTCTTTTGAGGTGGCCACCTCTGTCGTTGATCCCTCGTTGTCTGCTCCTGCCTCCCCTCTGCGCTGATGTCCTGTCCTGCGGTGTGGTCTTGTCCTGCGGTGGGGTCTTGTCCTGCGGAGGGGTCTTGTCCTGCGGTGAAGTCTTGTCCTGCGGTGGAGTCCTGTCCTGCGGTGAAGTCTTGTCCTGCGGTGGGGTCTTGTCCTGCGGTGGGGTCCTGTCCTGCGGTGAAGTCTTGTCCTGCGGTGGGGTCCTGTCCTGCGGTGGGGTCTTGTCCTGCGGTGGGGTCTTGTCCTGCGGTGGGGTCCTGTCCTGCGGTGAAGTCTTGTCCTGCGGTGAAGTCTTGTCCTGCGGTGGGGTCCTGTCCTGCGGTGAAGTCTTGTCCTGCGGTGGGGTCCTGTGCTGCGTTGGGGTCTTGTCCTGCGGTGGGGTCCTCATCTGCGGTGAAGTCTTGTCCTGCGGTGGGTCCTGTGCTTGGGTCCTGTCCGGTCCTGCTGTAAGAAGACGAAACATTGAAAGTAGAACAACATACAAATAATAATAACTATCGCTATCATCATTTAAAAAAAATTCCTTCTCTAGATTTAAATAAAATGTGAGCAATATAAAATACTATGTCATCATCTTGTGAAGTATTATTTATTAATGTTATTATTCTTATAATGCACTTTTTCAGCTCAAGAGCTGTTCAAGACGCTGACCGATTCGGGATCTAGAACTCCAGTCGTCCGAGGAGCCCACTGTTATATTCTAGAACATGCTCTTTATATTAGCGTGTGGTGCTGTGCCATAATATTCTAAACAGAAATAGTTTGGAACATACGCAATAATCGCCATTGAGATTATAAATGGGGGAGGGGTAGGTAGGTGGGAAGAGTAGGGAAGAAAAAGAACGTGATGAAGGTAATAATTAAGCAAATGATGTCGCTCTAGGGTGTTGTATAAGATGTAAAATAAAGACTTTCTGGCAATATAGATAATTACATACACAACGTAAGCAAATCTTAAAACTGACTAAAGCAGATGGATTATATATTACTAATAGGAAAGAAGTTGCTCAAGAAGTTAACAATTTCTATAAAGACTTGTATTCAAAAATGGAGGCTGAGAATTGTGAAATCATAGATTTAGTTGAGCAAATACCAACTTTAAATGAACAGTGAAACTTTCACTAAAAACTGAAATTACTTTACAAGAAGCTAGTAAGTAATTACAATATATGAAAAATAATAAAGAGTCCTGTCAGTGACGGACGGTTTCACTGTTGAATTTTTAAAAGCCTTTTGGAATAGATTAGGCATATTATTTGTTGTGAGGTTCTAAAACGAAGGGTTCAATAGGAGTGAATTATCTACAACTCAGATGGAGGAAATAATAGTTTGCACACATAAAGGCAATAAGCCAAGAGAATTCATTAAAACTTGGCGTCCAATTACACTACTTAATGTAGTATACAAGATAGATTCCGGTTGTATCGCAGATAGAAACAAGAAAGTGCTTACTTCTCTCATTCATAAAAATCATTCAGGCTTTAGTAGAAATAGGTACACTTAGGCGATAATGTTCGACTGTTAATGTTATACAATATAATTGATTACTTAAATATACATAGGAAGCCCTGGGTTGCTCATTTGCCTGGATTTTGAAAAAGCCTTTGATTCCTTGAGCTGGGATTTTATGTTCAAGGTACAGTGGAACCCCTCTTTTACGACTTAAAAAAAAACCTTGGAAAAATCGGTCTTAAAAGAGGGGGGTCTTAAAAAAAGGGGGTTCAGTTTGGACTGCCTTTTGTTACACTTAAAATTACAAAACCCAATGTATAGTGTTCCACATTCTTTACACTTATTACAAAACTAACTAATCAAATAATGTAATTTAAAATGTAATGAAATGTGTTTTTTTTAAATACTGCATATGTATACACAACACACATAAAGAAAGAAAGAAAGAAATATAAACATGAGAAAAAAAACTGAAGTTTAATGTATGTAATCTTTTAAAAGCATGGTGTAAAACGAACACTCTTTCTAAGCTGTCACTTGATTTTAAAAAAGGATCGAGAGTATTGCCTCCTTGTCTTTAGTGATGTTTTGAATGTGTGTTTTCCCAACATTCAAAGACTTTGCTATCGATTGCGTTCTCACCAGCATTGCTACGTTTAACAACGTCTATTCTTTGCTCAAGAGTTAATGCTGTGCGTTCATTCGCCATATTGTTGATGTTTGAAATCTCACGCCAAATCTCATTTCTCGTGAGATTTGACGAAAAAGACATCCTGTCATCTGCATGTGGTTTTCTCAACATTTAGCGATCGTTTTTGAACGACAATAACCTCAGTACTTTTAGGAAATATTTCACTGACAAGTCGTAAAAAAGGCATATAACCTAGGTCATAAGTCGCGTTTGAGGGGTGGTCGTAAATGAGAAGACAAGTAAAGGATCCGTCAATGACAATTTGGTCATAACAGAGGGGGAGTCGTAAAAAAGGGGGTCGTACTTCAGGGGTTCCACTGTATTACATGCGTTCGGATGTGGCCCTGACTTCTGTCAGTGGATTTGTACATTTTGTAATTTAACATTAAATCAGCAGTAAACGTAAATAGCATTTTATCTTCTTAGTTCGAGGTACAGATGGGATGTAGGCAGGGGGATCCGATCTCGCCGTATTTTTTGATAATGCGTGTTGAAATTTTGTGTTTAATGATAGAGAAAATAAAGACATTAAAGAGCTTCGAATTAGAAAGTTGAAAGCAAAATATCTCAGTATGCAGCCGATAAAGAATTAATTCTAGAAGGGGACAGACATTCTTTCGAAGAAACAATTTCTGCTATTCAATGTTTTGGGAAAAAAATCAGGGTTGTTTCTTAATACAGATAAGAGTAGTGCTATTTGGTTGGGTAGAATGAAAAATTCTAAGTCCGCTACATGCCCCATCTGCACATGCAATGGAACCCAGAAAGATTTTATATTCTCGGTATCTGGTTTACTAATGACTTAAAGGAATTTGCGACAATTTCAATGAAATATTTATAGAAATTACAAACCTGTTAAGTGTGGCTTAAGCTCCA
Source organism: Oncomelania hupensis (assembly GCA_036898135.1). Classification (NCBI taxonomy): domain Eukaryota; kingdom Metazoa; phylum Mollusca; class Gastropoda; order Littorinimorpha; family Pomatiopsidae; genus Oncomelania; species Oncomelania hupensis. The sequence goes on along the minus strand of CM072522.1, from coordinate 1,107,955 downwards.
AATAACTCCATTATGATGCGCTGCTATTTTAAAATCATTAATCCTTTTGAAAATCGTGCATCTGTGGCTGTTATAGATTCAGAATATGCAGGATCTGCTTTCGTCTTTGCGGATTTGAAAATAAAATCATTTCATCTAGGAAAGGTTATAATGTTTCAACAGCATAACTGATAGCTATTTCAATGGCTTTAAATAAATTGCTAGCTTGCCTACTGTTTTCCATAGTAATGTGTGGATTCACAGTCTGTTATACAGGCTTTAAATTCTATAAATCGCAAGGAATGGCAATTGAAATAATTTATGAGATCAAACACGTTGTTAATAGCTTGACTATAAATTGAATTTCTAATGGTTACCATTGCATTCTGGTTTTATCTTTAATGACTGGGCAGAAGGAGAGGCAAGAAAATGTGCTTTGAATTTGAATTCAGTCATTATTGACATATTTGTAGGCTATCTACTAAAGTGGAAAACATGGACTCTCACAGCAGTCCTACAACGAAAAATATAAAGCATGGAGATGAGATGCTAGAAAAGATTTCCGGGGCATTCCTTATACCCAGCACATCACTAATGACGACGTCCGACAGACCATCACACAGGACAACACGGTTACTTGCTCACAGTGGTGAAGAAACTGAAACTCCGATGTTATGATTACATCATCAGAGCTTCAGTCTTGCAAAGACTATCCTGCAAATCACGGTGCAAGGAGGCAGAAGAAAATGGAGACAGAAAAAGATGTCGTTAGACAACATTCGAGAATGGACTGGCTTGACACTGAGTGAAGCCACGATGACTGCTGAGGAAAGATGGAGTATGCTGGTTAAACGATCATCTCTGATGGTGCTGAGGAAAGATGGAGTATGCTGGTTAAACGATCATTTCTGATGCCCTAAAGGGCTTTCGAGTTACTGGATAGGATACGATAGGATAGATCACTACAGAAGCAAATAGCAAAATAAAAATAACTATATTTTAAGAAAATATAATTATTCACCCAAATTTAAATTAAATGTTCGTTTTTCAAGACCTGTTACATTACATTACATTACATTACATTACATGATTATTGCTTTAGGTCCAGCGGACTCTTCCGAGCCAAATCAGGACCGGACAACCTCTGATCCGCATAAAAGATCTGCTGAAACAACCCTAGTGGTAAAACTGAAAGCTCTCCACCAGCAAGTCACTTTACAATAAAGACATCCCACGCAGAGGACGCCGAGGCTGTACTCTAATTTATCGAACCCCCGTTTACAAAAACAAAATAGAATACAAACATCATTATAAATTATCAACAAAACACATACATATAAAATGCCTACATTGCTAAATAATAACATCATAGGAAGCCCTAGTGACCACCTGGCAGAAAGCGTCCAATATTCCTAAGCTGATCCAACAGACCTCTTACACAAATAAGGAGTCTTGTCCCGGAAGAGTTTTCAAGAAAAAAAGGTAGATGACTGGTCTAGCTAAGAAGAAGATAATATATTAGATTGATAGAACAGAGCAGGAATGAGAAAGAGCAAATGAGAAAGACAGCGACAGTGGGAATTTAAAGCACTAAATTTCCAGAAAGTGGGGATACTATTTATACTGAAAACCCCGGCACCCCAACGGGGGTTCAAGACCTGTTGTAACATCACCATACAATTCAGTTCTTAAATTCATTGGGAACAAAATTTTGTAAAAATATTTCTTGCTCACGTAATTGTGCTTTTCAATGGTTCACATTCTTTTTAACTGTGATGTCTGATTTTTTACTACCAATGGAAATGAAAAACATTTAAGTTACTAAGTGAGGGTCGTTATTTTCTCCGAAATCCCCCGAAATCTACCGAAATCCCCCGAAATCTACCGAAATCCCCCGAAATCCCCCGAAATCTACCGAAATCCCCCGAAATCTACCCCGAAATCTACCGAAATCCCCCGAAATCTACCGAAATCTAAATCTACCGAAATCCCCCGAAATCTACCGAAATCCCCCGAAATCTACCGAATATTTTCTCCGAAATCCCCCGAAATCTACCGAAATCCCCCGAAATCTACCGAAATCCCCCGAAATCTACCGAAATCCCCCAAAATCTACCGAAATCCCCCGAAATCCCCCAAAATCTACCGAAATCCCCCAAAATCTACCGAAATCCCCCGAAATCCACCGATTTTTTCTCCGAAATCCCCCGTTATTTATTGCATTATTATTATGATGCAGAGGCGGATCAGTTCATATTGTGCGTGTGTCTGTGTGTGTGGGAAAGGGGGGTTCGAATTTTGACAAGTCCTTATTAATGGAAAAATCCCCTTCTAGGGGATTTTGAAAACGTATATTAAAATCTGTGCAATCTGGTGCATTTTGGAGAGAAACGTAAGTAGCAGTTTAACCACATAAAAATTTTTGCTTTTTTGTGTGCATCTATTTTTTTTTTTCATTATTTATTTTTTAAGGTTTAAAAGTATGCAAAACATATTCAACAAAACATATACCTCTCCTCTTCCTTTCTTTTACTTTTTTTTTCTTCACTTCAGCCCCTCTTTGAGTCTTTCTTGTAACTAGCGCTTTGTTAGACTTGGTCACTGAACATCGCTATCCCCCGACTCGTTCCTGGAGGTCAGTATCTTTCCGTCACTTCCCTATAATGTACCTTTTTTCTCTCTCTTTATTGTGTGTGTGTGAGAGAGAGAGAGAGAGAGAGAGAGAGAGAGAGAGAGAGAGAGAGAGAGAGAGAGAGAGAGAGAGAGAGAGAGAGAGAGAGAGAGAGCTCTGGTTCATTTTTTTTTCTTGAGTGTTTTTTTTTTCTTTCCCTTTTTTTTGCTTTTTATGTGCGAGATACACATGAGCATGTGACAAAAGGTCGTTTTTATTTTTCCAATAAATGCCACATTTAAGATATTGGAAAAAAAAACTGTCCAAAATGCGTATAGGTTGCCTGATGCATCAGTTACAGTGCATCACTATAAAAAAGATAGTTTGAAACATGACAGTTAAAAGACAGGCATAGTTTTATGCTTGTTAATGTGGAAGTCACACTGGACATACATTACAACATGATTCAGTTATCAAATGCACTTTGCAGTAAACCATTATAGTATAATTGCCTTTATAGTTAGTTAATCTACTATTCTAGTGTAAGGAATTGACTTACATAAAAGTCTGTTCAACTTTCGATTCTAGTGAAAATTGTTTTTACGTCATTATAGTGCATGATGACGCACATTTCGCCATTCCCGGTATTCTTCTTCTTCTTTCATTACTCTGCCAACTTCATCGTTCTGAAGGTACTGCAGATTTGAGGGGTTGATGCAATGGCGCTTGTTTGTAAGTCTGTTTGGGTTTGTGCTGCCCAGATGAAACAGCCTTGGGGGAAAAAGGGGGAGAGCATGAGGGGGCAGGGGAGAGAGGGAAATGGGGGGCGGGTTAGATCTGGGATTTGAAGGCTTCCAGCGAGGTGCTGAGGACAGCATCTGCCGGGAGCTGGTTCCACTCTGCAATTGTGCGGGGGAAAAAGGTCTGCTTTCTGTATTGGGTTCTGCAGGAAGGAAGCTGGTAGTGCTCTGGGTGGACGTGACGGGTCTGTTTGGCAGGAGGGGTGGGTGTGGGTTTTCTTGAAGATGTGATGGTTATGAGGCCATGATGGTACTTGTAAAAAGTGATGAGGCGGGCTTGCCGGCGGCGGTCCTGCAGGCTTGGCCATTGCAGTCCCTCCAGCATAGCGTCCACACTTGATGTTTGCCGATGGCGATTGACCACCCAGCGGGCTGCTCTGCGCTGAACTGCCTCAATCCGCCTGATGTCTTTGTCTGTGGTAGGATCCCACACTGGACTCGCATACTCCAGGAGCGGGCGGACCAGTGTGAAGTATGCTCGCTGTTTGAGTGACTGTGAACCTACTCGCAGGTTCCTTCTGAGGAAGCCGAGAACTTTGTTTGCCTTGTTGATGATGTTGGTGATGTGACTGTCCCACAGAAGGTCGCTCTTGATGGTTACACCAAGGTATTTTGCCTCCTTGACAGCGCTGAGTGTGTGGCCATGGAGGTGGTATGCGCTTTGAAAAACTCTAAAGCTGCCATCGTGGACAGAGATAAGCTGATCCAGCTCCAGGAAGCTGATAGTACTTTAAACAAGTACAGGAACCGCCAAGACCACGTGACCAAAGGCAGTGGTACGGTCTATTTTGAGGTGAAGGCCAAGATCCTGTACAGAATCTTCCAGCACCCGAGGGTCAACGGAGGTAAACCACTACGTCAAGTACTGGTACCATTACCCTTAAGGCGCCAGGTGATGGAAGTAGCGCATGACTCAATTATGGGAGGTCACCTGGGTATCAAGAAGACGTCGGATAGAATCCAGGCGGTGTTCTACTGGCCAGGACTTCATGCGGACGTCAGCCGTTTCTGCCGATCATGTGACATTTGCCAGAAGACCATACCTCGAGGAAGGGTCCAGAAAGTGCCTATGCAGAGAATGCCTCTGATCGACCGACCTTTCAAGAGGGTGGCCTTAGACTTAATCGGCGAAATAAGACCTCCGAGTGAAGAAGGTCATCGATGGGTACTGACTTTAGTGGACTATGCGACTCGGTACCCAGAAGCAGTGCCACTGAAGAAGATTGACACTGAGACTGTAGCAGAGGCACTAGTGGACATGTTCAGTAGACTTGGAGTGCCTGAAGAAATTCTGACAGACCTCGGGACGCAGTTCGTCTCTGACTGCATGAAGGAGGTCAACAGACTGCTGAGCATCCGGCATTTGACTACGACACCCTACCATCCGATGTGCAACGGGCTTGTCGAAAAGTTCAATGCTACGCTGAAGTCCACCCTGAAGAAACTGTGCAGCGAGCAGCCCAGACAATGGCATCGCTACATCAACGCCTTACTTTTCGCCTACAGAGAAGTACCGCAGGAGTCCACCGGCTTTTCTCCGTTCGAGCTGTTGTACGGAAGAACCATCCGAGGGCCGATGCACATCCTGAAAGAACTGTGGACGAAAGAAGTAGACACCCCAGAGGTGAAGAACAGCTACCAGTACGTGTTTGAGCTACGGGAGAAGCTGGAGCAGACTCTCGAGATAGCTAGAGAAAACCTGAAGAAGTCCCAGGACTGTGGAAAGCACTACTATGACCGTAGGGCTGTGAACAGGAAGTTCAAACCTGGCAACAAAGTGCTGGTGCTGCTACCTACCGATCACAATAAGTTGCTGATGCAGTGGAAAGGCCCGTACGAAGTGGAGACCGTGGTGGGAATCAACGACTACAAGGTGAAGGTCGGCCAGCATTCCAAGATATACCACGCCAACCTCCTTAAGCTGTACGTGGAAAGGCCATCAGAGATTGTGCATGCAGCGACAGCAGCTGAGATCGACAACAGCTTTGACAGCGAAGAACTGTTGGAACTGGGAGACTTCCACAGCAAAGAAGGCATCGATGATGTTAAGCTAGGACCAAGCTTGACGGAAGGTCAAAAGTTGGAGCTCAAGGACCTTATGGGCGAGTTTCCCCATAGCTTCAGCGATGTTCCAGGCTCTACGACTTTGGTCGAACATGAAGTCCACCTCACTTCAAATATTCCCGTTCGATCAAAACCCTTCCCGATCCCTTTCAAGGCCCGTGAATCCTTGAAGAAAGACATCGATGAGATGCTGAAGATGGGCATCATCAGGGAGTCCAGTTCCCCCTACGCGTCCCCTGTCGTGGTCGTGAAGAAGAAGGACGGGAGCAACAGAGTATGCATCGACTACAGGAAGGTTAATAAGATCACCGTCTTCGACCCTGAGCCGATGCCTACCGCAGCAGACCTCTTCCGCCAATTATCGGGGAGTAGAATCTTCTCAAAGATTGACCTCAGCAAGGGTTATTGGCAAGTCCCCGTGCGTCAACAGGACATACCAAAGACTGCTTTCATAACTCCTGATGGGACGTACGAGTGCCTAAGGATGCCCTTTGGCATGGTCAACAGCGGAGCTACCCTGAAGAGAGGAATGAGGAAGATGCTCAAAGGTATGGACAACGTCGTGTGTTACTGGGACGACTTGCTAGTCCACACCCGCACCTGGGAAGAGCATCTGCAGACCTTGAGGGAGCTGTTTCACCGTCTAACAGAAGCTAACCTGACCGTGAGACCCAGTAAGTGCATTCTGGGGACTGACAACGTCGACTTTATCGGCCATTCGCTGAAAGAAGGACAAAAGGGGCTTCTGCTGGAAAACGTCACCAAGATTCTGAACGCACCACATCCCCAAACGAAGAAGCAGGTGCGATCTTTCCTGGGGTTGGCTGGATATTACAGGGAGTTTGTACCAAACTACTCCGCCATCACAGCACCCTTGTCGGACCTGGTGCGGAAAGGCTGTCCAAACCAAGTGCAGTGGGGACCGTCTCAGGAGAGGGCATACCAGACTGTGCGCGACCTCCTTTCGAAGGATCCGGTGCTACGACTGCCCGATACTTCCAAGGAATTCGTCTTAAGGACAGACGCAGCGGACGAAGGCATCGGCGCCATACTGATGCAAGAACACGAAGGGAAACTATTTCCGGTCAGTTACGCCAGCAAGAAGCTGTCCAGGGCTGAGAAAAATTACTCGACCATGGAGAAAGAGTGCCTTGCCATCATATGGGGAATCCGGAAGTTCGAACTGTACCTTCAAGGAGTGAAGTTCGTGCTACAGACTGATCACAAGCCGCTAACTTACTTGAACTCTGCCAAGTTTGTGAACAGTCGGATCATGAGATGGGCTATGTACTTGCAGAACTTTAACATGCGAGTAGAATCTATCAAAGGATCAGACAATGTTGGTGCAGACTTCCTCAGCAGAGTGTGTGAGTAAAGAACATTGACTGTGTGGATGAACTGTGAACATTGACAATATCCAGAAAGACTTGCAGATGAAAACCATTGACTCTGTGTGAATGAACTGAGAACGTTGATAGTGTTCAGACAGTCTGAAATAAGTCTTAATTCTGTACTTTGTTTGTGCATTACGTTTCAACGTTGTTGAAAGAAATTGGGTAAATTTCTTCTTGAGTGGGGGGTTATGTTACGTTGAAACGCGAACGAAAGTATGTCGGAAACGCGCACGATAGATCTAATCGTTCGCGTTTCCGACATACTTTCGTTCGCGTTTCAACGTAACATATGGGGGCTCGTCCGGGATAATGATCTGAAGAAAATGGGTGTGTGAATGTAGTGCTGTGTGTTTGTTAATGTAAAAGTCGTGTCCAGCCCTCTTTGGAGGGTTTTTATGTGGATGTAATCAGGGGACAATAATGCGGTAAATCAATCAACATTGGGAAGCTGATCATCATCATCGTGCCATAGCCATAGGACTGCCATCTTCATTGAACATCGACTGTGCTATTGAAACAAGATCATCTGCCATCTATTTAAAAAAAAAATTATTTATCATCCTGACAATTTATAATGTGATTAATTCTAGTTCAACGTCGTCTTTGTGAGGAATAAATGAGTGTGAATGAAAGTATTCAATCAAAAACAAAAGTCTTCTTTTATTTTATCATTCCAGTTTATTTATTATTTATTATGAAATAGAATTTTAACGAACGCTGCTTCGTTACATCTAGATTCAAACGAATTTTTGTGTGACGGGTATTGACAATTTTAATAAAATGTAGGTATGTCCACTGCGACAACCAACACTAATTCTCACCACTCCATTTATTCTGTATCAAAACTAAAGGTAATGAGCAGGTTCAATCTAATTATTTTGTATACAGCCATTTAGGTGATCCAATCTCAACAAAAAGAAACATTCTAAAATTATTGCATAAATAAAAAACATACTATTTGGTGATGGTTGTCACAAGAACTGGAAGGACATACATCTCATCCAAGATAAAAACATCATTACAGAACATTATAATATTAGTAATAAGCAGTTTACTTTTATTCATTTACTCCTTCAAGCTGGTGATATATTCTGACCAGTAAAATATATTAGAAATCAATTAGTACATGAATAATTACTCAAATATCAGTTTTGGTGTTGGTTGTCATGGTACATTGCTGGACATCTGAATTTTATCACAAAACATATGAACTAAAATAAGCAAAATTAAAAACAGCAACCAAGACTAGAGAAAGTTTTATAGGCGTTACATATCTCCTTACCTAAGTGTGTTAATGGGGAAAAAAAGCATGAAATAATAAAGGTCATACTTTTTTTTTATTTGAAATTTGAAGAAACATGAGCTTTTGGGTTTTAACCCCATTAGATACAACTGCAAGCTAACTAAATTACTAGGGGGTCGGTAGGTTTAGTTCAAGGGTAATCATTATTTAATTTTGTCATTATTAAAAATACATCCCGTTCTAGACAGCCATACATGTAATTTAACTGAGTTTAACAAGCCTGTCAGCAATGTCAGCCATCTCTGATCTTATGCCTTTTTCCTTGATCTAAGTCCAAGGCCAATCCCTCAACACAGTGCATAGCTTCAAATATTTGGGAGCCATTGTGTCAGACAATGGGCCCGGACAGGAAGTCCTCTCCAGGATCGCACAAACAACTGCTGCCCTGACAAGGTTGAAGCTCATTTGGAAAGACAGGACCATCAGTCTACATTCCAAAGTAAGACTGCTGTGCTCCCTTGTCATCTCCATCTTCCTATATGCTTGCGAGGCATGGACCCTCACAGCAGATCTTCAACGAAGAATACAAAGCATGGAGATGATGTGCTACAGAAGTCCGACAGACCATCACACAGGCCATTGGACAACACGATGACCTGCTCACAGTGGTGAAGAAACGGAAACTCCGATGGTATGGCCACGTCACCAGATCATCAGGCCTTTCAAAGACCATTCTGCAAGGCACAGTGCAAGAAGGTAGAAGAAGAGGGAGACCGAAAAAGAGGTGGGAGGACAACATTCGAGAATGGACTGGTTTGACACTGAGCGAAGCCATGAGGGCTGCTGAGGACAGAGAAAGATGGAGTATGCTGGTTAAACAATCATCTGAACTACGACCTCCGGGTTATGGGACAGGATAGGAGGATAGGATAGGAATTTATATACTCAGGCATGATTTAAATTTTCTATCTGTTTATAACTGTACCACTTTTTTCTTTGCTGTTTCTTTTTGTTTGAGTTAGAGACAAAGATGTAAAATCAAAAATATCACAGCTTATGTGACAAAATTGTTTAATGTTGGTTGTCACTAAATGTCCAGATAGAAAAAAATAATCTGCTTTAAATTATTATGAGCACATTCTTCAATAACATATTTTTTTTCTTCACTTGTAAAAACACTATATGTATTTATTATGAAACAAATAAATTTAACAATATTTTTTTTATTAAAATGACTTAAAATGTCTTTTTTTAAAGTGTTGGTTGTCACATTTTTCATTGATTCTGAACAACTGGACATCTTACAGAAACTTACCTGCTGGAAGTCTACTTGCTAGCTACAAATAAAGAGGGACTAGGATTATTGTTTGTGGTATCTCATGTTGCAGTCCTGTATAGTAATAATAATAATAATAATAATAATAATAATAATAATAATAATAATAATAATAATAATAATAATACTGGATGCTATGTACGCGCCTTTTCCCAAGGCTCAAAGAGCGGCGATCTGTACCAACATACACGCTCACCTGTCTCATACACCCTCACACACACACACACACACACACAACAAATACACATCCGTCACTCAAGCAGGTGGTGTAAAGGCAGGGAGATCGCTATTACAAGTCAGACAGAAAATCGATTTTTTTTAGTCCTGTATAGTCCTCGCCATTTTATGTAGTGGACTAGTATAGTCCTTGCCATATCATTAAATAGACTAGTATGGTCATCGCCATTTCATGTAGTAGACTATAGTATAGTCCTCGCCAATTTATATAGTACACTAGTGTGGTCCTTGCCATTTTTTGTAGAAGACTTTATGGTCCTTGCCATTTCATGTAGCAGTCCTGTATGTTCCTCGCCATTTCATGTAGTAGACTAGAATGGTCCTCGCAAATTTATATAGTACACTAGTATGGTCCTCACCATTTTTTGTAGTAGACTTTGTCGTCCTCGCCATTTCATGCAGCAGTCCTGTATGGTCCTCGCCATATCATGTAGGAGTCTTGTAAAGTTCTCACCATTTCATGTAGTAGACTAGTATGGTCCTCACCATTTCATGTAGGAGACTAGTATGGTCCTCACCATTTCATGTAGGAAACTAGTATGGTCCTCACCATTTAATGTAGTAGACTAGTATGGTCCTCACCATTTAATGTAGTAGATTAGTATGGTCCTCGCCATTTCATGTAGTAGACTAGTATGGTCCTCGCCATTTTATGTAGCAGTCCTGGCTGTCCTGTATGGTCCTCACCATTTCATGTAGTAGACTAGTATGGTCCTCACCATTTCATGTAGTAGACTAGTATGGTCCTCACCATTTCATGTAGTAGACTAGTATGGTCCTCGCCATTTCATGTAGCAGTCCTGTATGGTCCTCACCATTTCATGTAGTATAGACTAGTACGGTCCTCACCATTTCATGTAATAGACTAGTATGGTCCTCACCATTTCATGTATAAGACTAGTATGGTCCTCACCATTTCATGTAGGAGACTAGTATGGTCCTTGCCATTTTATGCATCAGAGTTGTTGTCACTGATTGATTAACATGTTTATTTCAATTTTGAAACTGTATGATCAGGTGTTTTGATAGTAATAATACAACCATTTTTAATTCATTATTTTATAGAACTTAATTAATTTAATAAATAAAAATTGAAATAAGAAACAAAGAAAACTTAAAAAAGAAACCTTTCTTATCCTTGTTGTGTCTTTAATTTTTGTGTAGACTTAATCACTGTTTATGTCTGTTTTGTGTGTGTTGACTTGTTGCGTGTGCTTGGTAGTAATAAAAAGAAACGAGTACCCTTTTCCCCAAAGAACAAAAACAAAACAAAACACTAAAAGAAAACACACACACACACATGTATATAAAGACATTGATTGTTCTAAAAAATTTAACTTAACCATGTTTTTGTTTTACATCACAGAGCTCTTCTGGGAACAAAACAAACGAGCCTAGCTTATAAATGCTCAACATGCACACACTCACGTTAAGTATCAAAACAATGAAATTATATTTCAATAAAAACACACATATTTAAAAACAAACACACACATACACAATCAGCAGCATCTGCAATGACACACTCAAAATGAAATGCTACTATTAAACAGTGTGAAACATAAATCAAAACAATGATTTTAAAAAAATCAATGTATGGATTTTTTTTAAAGTCAATTCACTTTATTCTTGACCCAATAAAGAATGCTGGGTATATAGAATTTATAATTAGAATATAATATATCCCTCACCAAGAAATGGATTACAAGTTTACATTATTATTGACAACCAAGCACAAAATAAAAAAAATAATAAATAAAAAGGTAAATAAATGTGGCATAAGGGAAGCAACCAACGCTCGCGTACTTTCGGTTTTGTTTTCTATTAGTATTATCACCCTTTGTGGCCGGGATTCTTGATTTTGGAAATAGGGGTGGTTTAAAAAAAAAACATTAATATGTCAGTTTCATTAAAATTAAGAGAAAAAAACAAATTTGAGGTTTGAAAATGATTGAAGTTTCATTTCATATTTCAAAATTTATGTCAGAATTAATAATAAGGGGTTGAATTGCTTTTAAAACATTTTCAGTTTATTTTAGATCTAATGTTCCCCCCCCTCCTTAGATCGTTGTTTTGAACTTGAACGAATGGTTTTGCCCAAAAACGGATGAGAAAAACGACAGAACTCAACCAAATATGATGGCAGTTCGGTAGATCTGTAGGCAATCTAGTTGCCGTTTCAATTCAGTTTGTGCCAGGTAATTATCATTTTTATTTTATTTATTTTACCAAAGAAATGTTTGGGTGCATGTCTTACGTTTTTTTTTGAGAGCAAGCAGAGTCTAAGATCTAAGAGTCTAGAGATCACAGATTTTTATCCCTGACTTTTGTTGTGTGTGTGCAGCGGCGTGGCGGGTCATTTGTAACTGGTCATTTGTAACTGGTCATTTGTAACTGGTCATTTGTCACTGGTCATTTGTCACTGGTCATTTGTCACTTGTTATTTGTTTATTTTTGAAGAGATTTGATAGTCATTGTTTATATTCATAAAAATAAATTTGTTTCTCTTATTAATAAAATTTGACTTTGTTTTCTTTTGGTCTATGTTGTTCTTATAGGCCTTGTAATAAACCTATCTCGTCCACTTGGTTTCATAAATAAATAGATAAATGGAATAAAAATAAAATAATAAAGTAAATTTAAATATAAGTAAATAAATAAATTAAAAGGATAAATCAACATGCTATCTAGTACAAATAGAACAAAATTTAATCATCTAAAATTTTTAAAAAAACACAATCAAATTGTTTTCAGTTCTGATAAATATACATTTAATAAGCTAATTTTCTATATATTAAACAAAACAATAATTGCTTTAATGATAAATATAAACAATCGGAAATACAGTATTACAGCATGCGTGTAAAATAAATGTACAACTCAACTTTGCTTAGGTGCGTAGGAGAAGGACTTTAGGCCTACTACAGCATTCCCGCGAGTTGAGTTTCCCAGCAGCAATCTAATTTTAGACACGCGAAGGGTTTTCCTATCTAATTATAGAGAACGCAACGTCACTTCCACATGAAAAGGCGAGAGCCCAGCGTATACCGCTCAATCGGAGGATTTCGGGAGATTTTGGAGAAAATAACGGGGGATTTCGGTAGATTTCGGGGGATTTCGGTAGAATTCGGGGGATTTCGGAGAAAATAAAGGTAGATTTCGGGGGATTTCGGTAGATTTCGGGGGATTTCGGAGAAAATAACGGGGGATTTCGGTAGATTTCGGGGGATTTCGGTAGATTTCGGTAGATTTCGGGGGATTTCGGTAGATTTCGGGGGATTTCGGAGAAAATAACAACGGAGTGACATAACTTTTTGCAATCTCTAGTTCATTTCCCTGGATAAACCATTTTTAACTCTTCCCAAGAAATCACCCATGTCTAAAAACTACGACTTTACTCTTATTAATGTTGATAGTCAGCCCTAAGTCCTGGCACATTTGGTTAACTATGTCTAGTTGAGTTTGCAATTCTGCTGGTGAACAAGACAGTTATACATTGCTTACAGGGTCCAGCGGACTGCTAAAAGCCAAAAATGGATCACAAAATCAGGACCACAACTTGGTTGAAAGAGGACTCACCCATGATCCGTATAAAAGATCTGCTGAAACAAACCTAGTGGTAACACTGAAGGCACTCCACGACATCCCACGCAGGGGACGCTGAGGCTATCCTCTAAAATATCGAACCCCCGTTTACAAAAACAAAACAGAATATAAACATCATAAAATATCAACAAAACACGTATATATAAAATGCCTACATTGCTAAATAACAACATCATAGGAAACCCTAGTGACCATTTGGCAGAAAGCGTCCAATATTCCCAAGATGACCCAACAGACCTCATACCCAAATGAGGAGTTTTGAAAGAGTTTTCAAGAAAAAAGATAAGGGGGTGGTCTAGCGAAGAAGATAGTATAGTAGATTGATATAACATAGTAAGAATGAGAAAGAACAAAGGAGAATGACAGCGACAGTGAGAATGTAAAACACTAAATTTTCAGAAAGTGGGGAAACTATTTATATAGAAACTCCGGGGGTGGTTTGTTGTTGGTGGTGGGGGTGTGTGTGTTTGAACAAGACAGCAAAGCCAAGTCAGCAAAGAGCAATATGAAAGCTCAACAAGACCAGTCTCCAAGCCTGCTCTGGTAAGCAACTCTTGATGCTAGCTCGTTATGCTCTGTGGGTTCGGGCAAATAGAATAGACCCAACGTTTCCCGGCGTGTCGTAAGAGGCGACTAACAGGGGTGATGTTAGCACGGCATCACTGGGCGAAAGTCTTCTACACAGAAGTCACCGGCCAGGGCGGAGGAACCTCACGTTACTACAGGTTCAACGACCACGTGCTCAGGGCCAAGGCGAGCCACACTGTATTCGTGGATTTCGGCTGTGGCCAACAGCCTGGAGAGGATTGGGCCCTGCCAGGTCTTTTTTGCCCAAGACACAACACATGATGAGGCTATCCACTAATTCCATGCCGGATCGGTCGTCGCCCGGCTACACAAGGACCGCGCCTTCCGTTGGCCACCAGGACGGAGGTGAAAAGTATGCTACTGATGGACAAATTAGCAAGATCCGCACGAGAAACAACATCGTCATAGGAACCTGGAATGTCAGGACCCTAACTGCGGAAGGAAAATTAGAAGAACTGGCCCACGAGCTGGACCACTATCGATGGAACGTTCTAGGTATCAGCGAACTGCGCTGGAAAGGCCTAGGTGAAACAACGACTGACAAAGGCCACAAGCTCTATTTCAGCGGTAGAGATGACAGGCACGAACACGGCGTTGGATTCTTGGTCCACAAGAACATTCTAGCTACTGTCATGGGTTGCCGCCCAGTCTCCAGTAGACTCATTACCATCCGTCTGAGAGCAACCCCTTTCAACATTACCATCATCCAGGCCTATGCCCCAACATCAGACTATGAAGACAGCGAAGTGGAGGATTTTTATGAAAATATACAGGTGGTCCTTGACCAAGTGCCGAAGAAGGACATAGTCATAGTGCAAGGCGACTGGAATGCCAAGGTTGGCCAAGATGCGCACCACAACTGGGGAGACACATGCGGACCCCACTGCAACAACGAGACAAATGACAGGGGTCTGAGGCTATTGGAGTTTGCCAGATACAACAATCTGGTACTGGCAAACACGCTTGGTCTCCACAAAAAATCCAGACGATGGACATGGCACAGTCCCGGCGGGGAACATCACAACCAGATCGACTACATCATGGTCAAGAAACGCTTCAGATCAAGCATCAACATTGGCAGGACACGCACTTTTCCAGGAGCAGACATTGGAAGTGACCACGATCTCGTGATGATGTCTTTCCGGCTCCATCTGAAGAGAATAAATACAGCAAAGTGCACTAGGCTGAAGTTCGACCTGGACAAACTGCAAGACCCGGAGGTGGCAAAAATATTTCAGGCCACAATTGGAGGGAAATTTGCACCACTGCTTATTTTGGGGGCAGGCGAAGTAGATGTCAACACCATGACCAATACCTTCAACTCAGCTGTAACAGATGCCGCCACTGAGATCCTTGGCAAGCACCGACCAAAGAAGAAGCCGTGGATCACACCTGAACTTTTGGATCTGTGTGATAAACGAAGAGAGTTAAAAAAGAAAAAGAACACCTCACAGGGAGCTGATGTTTACCGAAAAATCAACAATGACATCAGAAAAGGCATGCGCACAGCAAAGGAGAACTGGATAGAAGATCAATGCCAGGAAATAGAGAACAATCTGAACAAGAACAACAGCAAGAAGGCCTACCAGACTGTGAAGCGGCTGACAAGTGTTAAACAGCCCAAAGTCTCCACTATCCAAAGCAAGTCTGGCATTTGCCTTACAGAAGAACAAGAAGTCTTGGACAGATGGACAGAGTACTGCTCTGACCTTTACAACCATACACCAAATGGAGACCCATCAGTTCTAGCATGTCCCGAGAGCAGAGAAGAAGAAGAAATCCTCCCAATTCTCCGGGAAGAAGTTGAGGCAGCAGTGCAATCGCTGAAGAAAGGGAAGTCAGCGGGAGTGGACAACATACCAGCGGAACTGCTACAAGCAGGAGGAGAAGCGATGACTGATGCTCTCACCATTATCTGTAACAAGATCTGGCAGAGTGGGGAATGGCCTACACCATGGACCCAGTCGCTTGTCATCACTCTTCCCAAAAAAGGTAACCTTCAGGAGTGTGAAAATTACCGCACCATCAGCCTCATCAGCCATCCCAGCAAGGTCCTCCTGAAAATAATACTCAACAGGTTGAAATCACAAGCTGAACAAATCATAGCTGAAGAACAAGCAGGATTCATGGCAGGGCGAAGTACCACTGAACAGATTTTCAACCTCAGAATAATCTGTGAGAAATACCTACAGCACCAACAACATCTATATCATGTGTTCATAGACTTCAAGAAGGCATTTGACCGAGTCTGGCATGCAGCTCTATGGGCAACCATGAAAGTGTACAACATCAGCCCTAAAATTATAGAAGTCATCAAAAGCCTGTATGACAAGGCTACCAGTGCAGTCCTCCATAACAGCGTCATCGGGAACTGGTTCAGAACAACAATCGGTGTGCGTCAAGGATGCCTACTCTCTCCAACACTCTTCAACATCTTCCTAGAGCGCATCATGTCAGATGCTCTTGCAGATCACGAAGGCACAGTCAGCATAGGGGGCAGAGCAATCTCCAATCTTCGTTTTGCGGATGATATTGATGGATTGGCTGGAGAGGAACAAGAACTTGAACAGCTTGTACAGAGGCTTGACACCACCTCCAGAGCTTATGGAATGGAAATAAGTGCAGAGAAGACCAAAATGATGACCAACAACACCAATGGCATCAACACGGACATCAAAGTACAAGGCCAATCCCTCAACACAGTGCACAGCTTCAAATATTTAGGAGCCATTGTGTCAGACAATGGGTCTCGACAGGAAGTCCTCTCCAGGATCGCACAAACAACTGCTGCCCTGACAAGGTTGAAGCCCATTTGGAAAGACAGAACCATCAGTCTACATTCCAAAGTAAGACTGCTGCGCTCTCTGGTCATCTCCATCTTCCTATATGCTTGCGAAGCATGGACCTTCACAGCAGATCTCCAACGAAGAATACAAAGCATGGAGATGAGGTGCTACAGAAGACTTCTGTGCATTTCCTATACCCAACACATCACCAACGTTGAAGTCCGACAGACCATCACACAAGCCATTGGACAACACGATGACCTGCTCACAGTGGTGAAGAAACGGAAACTCCGATGGTATGGCCACGTCACCAGATCATCAGGCCTTGCAAAGACCATTCTGCAAGGCACAGTGCAAGGAGGTAGAAGAAGGGGGAGACCGAAAAAGAGGTGGGAGGACAACATTCGAGAATGGACTGGTTTGACACTGAGCGAAGCCATGAGGGCTGCTGAGGACAGAGAAAGATGGAGTATGCTGGTTAAGCGATCATCTGTGGTGCCCCTACGACCTTCGGGTTATGGGACAGGATAGGATAGGATAGGAGAACATTGTGGGGCTGTATGTTAAATACAGCCTTCCTTTAATCCCCGAGGGCACTCAAATGTCATGAATTACACAAACACAAGCGAGAACTG
This sequence comes from Oncomelania hupensis, assembly GCA_036898135.1. Taxonomy (NCBI): domain Eukaryota; kingdom Metazoa; phylum Mollusca; class Gastropoda; order Littorinimorpha; family Pomatiopsidae; genus Oncomelania; species Oncomelania hupensis. The sequence goes on along the minus strand of CM072522.1, from coordinate 1,090,676 downwards.
ATTGGTACATTGATCGGATTCCGTTTACGAATTTGGATAAAGCACCACTTCTACATTGCAATACAAGTTTCTTTCTCAATTGTTTCAAACGCCTTCTTCAAATTGAATAAAGCTACATACAGTTTGCCTCCCTTTTTGGTCAGATACTTCTGAGTAGCATGCAGCATATAGTGTAAATACATGGTTTACGATGGAGTACCATCTTCAAAACCCTGTGTTTTGTTAATTTTATTAATTGCTCCTAGCCATGTATAAAGTGGTTTAAAATTGATGTATAACACTTCCCTAAAAAACTCAGTAGTGGTATATCTCTGTAAATGTCTGGTATTTCTAGGTCTTTTTTTTTTAAATAGATACTATGATACGTTTAGTACATACCTCAGGATAATGACCACTAGGGAATATTTAATTGAAGAGTTCGACCAAAACGTGAAACACAACGTCTCCACCACACTTCAACATTTCAGATTGAATGCCGTCGCAAACAAAAGCTTGAGAGAGAGAGAGAGAGAAAGAGAGAGAGAGAGAGACAGAGACAGAGAGACAGAGAGACAGAGAGAGAAATTGTTATAAAAAAAAAAAAAAGCAACGAGCAATATTCTCGTCGCAACAATGTGAAGCTGTTGTACGTGGAGGAGGGGGAGCGAGAGACGGCCAGCCAGGCGGAGGAGAAGGCTCTGGCACTGTTCCAGACTACCCTGGGCCTGACCCACATCACCGCTGACCACATCGAAAACGCTCACCGTGTGGGGAAGAGAACCGGCAACACCCCAAGACCAATTATCGTTAGGTTTGTGTCAAGGAAAACCAAAGACGAAGTTGTTAAAAACAGAAGAAAACTCAAAAGCAAGAAAGTCGTCATTGTGGATGATTTAACGCAGTCAAACTATTTTTTGCTGCGACAGTGCCAAGACTATTGTGCAGTGGCGGATGTGTGGACAGTGAATGGTGTTATCATGGTGAAAGATAAGCAGAACAGAAAGCATAGGATTGAAAGACTCAGTGACTTGGAGTTGAAGGTGCCCTTCGCTGGTTCTAGCACCGACCTGTCCTCCCCCTACGACCCTCTGCTCATCGGATCTACCGTGCGTGGGCGAGGAGGGGCGTGGGGTTGTGGTGGCAGGGGGAGACGGGGAGGAAGAGGGGCGCGCGGCCAATCCGACAAGCATGCAGATAAGGAATAATAAGGGTTAATGACTCATGTTCATGATGATGATCGCTTTTCCTCCTTCAAACAATGTATCAAGAAGAATAAATGTAGCATAATGAAATGCTTGAGAACGACTAGATATATGAATATTGCTCTAATCTTCCTTGACCTTTAGATGTTATAAATACTGTACTACAAGAAAGGTTTACCTCCCAGTTTTCTCTTCGCTTGTTAGGATTGATCTGGCTAATATACAAATTTGGGATAATAATTTTGATGCTGACAATTGTGACAATATTTTGCTGTTTACATTCTGTTTCTTTGGACATGATGTTATTCTTAACGCCAAACAGTTGCTTCGTTGAAATTGTAGCTTTGTTGTTGCTCTTGAAACATGCATGTGCGCGTGCGAGGCGTGCGACAGCGTAATGATTAGCTAAAAAGTTCAAAGATCAATGACTGCCCTTTTCGCCCCTTGAAGAATGTAAATGTTGTAATCTGTGTCTATAACTGATACAGATTTTGTCTTTAAATGTAACCTTAAGCAGCAATCTTGTGATAACGCCTTACAGGTACATCACCACCTCTCTCTCATTGAAATTGTAATGGTAATGAGATGTGACAATAACCAAGGGTTTATCTCCTGTCAGAATTGGCCGACGGGTGTTTGGCACTGTGGGGTGGGCAGGTGGGGCCCTTTTTACCTCCTTGATACTTTCGCTTTTCGCTTCAAGGAGGTGAATGTCGGGGCCGCCCGCGTGCACTTGCCTTACAACCTATTCTTATACTCGGACACTTGCTTTGTCCCGTTGGGCAGCTGAGGGGAGGTGAGCCTACATTGTACCGTTAGACTTGTGCAGAAACGCAAAGCGAGTACGGGGTTAGCTTGAAGAAATGCCGCTTTTGGTGTACGTAACATGCACCGTTATTGTTCAATTGGGCAAAAATAGGCAAAAGGGGGGAAGATGGCGGTGCATGGACTTGGAATAATTAATTGATACATTTCAGTTTCACTGTCGATAGACGATGTTTACAGGACTGATGTTGTAAACTTTGTTCGTTACTTATAAGTCCAGTTTTGTTATGCTTGGGCCTGCAGTGAGTGCGGCCGTTCACGATATCCATGACTGTAGATATTTTCCGTTTTTGTAATTCTCTCTCTCTCTCTCTCTCTCTCTCTCTCTCTCTCTCTCTCTCTCTCTCTCTCTCTCTCTCTCTTTCTTTCTTTCTTTCCCTATCTCTCTTTCTCTTTTTCCCCCTCCCTCTCTTTCTCTCTCTCCCTCCCTCCCCCTCCCTCCCCCCTCCCGTCCCCTCCTTCCCACTCCTTCCCCGGGGTTGGCGATATTACAGATTTAGAAAACCATGTACGAATGGCGAAACCAATTATGTGTGTCTATTTATACCTGATTTGTTTTCAAGCATGTGTTGCTTTGCTGCTTATAAATGCCTGTCAATGATGGAACATGTACGCTACGTTGCCGCCTGTACTATTTACTGTATTGATATTATGTATTCTCATATATATATACAACTGAGAGTTTGATGGGAGGAAAAACGCACACAATGCCTGATTTTGTTTTCTTTCCTTAGTCGGTATGAACATTGTTCAAGTTTATGTATAAATACCATTATCGGAATGTTTCTTTTGATATCATCAATATATTTTGAACACTCGTAATGGCTAGAAACGAAGAACTCAGAATTGTAACTTTGAACGTTAATGGTCTTGGAGACTTTCGAAAACGCAAGGACGTGTTCGACTTTTTAAGGAATCAGGCTTGCAATATTGTTTTTCTCCAGGAAACACATTGGAAAACTGACCAAGAGAATTGTATAAGGTCCCAGTGGGGGTTTGAGTGCGTGGTCGCAGGCAACAGTAGTGATAGTCGAGGCGTTGCTATCATGTTTAAAAATAACTTTCAATATAAACTTCATGCTGTTAAGAAAGACAATGAAGGTAGATATATACTACTGGACATTGAATTTTTGAATAAGCGTATGACTGTCGCTAATGTGTATGCGTCAAGTAGCGGAGATAATCCGGCATTTTTCACTAATTTGTTCTTGGAGATTGCTTTGATGGATAACAGCACTATGGTTGTTGGAGGCGACTGGAACCTTGCGCTTGACCCCTCACTGGACACTAACCAGCCCACTAGGATCTATAGGCCAAGAAGTAGACAGGTGGTCAAAAATTGTATGCAGGATTATGATTTATTGATATTTTTAGAGTACTTAATCCGGATAAAAGAAAGTATTCTTGGAAGAGATTTAATAGCAGCGTGCAACGTAGTAGAATTGATTGGTTTTTAGTGAGCTCCGACCTTGGACCTTGTGTTGGCAGTAGTGATATTGCTCCAGGATATTTATCAGATCACTCAATAGTTTATTTTGGGTTAAAAACGGAGACTTCAGGTAAAGCCAGGGCATACTGGAAATTCAATAATTCTCTTTTGCGTGATAAAACTTTTGTAGATCTTGTGAAGTCCACTATTTTGGAACTTAAGAAACAATATGCCGTTATTGTTTATGACCGAGACAATATACATCTTATTGACGACGACGACATAATCTTTATGATCGACGATCAGTTATTTTTCGAACTGATTTTACTTGAGTTGCGTGGTAATTGTATCTCATACTCGGTTCGTAAGAAAAAAGAAGAGTCTCGAGTAGAGGCAGAACTTTTGGACGAAATAAAAGATTTAGAGGCTAATCTTTCTGACACAAACATACACATCCTGGAAGAAAAAAGACAGTCTTTGTACACACTGCGTAAAAAGAAAATAGACGGTATGATTATACGTTCGCGTATGAAGTGGAGATATGAAGGAGAACGGAATAGTAAATACTTCTGTAATTTAGAAAAAAGGAATTATGTACAGAAATCTATGGCATTTTTACAGAAAGAGGACGGTAGTATTGTTCATGATGGGGAGGAGTTAGTGAAAGAAACAAAGGTTTTTCTGTCAGTGTGGGCATCCTGCAGAAACATCTGAACATTTCCTCCTTTTTTGCCCTACATTCGGCACTGTACGTACGCAGACAATTAACCAATTAGACCCTCCTTTTCGAAACATCAACACCTTATTGTTTGGCAGTGAACATCTCTCCCCACAAGAAAACGCCAACATCTTTACAAAAGTCCACACATTCCTCACATCTAGTGACCGCTTCGTTTAGAAAATAGCCCAATTATGCAAATCACATCTGATTGGTACCCTTGATACCAGCTAAACCAATCCCCATTTGTTTCCCTCTCCCTAGTAGTTACACCCCATCCCTTCGCACCAAAAGTTTATTAATAGCTGTCAGAGAGAAACTGACCAGATAATTGTCTCTTCCAACGGAATAGATGAGTTCACCATCTATTTTAAATATCTGTTCACGTGCAAGCACGTAGTCTCGAACTATTTATCTCTGTGTTTGTATGTGTGTGTGTGTGTGTGTGTGTGGGTGTGTGTGTGTGTGTAGGTGGGTGTGTGTGTGCACGCGTTGTTTTTATTTTACTTTCTTCTTTTTTTTTTTTACTTACTTGCACGTGACTTTTTTTTTTTTTTTTTTTTTTTTTTTTTTTTTTTTTTTCTTTTTTTTCTTTTTTTTTTCCCTCCTCCAAACTGATTTTTTTCTCTCATTGTTTTAGATTGCTGCAGGTATTTATTTACCTTTTAATCGACAGCTACTGTTTTGTGTAAAGTTTACTCTTGGGTGCATGTATCTGTTTCTCGTTAGTTAGATCATTCATTTATTTCTCTATTACTTTTTTCTGTTTGTTTGACGTTATTGCATTTTTTTTTTCTGTTATACTATAGTTATATGTTTGTTCTCTTTTCATTGTTAAAAAGATTAATTTATGTGCTCCTGTTTTTTTTTTTATTGCTTTGTACTTGTTCCTGTTCGCCAGACATTTCATTGTTGTCATTTGTCAAAGGGTAACACTCATTTAAGCTTTGCTTTTGTGTGCCCTTTATGTTCTCCATGCCTGGTTTACTTGTTTTGTGAATAAAATTATGTTTAAACCAAAGGTTTTTTAATGAATGTTTGTACACTGCTAGAGCAGATGATGCTAGTGATCATACTATCGATGACCTTAATCTCCCCAAGCTTACGGAAGAGAAGAAGAATAGCATTGAAGGACGCATTACTCGTGATGAGGCCTTGTACACTTTAAAGAATATGAAGAACGACAAGAGTCCAGGGTCGGATGGCTATATTGCAGAGTTCTTTAAGTTTTTCTTTGTTGATTTAGGTAAGCTATTAGTTAGGTCTGTAAATAGGGGCTTTGAAAAAGGAGAAATGTCAATAACGCAAAGGGAGGGGGTAATAACTTGTATTCCAAAAGAGGGAAGAGATAAAAGATTTTTAAAAAACTGGAGGCCTATAACTTTGTTGAATACGGTTTATAAGATAGCATCTGCGTGTATAGCAAATAGGCTTAAACCAGTGCTTCCTGACATAATCAATGAAAACCAAACAGGATTTCTTAAAGGGAGGTACATTGGGGAAAATATTAGATTACTGTATGATACCATGTTGTTCTTGGAGAAAGATAGTAGAGCGGGATTGCTCCTTATGATTGACTTTGAAAAAGCATTTGATTCTATCTCGTGGTCGTTCCTATATAACTGCCTTAAAGCGTTTAATTTTGGTCTAGACATACAAAAGTGGGTGCGGGCGTTTTATGCTAACATCAAGTCGTGTGTTTCAGTGAACGGGCAGCTGTCTCAGTGGTTTAATGTAAGTCGGGGAACACGTCAGGGAGATCCCTTATCTTGTTATTTATACCTTATTTGTGCAGAGGTATTAGCTCAAATGATTCTTCAGAATAAGGACGTTAAAGGAATAAAGATAGGAGAAAAGGAAACCGTTATTTCTCAATTTGCAAACGACACAACTTTCTTCTTAGATGGCACTAGAGAGTCCTTCCAGGCTTGTGTTGACACTCTGAAAACGTTTGCTCGTATCTCTGGTCTGAATATAAACTATAATAAGTCCGCTGTTGTGTGGATAGGCTCGGCTAAAAACTCAAACGCGAGATACATGACTGAAATTAATTTTGTCTGGTGTAACGAAAGGGGTTATATCAAGAATTGCGTGTATGCGTGCGTGAATATTCTGCGTGTTCTCCCGTCTCACACTCCCTAACTCTCAAGAATTCTTTTGTCGTCACACCCCCTTTCTATTACCAGAAAATAAACAATAATCAACAAAGCTCATACGAGTACATACAACCCAATCAATAATAAGGAAAATATATATATATATAGTTTTGTACTCACGTACTTTGTAGAAATAATCCGTGAATTAAATATACCATTCACAAATCACATACATAAAGTTCCAAGGAAATAATCCGGGAGATTGTACACTGTTCTCACAAACCCACAAATAATTCTCAGTCAGAAAAATCCAAATGTCACCAGTCACAATAAACCAATATCGATCTGGTCAGTTAATCCAAGTGTCACTAGTCACAATAACACCAAAGAGGTCCCAGTCCCGTCGACAGAGAGAGTTATTCCCCAGAGTTTCACGGAGGCTATGAATCGCTATGTCTTTCCTTTTTCTGAGTCCTCTGTCTCTGTCCATGAATATTTCCTTCGTTCCTTTCAATGTCTCCTCATCCTTATCTCTATCTGTCTCCTCTCTTCACCTCTCCTCTCTAATTCCCCCCCCAGCCGCTGTCGCTGCTACTGCTGCTGTGGCCGCTGTCACCGCTGTGGCCGCTGTTGCTAATGTGGCCGTGGTTACTGCTGCTGATGATGCAGCAGTGGTTGCTACTGCCGCTGATGTAGCAGTGGTTGCTGCTGCTGATGATGTAGCAGTGGTTGCTGCTGCTGCTGATGTAGCAGTGGTTGCTGCTGCTGCTGATGTAGCAGTGGTTGCTGATGTAGCAGTGGTTGCTGCTCTCGTCTTCTTCTTCGTCTTCTTCTTTGGCTTCTTCTCTGGCCCCTTCGTCTCCTCCGTCTTCTTCTCCTTCCTCTTCTCCCTCTTCTTCGCCTTCCTCGTCTTCTTTGGCTCTTCTCTTGTGATATCCTCTTCTTCTCCTTCTTCTTCTTCTTCTTCTTCTTCTTCTTCTTCTTCTTCTTCACGACTTCTTCTCCTTCTCCTTTACTTCTTCTTTCTCATTCTCTTTCTCTTTCTCTTTCTCTTCTTCTTCTGCTTACTCTCATTCTTCTTCTTCTTCTTCTTCTTCTTCTTCTTCTTCTTCTTCTTCTTTCTCTCTCTTTGCCTCGAGGCCCCTCAGCCGGAGACTTCTGAAAACATACAAGTTTTCCCCCACTAAATATCTTGATACATAGACTTTTCTGTATTACCACATATACCTTTTCTCTCTCTCTCTGTGACAGGACCAGACCAGCAACATATGATTCAAATCTCATATGTGTAGAACACAGTTCACACATACGTTAAAATTGTAAAACTAATTATAACAACTTATTATTACATTCTTGCCGCTAATTACTTTCATTCACAAAAATAAATATAATACTATACATTGCAAGTTGATGTTTCAACTACAAATCAAATAAAAATCCGATTTCAATTCGTTACTCACAAATGTACAACGGTCCAACATCTCCATCACCCCCCTTATCCATCCTTCATACTAATATCAAAATTATCTATTATTAATTCTTATTCCACAATAAGTAGAATATAATCATGGTTAAATTATTATTATGTTCATAATACAATATTTCAATGATAAACAATAAATATACCTGCAGACAACAGCTGCCAGAAGTTCAAACACAACCACCCACTCCGTGGTACAAACAAGAAGAGACTGCCCTCACATTTGAATGCGATTGGTGAATCGTCACATGACTAACTCAGCCAATCAGCATTCAGTTTTCAATAAAAAATATTAACATCTATGTCTTCACACAGGAAGATATTACAACACACAAAAACGTCATCGGACCGAAATAGTATAAAACCGGTCCGTGACAATACCCCCTTCCTGCAAAAAGAAAACGCCCGAGTTTTCTGAATTTTATCAGAAAGAAAAAATTACTACAATCATGTCCACCTATACTGTACAAGAAGCAAAAAGAGACAACTGGTCATTAGCACTTATCTTAACCATAAACACTATTGTATTAAGCAATCACACAAAGCATAATAAACAAACAAGATATGTAGTTCCAGTCCAAGCATGTTATCGTGATACAGTGAAATCAAAAATCAATAAGGTACAAAACATATCACTTTACAATATTCCAATAGAATTCCCGTATTAAATATACAATAGCAGAAATATACACAAAGCATGTTCATTTTCCACAGATTTTATGGAATACACTGATGATAGTGTCTGGTTTTGGCTACAACTGTTTTGAAGTATTCTTGAGCTAGCTTGCAAGATTCTAAGATCTTGTTTTTGACGTGTTTAAGCGGAGTAGTTTCAGGGTAACGTGTTACCATATCAATGATGTTGAGTATGTATCTGTGACCTTCCTCAGGCGGCGGAAAAATCGGTTCTACTAAATCAACTGTAACCCGTTTGAATGAGTCTGAATGAGCCGGCATCTTATCTAAAGGAACCGGTGGAATTTGACCTTGATCTTGGATGAGTGTGGTAGCACCCGAAAAAGGGTCGGACACACCTGGTAAATTCCCTACTATCAAATCGGCCACTGGTTGATCAATGACACAACACAACACAGTGCCAGAGAAAAATGGAGTGTCGACAGACACTTTGGCCAACGGAAATTCTTCAATGTTTCCGCCGAATGTCAAACATTTACCCTCTTTGCCAGTGTACTGGTCGTGCGAAACCAGTCTCTTGCGAACTCCACAGATAGTAGCACCTGTGTCTCTGAGCACACTTGCTTTGAGGCCATTTACGGTACCTGACACTAGCTTGGGCTGACCACAGTTTTCATCACCAACTGAGCAAATGACTTCCGCGACTAAAGCTGACTGAGTGTTAAGTGGAGGATCCTGATATTTCTGCGAACCACTTTCAGTGTCTTGAGTCTCTGGGTATCCATTGCCACTAGCATAAGGACACCATGCAGCTATGTGACCTACACCCCCACAACAATAGCAAACTATTTCCCGTCTATTCTGAGGAGGACTACCTGGGAAACGAGAACCAGGTCTAGAATAAGTATTTCCACGTCCACGAGGAACCTGATTGTTTTGAGCGCTCTGTTGGGTATTCATATTTTGATGTGCAAAGCCCCTATTCGGAATGGGACCTGCGGGTTGGTAGTTTCCACGTGGAGAGCCACGAAATCCCGATCCCCTGAAATTATTCCATCTTTGACCAGTCCCACGAAATTGATTCTGAGTGGGCACATTCTGAGAAATAGACGCGGATGCAAAAATCGAGTCATCTGACTTCCGTGCCAGTTTCTTTTCCGGGTGAGCCATGCGAAATGCTTCAGCACTGTCTATCAAAGCCGCGAATTTTGTCAAATTTCTTTCTTTCAAAAACACGGCGAGATCTCTCGAAACAGAAGCAATAAACTGCTCACACAAAATCAGATTCCATAGTGTTACACTCAGTTTGATGTTGGTGTTTTCTATCAGTATCTGATTCAGCCCCGATGCTTGAATTCCTGATAGGGTGTAACTCAGATTCGTTTATTCACACAGCCCGTCCAAACAGCATACAAGTCACAAAGTCGACGTATGAAGTTTTCCACTTTTATTCAGCACACATCAACAACTGCATACAATTCTCAATTCAACTCAACAACTTTCACAGCAACTTTCCAAATCACTATCAACAACTTTACTCTCTCTCAACAGCGACTCGGCACACGATTAAATAACCTCTCTCTTTTCTGGAACGATTTGGTACGTGGTAGAAATGACGCACTGCCACCAATCGAACTAAAGATCGTCATCACTGACTTACGTCATTCACATTTTCTCTACTTCCGGGAACATTCACGACCTTCGATATCCATCCGGAAATTTCTATCAAGAGTAAACACGCATATCCAGAAGATTCTCAAATAATATCGACTAACGCAAATCATCAACGTTATACAAAGCCTCTCCTAACAACAATGCAAACTCAAATCAAAGGTAAATAAACACCATTATTGAATACTTTGCAAAACGAAACGATTAGATCTATCGTGCGCGCTTCCGACATACTTTCGTTCACGTTTCAACGTAACATAACCCCCCACTCAAGAAGAAATTTACTTAATTTCTTTCAACAACGTTGAAACGTAATGCACAAACCAAGTTCAGAATTAAAACTTATTTCAGACTGTCTGAATACTGTCAATGTTCTCAGTTCATTCACACAGAGTCAATGGTTTTCATCTTCAAATCTGTCTGGATATTGTCAATGTTCACAGTTCATTCACCCAGTCAACGTTTTTCATTTTCAAGTCTGTCATTACCAATATTCTTAGTTCGTCCACACAGTCAATGACCTTTCATCCGCAAGGAAACGACGCCCTCGTCAGTTGCGGTCGTCATCGGCCCAGGGTCAAAGACAGTGATCTCGTGGGCTTCCCTGGAGTCAGTGCATCCTCCGTTGTCTCCTTCTTCCATCGGATGTCCGACGCAGTCGACGTTATCAGCTCCCAGGATGCATTCGCTGGGTCTCACGGTCAGGTTGGCTTCTGCGGTCTGGGTGTGGACTTCATGTTCGACTAAAGTCGTAGAGCCTGGGACATCATTGAAGTTATGGGGAAACTCGCCCATAAGGTCCTTGAGCTCCAACTTTTGACCTTTCGTCAAGCTCGGTCCTAGCTTAACATCATCGATGCCTTCTTTGCTGTGGAAGTCTCCCAGTTCCAACAGTTCCTCGCCGTCAAAGCTGTTGTCGATCTCAGCTGCTGTTGCTGCATGCACAGTCTCTGATGGCCTTTCCACGTACAGCTTAAGGAGGTTGGCGTGGTATATCTTGGAGTGCTGGCCGACCTTCACCTTGTAGTCGTTGATCCCCACCACGGTCTCCACTTCGTACGGGCCTTTCCACTGCATCAGCAACTTATTGTGGTCGGTAGGTAGCAGCACCAGCACTTTGTTGCCAGGTTTGAACTTCCTGTTCACAGCCCTACGATCGTAGTAGTGCTTTCCACAGTCTTGGGACTTCTTCAGGTTTTCTCTGGCTATCTCGAGAGTCTGCTCCAGCTTCTCCCGTAGCTCAAACACGTACTGGTAACTGTTCTTCACCTCTGGGGTGTCTACTTCTTTCGTCCACAGTTCTTTCAGGATGTGCATCGGCCCTCGGATGGTTCTTCCGTACAGCAGCTCGAACGGAGAAAAGCCGGTGGACTCCTGCGGTACTTCTCTGTAGGCGAAAAGTAGGGCGTTGATGTAGCGATGCCATTGTCTGGGCTGCTCGCTGCACAGTTTCTTCAGGGTGGACTTCAGCGTAGCATTGAACTTTTCGACGAGCCCGTTGCACATTGGATGGTAGGGTGTCGTAGTCAAATGCCGGATGCTCAGCAGTCTGTTGACCTCCTTCATGCAGTCAGAGACGAACTGCGTCCCGAGGTCTGTCAGAATTTCTTCAGGCACTCCAAGTCTACTGAACATGTCCACTAGCGCCTCTGCAACAGTTTTAGTGTCAATCTTCTTCAGAGGCACTGCTTCCGGGTACCGAGTCGCATAGTCTACAAAAGTCAGTACCCACCGATGACCTTCTTCACTCGGAGGTCTTATTTCGCCGATTAAGTCTAAGGCCACCCTCTTGAAAGGTCGGTCGATCAGAGGCATTCTCTGCATAGGCACTTTCGGGACCCTTCCTCGAGGTATGGTCTTCTGGCAAATGTCACATGATCGGCAGAAACGGCTGACGTCCGCATGAAGTCCTGGCCAGTAGAACACCGCCTGGATTCTATCCGACGTCTTCTTGATACCCAGGTGACCTCCCATGATCGAGTCATGCGCTACTTCCATCACCTGGCGCCTTAGAGGTAACGGTACCAATACTTGACGTAGTGGTTTCCCTCCGTTGACCCTCGGGTGCTGGAAGATTCGATACAGGATCTTGGCCTTCACCTCAAAATAGACCGTGCCACTGCCCTTGGTCACGTGGTCTTGGCGGTTCCTGTACTTGTTTAAAGTGCTATCAGCTTCCTGGAGCTGGATCAGCTTATCTCTGTCCACGATGGCAGCTTTGGAGTTGTCGGCGACCTTCAGTGGCGTAGACGTCTTGTCTCTCTTGGCCTGGGCCCTGGTAGTAACAGCACCGACGATCTCTGGTCGGCAGGGCTGAGCCGGAGTAACCACATTGTCCCGTAGCAGCTCTGTAAGGTCTCCATCGGGAAACGGCAATGGATCCTCCTCCACAACTTCGACGTGTTGAGTTGAGGCAGGACTCCACTCTGGATCGGGGTTGTCGGGTCGTCTCGCGCCGTCGATATTCCCGATCATCAAATCATACAGCGGCTTCTTCAGGCAAACCGCTTCGACTTCGCCTACGTAGAAAGGAGTGCTGACTTGAATCTTCGCAACTGGCGCTCTCACACATTTGCTGTCGGCCATGAGTGTCCATTTAAAATCGCCAGTGAACTGTTCTTTAGCGATTAGGTCTTCTTTGACGATGACCCCACTGCAGCCAGAGTCTCTTAAGACAGTCACTTCATGATTTCCGACGCGTCCCTTTGAAACAGGCATGTTCTGGACGGTCACAGCTGCGCTGGCGACGACGGGGATGGATTTTCCGTTGGCAAGGAGAAGTTGGCCATCGGTCATGCACTCTTGCACGTCCGCAGGAGTAGCTGTGCGCTTGGTCTCACTCGGAAGAATGACGCTCCCGCCGCACACTTGATGGTCAGATCTACTGGTTTGCCGTTGATTGGAGAACCTCCTCTGCCGGTTGCCCGCCGCTGAATTGTCCGTACTGCTCCGCTGTCCGCTACTTTTGTTTTGAGGACAGTTAGCCGCTCTGTGGTCTGTAGCGTTGCAGGTGAAACAGCCCCTTGAATGCCCTTCCCTGGGAGGTGGCGTGGAGTCCGTCTGCCTCTGGCTCGTCTGGCTCCCTTGGATCTGGTTCCCATGGTTTGCAGTCTTCTGAAAATGTTTCGTCGCGCTGGGTGGCCCCAGGGTTTTCCCATGAGCGATGAGATATCTTTCAGCAGCCTCAGTCACATCTTTAAGCGTCTGCAGCTTTTGTTCTTCTAAGTGGGTCGCTAGGTCCTTGTGACAGGCATTGAGAAATTGTTCCCTCACGATCAGCTCATGGAGACTCTCGTAAGTCTTCCCTTTGCCTGATAATTCCACCCACTTGTGTAGGTATGATGACAGGCGCTCCACAAATTGCTTTGGCGTTTCGTCTGACTTGGGCCGGCATTCACGGAAGCGTTTACGGTAGCCCTTCTCTGTAAAGTTGTAGCACTGCAATAGGGCCTCTTTCAAGACGTCGTAGTCTTTAGCGTCATCGTCCGACAATCTGGTGTAGACGTCGAGTGCTTGCCCCGTCAGAAGTGCACTTAGTCGAATCGCCCAGTCTTGAGGTTGCCAGTTAGAGCTTTTGGCAAACCTTTCAAATCTCGCCAAATAACTGTCGATCTGGTCCTTCCCGTCGACAAACGCTGGCAGTTTTGGAGCTTTGTTGTCACTGATAACTTGTGGCGCATGCTGACTGTTTTGAATACGCGCCAACTCTAGCTGGTATTGACGCTCAGCTTCTAATCGTCTCTCTTCCATCTCGTCACGGCGACGCTGTTCCTCTAATTCTCTTTCTTGACGCCATATTCTCTCCTGGAATTTGAGGTACTCCGTCAGCTGTTTGCCTTTTAGATTTAGTTCAACCCCTTTCTGCCAGAGGTCCGCCATCTTGATGCTTTTCTGGAAAGTTCTTTTTCTAGAAAGTTCTTGACTGTAGAGTTCTTTTTTTCTGGAAAGTTCTTGACTGTGCTGTACCTTTCTAGACTGTTCTAGAACAGCACGCTTTCTGCAGTAGCGCTGATGCTTGTCACTAGTCGCCTTCGCTGACGCAGGCCCCGCTGTCCTCGTCGTATGCGACGCTGCACCACGCTGGTGTTGATGTATACGCTCCTGTGCTGAAGTAGACGCGACGTCCGCTCGTCGCTCTCTGTAACACTGGCGATGTAGCTCCGAGACTGTCCCTCGACGTAGTCCTGCGGCAGCTACGTAGTCCCGCTCTGTTGTTCGCTCACGAAGCAACTCTTCGGCGACTACACGCCCTTGCAGTCAACCCGAACCTATCGGTGATGTAGTCCCAGTATGTTGGCCCCTCTCGACGCAACTCGTTGGCGGCTACCCTCGATGACTGCCTCTCGTAACGTTGACTCGCTTGTTGTAGCAGTTGAACCCTTGGCTATGGCGTGAATCGCGGCTTGACCCCCAAAATGTTACACTCAAGTTCGATGTTGGTGTTTTCTATCAGTATCTGATTCAGCCCCGATGCTTGAATTCCTGATAGGGTGTAACTCAGATTCGTTTATTCACACAGCCCGTCCAAACAGCATACAAGTCACAAAGTCGACGTATGAAGTTTTCCACTTTTATTCAGCACACATCAACAACTGCATACAATTCTCAATTCAACTCAACAACTTTCACAGCAACTTTCCAAATCACTATCAACAACTTTACTCTCTCTCAACAGCGACTCGGCACACGATTAAATAACCTCTCTCTTTTCTGGAACGATTTGGTACGTGGTAGAAATGACGCACTGCCACCAATCGAACTAAAGATCGTCATCACTGACTTACGTCATTCACATTTTCTCTACTTCCGGGAACATTCACGACCTTCGATATCCATCCGGAAATTTCTATCAAGAGTAAACACGCATATCCAGAAGATTCTCAAATAATATCGACTAACGCAAATCATCAACGTTATACAAAGCCTCTCCTAACAACAATGCAAACTCAAATCAAAGGTAAATAAACACCATTATTGAATACTTTGCAAAACGAAACGATTAGATCTATCGTGCGCGCTTCCGACATACTTTCGTTCACGTTTCAACGTAACACATAGTCCATCAAAAGTCTTTTCACAATCTGACAGCTGGATCCATCTTTCCAACAAGTGAGAAAAACGCTTTGAAAAAGTTACAAAACTTTCCCCCACTTCAGGCCTAACTGATCTGAATTTTTCTCTGAATCCATCTGCAGTGCACTGAAATTTCTTAAGAAGTTCTTGCTTAAGATCATCATATGAAACTGCACCGGCAGCAGACAAAGAATGATAAACAGCTAAAGCCGGGCCTTGTAGCAATGCAGTTAAGTAAACAACCCATTTACTGCTATCATAATTGAGAGCTTTAGCATGAGCCTCAAACCGGTACAAAAAAGAATCGATGCCATCCCTATCTTCTTTGAAAACAGGTAGTTTGGGTAACTTGGGAAATGAAGAGTTAGAGCTCCGAGTCCTAGGGGTAGTGGTCTCGCTCTGCAATTCAGCTTGTTTCAACTGAAGTTCAAGTTCTTTTTCCTTCAGCTTAAGGCTTTGTCTATCAAGTTCCATCTGATAATCCATCTTCAATTTCCTTTCCTCTCTTTCCTCTCTTTTAGCATCCTGTTCTAACTGCATTTTTTTAGCCTCTCTTTCCTGTTCTAACTGCATTTTTTTAGCATCCTGTTCCTGTTTAACCTTTTCCTGTTCTCTTTCTTTGGCCCTATCATGTCTCTGAAAACACTGCTCAATGTACTGCTGCAGCTTTTCATCAGTAAAACCTAACTTCTGGGCCTGAGTCAAAAATGAATTAAATAGAGTATCATATTCCTCAACAGAAGCCATGATCAGTTGAATTTAAAAGAAAATAAATTACTAAAAGTAAGACAATGCGAGTGACAAGTCAACAATACTTTAGGTTATACAAGTCCAAAATTATTTTCCTAAGTTCCACGAGGCCAGAATTATTACAAAAATCAAAAGCAAATACAAGTTTGACAAAAGAAAATAATTCAAAATCGAAGCAAGTGAAGTTTGTCAGACGAAAATCATTTCAAAATCAATGCAAGTTAAAGTTTGACACAAGAAAATTATTTCAAAATCAAAGCAAGTTTAAGTTTAACAAAGGAAATTATTTTGAAATCAATGCAAGTTCAGAATTTAACAACACAGCATACCATAAAAGAAAAGAAAACAATGTTTAGATTATATTCAGTCTAAGTACAAGCAAGCATCAGAAAACCATACTAAATGCAACAATTAATAACAACTACCACTATTATGACAAGTGAAATTTTATAAGTAATTTGTTTTGAAATGAAAACAAAACAAAACAAATAATAATAATAATGAAACACTATACTAAATAACAAACAACGACAACAACATCACAACACAACAAAGAGAGAACCAAAATTCTAAACTAATATCGGTACAATAGAATACAAGAAATCAAAAGAAAAAACAACTAAGTTCCACTTCGGCTAGAAACACCGGAAGTTCCGTTAAAATGCCAAAAATAAATCCTAAACACCTACAACAACTAAAATAGGGATGTGACAACTATAACCATACAAGACAGGATCCTAATAAGTATAGAAAGAAAAACAAAAACAATACTAAATAGCTGAACTAGAATTAGCAATATATATATACAACAGGAAGAAAAATGAATCTAAGCCCTTTCTGATTCCAGAACTATACAAAGAATCAGACCCGTAAGGAAAGAATCGGAGACGGGGTATAATCTATATAAACAACAACATACTACCCAAAAAGAAATGAGAACAACAATTTAACAAGTCAGTTACACAGTACACACTTACTCCTAGCACACCAAAGTTAACTACCCAAAATGTATACAAAACCCTTCTACTTATTCAAATCCCAATAACAACTCCAAATAAGATACAAAACAACTAAATAATATAATCTAACTCCCACTATCTAACTACGGGTTTCAGGGTCACCACTGTAACGAAAGGGGTTATATCAAGAATTGCGTGTATGCGTGCGTGAATATTCTGCGTGTTCTCCCGTCTCACACTCCCTAACTCTCAAGAATTCTTTTGTCGTCACACCCCCTTTCTATTACCAGAAAATAAACAATAATCAACAAAGCTCATACGAGTACATACAACCCAATCAATAATAAGGAAAATATATATATATATAGTTTTGTACTCACGTACTTTGTAGAAATAATCCGTGAATTAAATATACCATTCACAAATCACATACATAAAGTTCCAAGGAAATAATCCGGGAGATTGTACACTGTTCTCACAAACCCACAAATAATTCTCTATCAGAAAAATCCAAATGTCACCAGTCACAATAAACCAATATCGATCTGGTCAGTTAATACAAGTGTCACTAGTCACAATAACACCAAAGAGGTCCCAGTCCCGTCGACAGAGAGAGTTATTCCCCAGAGTTTCACGGAGGCTATGAATCGCTATGTCTTTCCTTTGTTCTGAGTCCTCTGTCTCTGTCCATGAATATTTCCTTCGTTCCTTTCAATGTCTCCTCATCCTTATCTCTATCTGTCTCCTCTCTTCACCTCCTTCAATAATTCCCCCCCCAGCCGCTGTCGCTGCTACTGCTGCTGTGGCCGCTGTCACCGCTGTGGCCGCTGTTGCTAATGTGGCCGTGGTTACTGCTGCTGATGATGCAGCAGTGGTTGCTACTGCCGCTGATGTAGCAGTGGTTGCTGCTGCTGATGATGTAGCAGTGGTTGCTGCTGCTGCTGATGTAGCAGTGGTTGCTGCTGCTGCTGATGTAGCAGTGGTTGCTGATGTAGCAGTGGTTGCTGCTCTCGTCTTCTTCTTCGTCTTCTTCTTTGGCTTCTTCTCTGGCCCCTTCGTCTCCTCCGTCTTCTTCTCCTTCCTCTTCTCCCTCTTCTTCGCCTTCCTCGTCTTCTTTGGCTCTTCTCTTGTGATATCCTCTTCTTCTCCTTATTCTTCTTCTTCTTCTTCTTCTTCTTCTTCTTCTTCACGACTTCTTCTCCTTCTCCTTTACTTCTTCTTTCTCATTCTCTTTCTCTTTCTCTTTCTCTTCTTCTTCTGCTTACTCTCATTCTTCTTCTTCTTCTTCTTCTTCTTCTTCTTCTTCTTCTTCTTCTTCTTCTTCTTCTTCTTTCTCTCTCTTTGCCTCGAGGCCCCTCAGCCGGAGACTTCTGAAAACATACAAGTTTTCCCCCACTAAATATCTTGATACATAGTGTTACGTTGAAACGCGAATGGTAGTACGTCGGAAACGTGTACGATAGATCTAATCGTTTCGTTTTGCAAAGTATTCAATAATGGAGTTTATTTACCTTTGATTTGAGTTTGCATTGTTGTTAGGAGAGGCTTTGTATAACGTTGATGATTTGCGTTAGTCGATATTATTTGAGAATCTTCTGGATATGCGTGTTTACTCTTGATAGAAATTTCCGGATGGATATCGAAGGTCGTGAATGTTCCCGGAAGTAGAGAAAATGTGAATGACGTAAGTCAGTGATGACGATCTTTAGTTCGATTGGTGGCAGTGCGTCATTTCTACCACGTACCAAATCGTTCCAGAAAAGAGAGAGGTTATTTAATCGTGTGCCGAGTCGCTGTTGAGAGAGAGTAAAGTTGTTGATAGTGATTTGGAAAGTTGCTGTGAAAGTTGTTGAGTTGAATTGAGAATTGTATGCAGTTGTTGATGTGTGCTGAATAAAAGTGGAAAACTTCATACGTCGACTTTGTGACTTGTATGCTGTTTGGACGGGCTGTGTGAATAAACGAATCTGAGTTACACCCTATCAGGAATTCAAGCATCGGGGCTGAATCAGATACTGATAGAAAACACCAACATCGAATCGAGTGTAACATTTTGGGGGCCAAGCCGGGGTTCACGCCATAGCCAAGGGTTCAACTGCTACAACAAGCGAGTCAACGTTACGAGAGGCAGTCATCGAGGGTAGCCGCCAACGAGTTGCGTCGAGAGGGGCCAACATACTGGGACTACATCACCGATAGGTTCGGGTTGACTGCAAGGGCGTGTAGTCGCTGAAGAGTTGCTTCGTGAGCGAACAACAGATCGGGACTACGTGGCTACCGTAAGACTACGTCGAGGGACAGTCTCGGAGCTACATCGCCAGTATTAGAGAGAGCGACGTACGGACGTCGAGTCTACTTCAGCACAGGAGCGTATACATCAACACCAGCGTGGTGCAGCGTCGCATACGACGAGGACAGCGGGGCCTGCGTCAGCGAAAGCGACTAGTGACAAGCATCAGCGCTACTGCAGAAAGCGTGCTGTTCTAGAACAGTCTAGAAAGGTACAGCACAGTCAAGAACTTTCTAGAAGAAGAACCTTCCAGAAAAGAACTTTCTAGAAAAGAACTTTCCAGAAGCATCAAGATGGCTGACTTCTGGCAGAGAGGGGTTGAACTAAATCTAAAAGGCAAACAGCTGACGGAGTACGTCAAATGCCAGGAGAGAATATTGCGTGAAGAAAGAGAAGAACAGCGACGGCGCGAAGAACGAGAATTAGAAGAGCAGCGTCGCCGTGAAGAACGAGAATTAGAAGAGCAGCGTCTAGAAATAGAGGAGCAACGTCGCCGTGAAGAAAGAGAAGAGCAGCGGCAAGAAAGAGAAGCTGAGCGTCAGCACCAGTTAGAAATGGCGCGCATCCAACAACAGCAGCGTGCGCCACAAGTTATCAGTGACTTCAAGGCTCCAAAATTGCCAGTGTTCGTCGACGAAAAGGACCAGATCGACAGTTATCTAGCGAGGTTTGAAAGGTTCGCCGAAAGCGCTAAATGGCAACGTCAAGACTGGGCGATCATACTCAGCGCACTACTGACGGGGAAGGCGCTCGATGTCTACAGTAGACTGTCGAATAATGACGCCAAAGACTACGACGTTTAGAAAGCGGCCCTATTGCAGTGCTACAACTTTACAGAGAAGGGCTACCGTAAACGCTTCCGTGAATGCCGGCCTAAGTCAGACGAGACGCCAAAGCAGTCTGTGGAGCGCCTGTCGTCATATCTACACAAGTGGGTGGAGTTATCAGGCGAAACGAAGTCTTATGACAGTCTCCATGACCTGATCGTGAAGGAACAATTTCTCAATGCCTGTCACAAGGACCTAGCGACCCACTTAGAAGAACAAAAGCTGCAGACGCTTAAAGATGTGACTGAGGCTGCTGAAAGATATCTCATCGCTCATGGGAAAACCTTGGGGCCACCCAGCGCGACGAAACACTTTCAGAAGACGGCAAGCCATGGGAACCAGATCCAGGGGAGCCAGACGAGCCAGAGACACACTGACTCCACGCCTCCTCCCAGGGAAGGGCATTCAAGAGGCTGTTTCACTTGCAACGCTACAGACCACAGAGCAGCTAATTGTCCTCAAAACAAAAGTAGCGGACAGCGGAGCAGTACGGACAACGCAGCGGCGGGCAACCGGCAGAGGCGGTTTTCCAATCAACGGCAAACCAGTAGATCTGACCATCAGGTGTGCGGCGGGAGCGTCATTCTTCCGAGTGAGACCGAGCGCACAGCTACCCCTGCGGACGTGCAAGAGTGCATGACTGATGGCCAACTTCTCCTTGCCAACGGGAAATCCATCCCCGTCGTCGCCAGCGCAGCTGTGACCGTCCAGAACATGCCTGTTTCCAAGGGACGCGTCGGAAATCATGAAGTGACTGTTTTAAGAGACTCTGGCTGCAGTGGGGTCATCGTCAGAGAAGACCTAATCGCTAAAGAACAGTTCACTGGCGATTCAAAATGGACACTTATGGCCGACAGCAAATGTGTGAAAGCGCCAGTTGCAAAAATTCATGTCAACACCCCTTTCTACATAGGCGAAGTCGAAGCGGTTTGCCTGAAAAAGCCGCTATACGATTTGATGATCGGGAATATCGACGGCGCGAGGCGACCCGACGACCCCGATCCAGAGTGGAGTCCTGCCTCAACTCAACATGTCGAAGTTGTGGAGGAGGATCCATTGCCATTTCCCGATGGAGACCTTACAGAGCTGCTACGGGACAATGTGGTTACTCCGGCTCAGCCCTGCCGACCAGAGATCGTCGGTGCTGTCACCACCAGGGCCCAGGCCAAGAGAGACAAGACGACTACGCCACTGAAGGTCGCCGACAACTCTAAAGCTGCCATCGTGGACAGAGATAAGCTGATTCAGCTCCAGGAAGCTGATAGCACTTTAAACAAGTACAGGAACCGCCAAGACCACGTGACCAAAGGCAGTGGTACGGTCTATTTTGAGGTGAAGGCCAAGATCCTGTACCGAATCTTCCAGCACCCGAGGGTCAACGGAGGTAAACCACTACGTCAAGTACTGGTACCATTACCCTTAAGGCGCCAGGTGATGGAAGTAGCGCATGACTCAATTATGGGAGGTCACCTAGGTATCAAGAAGACGTCAGACAGAATCCAGGCGGTGTTCTACTGGCCAGGGCTTCATGCGGACGTCAGCCGTTTCTGCCGATCATGTGACATTTGCCAGAAGACCATACCTCGAGGAAGGGTCCCGAAAGTGCCTATGCAGAGGATGCCTCTGATCGACCGACCTTTCAAGAGGGTGGCCTTAGACTTAATCGGCGAAATAAGACCTCCGAGTGAAGAAGGTCATCGGTGGGTACTGACTTTAGTGGACTATGCGACTCGGTACCCAGAAGCAGTGCCACTGAAGAAGATTGACACTGAAACTGTAGCAGAGGCACTGGTGGACATGTTCAGTAGGCTTGGAGTGCCTGAAGAAATTCTGACAGACCTCGGGACGCAGTTCGTCTCTGACTGCATGAAGGAGGTCAACAGACTGCTGAGCATCCGGCATTTGACTACGACACCCTACCATCCAATGTGCAACGGGCTCGTCGAAAAGTTCAATGCTACGTTGAAGTCCACCCTGAAGAAACTGTGCAGCGAGCAGCCCAGACAATGGCATCGTTACATCAACGCCTTACTGTTCGCCTACAGAGAAGTGCCGCAGGAGTCCACCGGCTTTTCTCCGTTCGAGCTGCTGTACGGAAGAACCATCCGAGGGCCGATGCACATCCTAAAAGAACTGTGGACTAAAGAAGTAGACACCCCAGAGGTGAAGAACAGCTACCAGTACGTGTTTGAGCTACGGGAGAAGCTGGAGCAGACTCTCGAGATAGCCAGAGAAAACCTGAAGAAGTCCCAAGACTGTGGAAAACACTACTATGACCGTAGGGCTGTGAACAGGAAGTTCAAACCTGGCAACAAAGTGCTGGTGCTGCTACCTACCGATCACAATAAGTTGCTGATGCAGTGGAAAGGCCCGTACGAAGTGGAGACCGTGGTGGGAATCAACGACTACAAGGTGAAGGTCGGCCAGCATTCCAAGATATACCACGCCAACCTCCTTAAGCTGTACGTGGAAAGGCCATCAGAGACTGTACATGCAGCAACAGCAGCTGTGACCGACGACAGCTTTGACAGCGAAGAACTGTTGGAACTTGGAGACTTCCACAGCAAAGAAGGCATCGATGACGTTAAGCTAGGACCAGGCTTGACGGAAGGTCAAAAGTTGGAGCTCAAGGACCTTATGGGCGAATTTCCCCATAGCTTCAGTGATGTCCCAGGCTCTACGACTTTGGTCGAACATGAAGTCCACACCCAGACCTGGAAGGAGCATCTGCAGACCTTGAGGGAGCTGTTCCACCGTCCCGCAGAAGCCAACCTGACCGTGAGACCCAGCGAATGCATTCTGGGAGCTGACAACGTCGACTGCGTCGGACATCCGATGGAAGAAGGAGACAACGGAGGATGCACTGACTCCAGGAAAGCCCACGAGATCACTGTCTTTGACCCTGGGCCGATGACGACCGCAACTGACGAGGGCGTCGTTTCCTTGCGGTTGAAAGAACATTGACTGTGTGGAGAACATTGGCAATATCTAAACAGACTTGCAGATGAGAAACATTGACCTTGTGTGAATGAACTGTGAACATTGACAGTATCCAGAAAGACTTGCGGATGAAAAACATGGACTCTGTGTATATAAACTGAGAACATGAGACAGTCTGAAGTAAGTTTTAATTCTGTACATTGTTTGTGCATTACGTTTCAACGTTGTTGAAAGAAATTAGGTAAATTTCTTCTTGAGTGGGGGGTTATGTTACGTTGAAACGCGAATGGTAGTACGTCGGAAACGTGTACGATAGATCTAATCGTTTCGTTTTGCAAAGTATTCAATAATGGAGTTTATTTACCTTTGATTTGAGTTTGCATTGTTGTTAGGAGAGGCTTTGTATAACGTTGATGATTTGCGTTAGTCGATATTATTTGAGAATCTTCTGGATATGCGTGTTTACTCTTGATAGAAATTTCCGGATGGATATCGAAGGTCGTGAATGTTCCCGGAAGTAGAGAAAATGTGAATGACGTAAGTCAGTGATGACGATCTTTAGTTCGATTGGTGGCAGTGCGTCATTTCTACCACGTACCAAATCGTTCCAGAAAAGAGATAGGTTATTTAATCGTGTGCCGAGTCGCTGTTGAGAGAGAGTAAAGTTGTTGATAGTGATTTGGAAAGTTGCTGTGAAAGTTGTTGAGTTGAATTGAGAATTGTATGCAGTTGTTGATGTGTGCTGAATAAAAGTGGAAAACTTCATACGTCGACTTTGTGACTTGTATGCTGTTTGGACGGGCTGTGTGAATAAACGAATCTGAGTTACACCCTATCAGGAATTCAAGCATCGGGGCTGAATCAGATACTGATAGAAAACACCAACATCGAATCGAGTGTAACACATAGACTTTTCTGTATTACCACATATACCTTTTCTCTCTCTCTCTGTGACAGGACCAGACCAGCAACATATGATTCAAATCTCATATGTGTAGAACACAGTTCACACATACGTTAAAATTGTAAAACTAATTA
Organism: Oncomelania hupensis; assembly: GCA_036898135.1. Classification (NCBI taxonomy): domain Eukaryota; kingdom Metazoa; phylum Mollusca; class Gastropoda; order Littorinimorpha; family Pomatiopsidae; genus Oncomelania; species Oncomelania hupensis. Next base: position 1,066,763 of record CM072522.1, on the reverse strand, counting down.
TAACAACTTATTATTACATTCTTGCCGCTAATTACTTTCATTCACAAAAATAAATATAATACTATACATTGCAAGTTGATGTTTCAACTACAAATCAAATAAAAATCCGATTTCAATTCGTTACTCACAAATGTACAACGGTCCAACATCTCCATCACCCCCCTTATCCATCCTTCATACTAATATCAAAATTATCTATTATTAATTCTTATTCCACAATAAGTAGAATATAATCATGGTTAAATTATTATTATGTTCATAATACAATATTTCAATGATAAACAATAAATATACCTGCAGACAACAGCTGCCAGAAGTTCAAACACAACCACCCACTCCGTGGTACAAACAAGAAGAGACTGCCCTCACATTTGAATGCGATTGGTGAATCGTCACATGACTAACTCAGCCAATCAGCATTCAGTTTTCAATAAAAAATATTAACATCTATGTCTTCACACAGGAAGATATTACAACACACAAAAACGTCATCGGACCGAAATAGTATAAAACCGGTCCGTGACATCTGGAATCCTCTTGTGTTTAAGGTATTAGGGATTGTTTTTTCAGTTAATATAAAAAATATTGTAAGATTAAATTTTGAAAACAAGTTAACAGAAATTGAAAGAATTATTGCGATATGGTCAAAAAGAAATTTAACTCCGTTTGGTAAGATTGCTGTAATAAAAAGTCAAATACTCTCAAACTTAACATATTTATTTACTAATATTCCAGACCCAAGCGAAAGTTTTTTAAGTGAACTAGCAAAGCTGTTATATTCTTTTCTGTGGAACGGTAAAACAGATAAAATAAAAAGGAAAATTGCGAGTCAAGCGTACGAGAGTGGTGGTTTGAAAATGACAGATGTAAGAGCTTTCCTGTGTGCCCTAAAAGTTTCTTGGCTTAAAAGAATTTTGCTCTCGGAGGGGAAAATAAGTCACATTTTGCTTATGCAATGTCCATTGTTGAAACATTGTCTTCATTTTGGTAGTAATTTTTTTGAAGTTGCGATACAACATATAAAAAATCCTTTCTGGAGGGATGTTTTCAAACATTGTAAAAATGTTGCGATAAAATGTGCTCCTGTCACAGAAAGGGATTTTGTTAATGAACCATTGTTTTTTAACATAAACATTCGTAGAGAAAGTAAAACAGTGTTTCTACAAAATTGGCTTGTTGCAGGAGTGACACAAGTCGGTCATCTCTTATTGTTAAATAGATTTATGACACACGAAGAATTTATCACAAAATACAATAGTGAGTGTAACTTTTTACTGTATCAAGGTGTGGTTTATGCAGTGAAAGAGTACCAGCGTAAGATGCATTTTACAGACTTAGAAAATGTTGTAACGTCTAAGCCAGTGTGGTGGAACACTTGTGTAAAGGGTGTGAAGTCTGTTTATTCTTGTATTATTAGTAACACTGAAATACCAAAAAGTATTGATAAATGGAGCAGATTTTTTGATACTGAGATAAATGTCAAGAAATTGTTTTATAAACTTAAAAAGACAACAAATGATACCACACTACGTTGGTTTCAGTATAAAATCCTTTACAGGATTCTGCCGACAGGAAGATTTTTATATATGCGTAAGCTAGTTGATTGTCCAGTGTGTTGTTTTTGTAACAGTGCTGAAGAAACACTGCCACATCTTTTTTGGGAATGTAACATAATAAGAGATTTTTGGTTTGATGTACAAGTGTGGCTGCAGTCAAAGTTTCAGCATTGTAGTAATGTACGATTCGACTTGGAATTGGTCATCTTCGGCTGTAAGGATCTTTTGTACACTGATAGAATATTTGATCTGATTTTGCTCCTTGCCAAGTACCACATTTTCGTTTGTAAACTTAAGGGCACAAAGCCAAATATCAATGTATTGAAGAGTATTGTAAGAGATTCGTATGTTGTTGATAAATATTATGCTAATGTTAATGGTGGTCGCTGGATTGACGACTGGCAACAATATGCTCCATATCTGTAAAGCCTTTTTAATATTATCATTAATATTAGTATTTTTTATGCAAGATACTGGAAATTGTAATAGAATTTGCCAATCCAACCCCATCCCTTCCCCTCTCCTACCCCCTGTCTCATTCGCTCAATCCCTTTTG
>CM072522.1:1057151-1059651 GCA_036898135.1 Oncomelania hupensis | reverse complement strand
GTCATCATTTTGGTCTTCTCTGCACTTATTTGCATTCATAGGCTCTGGAGATGGTGTGAAGCCTTTGTACCAGCTGTTGAAGTTCTTGTTCCTCTCCAGCCAATCCATCAATGTCATTCGCAAAACGAAGGTTGGAGATTGCTCTACCCCCTATGGTGACTGTACCTTCGTGATCTGCAAGGGCATCTGACATGATGCGCTATAGGAAGATGTTGAAGAGTGTTGGAGAGAGTAGGCATCCCTGACGCACACCGATAGTTTTTCTGAACCAGTTTCCGATGGTGATGTTGTGGAGGACTGCACTGGTAGCCTTTGTCATACAGGCTTTTGATGACTTCAATAATTTTAGGGCTGATGTTGTACACTTTCATGGTTGCCCATAGAGCTGCATGCCAGACTCAGTCAAACGCCTTCTTGAAGTCTGCGAACACATGATATAGATGTTGTTGGTGCTGTAGGTATTTCTTGCAGATTATTCTGAGGTTGAAAATCTGTTCAGTGGTACTTCGCCCTGCCCTGAATCCTGCTTGTTCTTCAGCTATGATTTGTTCAGCTTGGTGTTTCAACCTGTTGTGTATTATTTTAGGAGGACCTTGCTGGGATGGCAAGACAAACACACTCACATACGCACTAACACACATAATCAGTAACATCGCCCTAAAAACAGCATAAAAAATAAAGTAAAGATTTTTATTACTCCAATAAGACCCTTTCTTAAAACTAAAGCAATGCACTCACTTGGTATAAGGTTTTAAAAAAATTATTCTTTCAACTACTGCCACCAAAAATAACATACAAAATTCAATCAAATCAAATGTCTAATAAAAATATATTTTTTAAAAGACGAAAGAAAAGAAATAAAGGAAATTTTAGGAGGTTATTTCCTTGAAAAAAGATTGTTTATAGAACTTAAACACTATGTTTATTTACTAGTAAACCGCTCGCCTTTAGAAACAGCACTTCTGAGGAATGATGCAAGTAAGCTCCAAGGTTCAAATTACGCTCGCATGATTTTGTTATATAAGGAATGATCGTTACTTGGTTTACTTTGGTGTGTTAGTGTGTGTGTGGGGGGTGTGTGTGTGTGTGTGTGGGTGTGGGTGTGTGTGTGAGTGTGAGTGTGTGTGACTAGGTAGAAACGCCGTTATTCTGACATACACTTGAATCTCTACGTACTTTCTTTTTTTACAGACCCCGTTATTTTGACGTCAAAACAGTGTTCCGCTAAGGCTAGGGCTGTGTTAGGCTTAGGGTTAGGTTAAGGGTTAGGGTTAGGGATAGCTTAAAAAAAATGGACAAATTTGTAAAAATGTCAAAGTAACGTATGTAGAGTTTTATAAAAGTCATCACAACGGCGTTTCTACACGGTTGTGTATGTGTGTGTGTGTGTGTGTGTGCGTTTGTGTGTGTATGTGTGTTTGTGTGCATGGGAGTGCGTTTGTGTGAGTGATTGGAAGGGTGCGTGAGTGCGTGCGTGTATTTCTCTCTGTCTGTCTGTCTGTGTCTCCGTCTCGGTCAGTCTGTCTCGGTCTGTCTGTCTGTCTCTCTCTCTATCTCTCTCCCTCTCTCTCTCTCTCTCTCTCTCTCTCTCTCTCTCTCTCTCTCTCTCTCTCTCTCTCTCTCTCTCTCTGATTATTTTTGGCATACATGTACCTCAACTCATGACAATCAACATGTGGCAGACCGTTGGTCGGTCAGTCGGTCGCTGCGACAATCCGAATTTCGCTTATCTTATATTTTCAAAACACCTTTTTTGCCATACCCCAAGAATGACTGAACCGATTTTGAGTATTTTTTACTATGCCGATAGGTCTACTTTAACCACCATTCAACTTTGGTGTCCTTGATCTTTGTTGTTTTTCAAAGATCAATGTCCCTGATGTCAATTATAATCATGATATTATCAAAACGTTATGCGCACTTAACGACCAAATGGGCTGAACAGGTTTTTATCACTTTTGCTTGAAGATAGTTCAGATAATCAATCGATCCGTATTTTCATTTTAGTCCTTTAGGAAAAAGCTGTCATAAAATCAGCAGGAAAATATTTTGAAAATGCTGATTGTCAGCTGTATGTCAAGAAATACACATCAATAGCTTGATGAATGTCCTCGATTTACAATACTAATCATATATTATAGTCTTGTTTTTATATTGTAGAACTTGATGTTTCATTGTATGTGCTACTTTTCATTACTTTTATTCTCTTTAGCTTGCAGGTGTTGGGAGAGCGCTTTGTGGGCTCACTCTGTGGGGAATCGCGCTAAACAGAAGCTTTAGTAGTAGTAGTAGTAGTAGTAGTAGTAGTAGTAGTAATAGTAATAGTAGTAGTAGTAGTAGTAGTAGTAGTAGTAGTAGTAGTATAGTAGTAGTAGTAGTAGTAGTAGTAGTAGTAGTAGTAGTAGTAGTAGTAGTAGTAGTAGTAGTAGTAGTATCATCATCATCATCATCATCGTCATCATCATCATAAAAATAAAAATAATAATAATAATAATAATAA
>CM072522.1:977151-1052151 GCA_036898135.1 Oncomelania hupensis | reverse complement strand
CAAACTTTTTCGCTGTATTAGAAGCATGTACAAAACTGTTAAGGCGAGAGTGAGATGTGGAAATAAGTTAACAGATATAATTAATTGTTCAGCAGGTGTAAAACAAGGGGATGTAATCAGTCCAGTTTTATTTTCTATATATATTAATGAACTTGCTGTTAGGGTTATTCAAAATGGAAGACATGGTGTGAATTTTTTACTAGATACACTCGAATTGTTTATTCTTTTATTGGCGGATGATATTGTTCTTTTGTCAGAAACAGTTGTTGGGCTGCAAAATCAGCTTAATAATATGCACCAGGCGTCAATATCGCTTGGACTTAAAGTTAATAGGCAAAAAAGTAATATTGTTGTGTTTAGAAAAGGAGGCTACTTGAGTGCCAGTGAGAGATGGTTTTTTGATAGACAAGTCATGCCTGTAGTAAACATGTACAAATATTTAGGGATTTATTTTTCTACTCGATTGAGCTTTGTATCCGCTTGCAAAGAGTTAAGCAGTATAGCAAAAGGCGCTTTTTTATGCGTTTTAAAAAGAATGCATACTTTGAATATATTTTCTATAAAATTATTTTTAAAAATCTTTGATTCTCAAATACAGCCCATAGCTTTGTATGGTTCGGAAACATGGGGCATGGACAAGGCTGCGATTCATTGTGAGAAAGTACATTTATTTGCATTAAAAAGGTTTTTAGGTGTTGATACTCGCACTCCCAATGATTTTGTATACGGTGAATTAAACCGGTACCCTATTCAGATCAATGCAATTGTAAGCTGTGTGCGATATTGGTTAAAGTTAACACGCATGGAACCTCATCGTCTCCCTAGAAAGGCGTATGTAATGTTGAGGACGTTAGATGAGAGGGGAGCAAATACATGGGCAACAAATGTGCGATCGTGTCTTTTTATGTATGGATATGGTTTTGTATGGTTAAATCAAGGTGTGCAAGAGATCAAATGTTTTTTAAGAAAATTTAAACAGCGACTTGTGGATTGCAGATGGCAAGATTGGCATAATCATGTACAAAATAGTGACAGGTATAAAATGTACTGTTTATTTGGGGGCAGTAATCATTGTGTTAAAACTTATTTGGAATTAAGTCTTGACAGGCATTTAGTTTTTATAATGACAAAATTTCGATTTGGTGTGTCAGATATTGGTGTTCATTATCACAGATATCGAAATGACACACAAGCAGCTGTAAAATGCCCACTTTGCATGGAAAAAGAAGAAGATGAAGTCCACTTTGTGTTATGTTGTCCAGTCTTACATAACTTAAGAGTGCAATTTATTGCTGAAAAATATTATAGAAATCCATGTGCATCTAGACTGTGTGTTTTGATGGCGTCTAGTAACCCGAATATAATTAGGAAACTAAGTATATATATACCTGTACAAAGCCTTTAAACTAAGAGAAATTGCTCTATCGTGATTTAATCAGAATGAAAATGTATGTTTGTTATATGTATAATGTTATGATGTACACACCCTTCATGAAGGGGCGATGCCTAAATGAATAAATAATCAATCTCTCTCTCTCTCTCTCTCTCTCTCTCTCTCTCTCTCTCTCTCTCTCTCTCTCTCTCTCTCTCTCTCTCTCTCTCTCTCTCTCTCTCTCTGATCTGAGAAATTGTCATCAATCGATCCATATTTCTGCCTAAGTCACATAGATAGCAACAATAAATTAAAACAACGTTTACTTAAAATCACTCAATAAAACAATCTGTAATTTCATGCTCATGAGAAACATACCAAAAAACACTATATTCAGAAATCCTATAAATAACTTTGATTTTTTCGTTTTGAAAAGTGGTAGTTGTAGTAGTACGTAGTTAAGTACGTGAAGCCTTTCTAAAGGTCCTGTCGTCATGAAACTTTACATTGCATGCGATAAACCAAATAGATTATCTATTAAAATATAAAATAGGTCTAGGAAAGTTTGCAATTCCGTGCAAATGGTTATTTATGTATGTTAAAACAATATAATGTATGCTCTTATACAAATGTGGTGGGCGTGATAATAGATTCGTCAACCGTTATCTAAGAGAGATAACTCTTAGAGAAACCACGTTAAATGTTGCTTCCTGTTTCATCTCGGTATACGATCTGTGGCAATAATTAACATCTAGACTTTCTGGCCCATTGTCGTCTGTTTACTAAAATTCTACTTCTTCCTCGTTTTGCTTTAGACTACCGTCACCATGTTTGTGCCTTTTTTAAAACAAAAACTAATTTATGCTGTGTACGAAAATGTGTTGGGCGTGATAATATGATTAGTCATGCATTAGCTAAGAGAGATAACTATTAGAAACACTTGCCCGTCTCTCTCTCTCTTTCCCCCTCTTTCTCTCACGCACACACAAACACATATTCACACACACAACGTATAGTAAATTCTCTCACATGCACACACATACACGTACCTTACGATGTACTTAACCATAATGTAGTCACTATTTTATATAATTCTGCTAGATTGTATGCTGTGTGTTTAAGTTTATTATTATTATTATTATTATTATTATTAACAATGGTGTTTAATTTTAATTTGAAAACTCACTTTAATCTATTCTTTTATTCCTACTGATAAGCTTTTGAGAGAGGTACATGTGTATGCGAACTGGAGTATTGGAGGGAGAGTGGGTAGAAAGAGAGCTAGTCGGTGTGTGTGGGTGTGTGTGTGTGTCAGAGTGAGAAAGATCGTTTGCTTGCTGTGTAATTTTAGCTCAACCGTTTATTAGTCTTTCAGGTTTGGTTATTCTGTATGCATAATAAATAATAAAAAAATTAGTGATAGTTTGTTCATTAGCATATAACATAAAAGTAATTTATTTGTTTAGTTTGTTTCCATGCATTTCGTGCAACTCTGCTAGTTCACTACTGGTAATTGTCTTTCACAAGTCATTCAGTCACAGGCACTTCGTCATTTAAAACAATCACAGGCACATGTAATTGAAAACCAATCATAAGCACTTGTCTTTCAAAATCAATCTGTTTTATTTTGAATCAGGTTTAACTTTACATTAATAAAAGTGTTCGTGTTGTTTTGTGCCTGTGGTGTATGCGTTATGTATGTGTGTATATATGTTAACATCACCAAGCACATAACAACAACAAACTATGGATGAAAATACATTTTTATTACCAAAGCATTTTATATATCTGTTATACATACTAAATTTGAACTAAGCAAACTAACTTTAGAACAGAAGTTATAATAATAATAATAATAATAATAATAATAATAATAATAATAATAATAATAATAATAGTACATCATCATCATCAAAGAATGTTTGACGTGCAAGTTATACCTCTCTAGTGAACTTTTCAAAGAGCTTAAATAACCCAACTAACGTTAAACATCGTGTCCTGTAATTATAAACCAGTCTTATTGCAACTTACATTTCGAAAAGATCAAATCACAAAAACTTCACAGCAAAACATTTCTGTCTAAAAAGATGTGTAAAGAAGTCTGCGCTTTGAACTGATTTATACTTAGAAAAAAGCGCTATTTAAATACTTATTAATAATATTATTACAGCTTTATTATTATTATTACTATTATTATTATTATTATTAAATGATGGAAGATAATGGTTCTTTCCATTTACATCGTGACCATACTTCACATTCAACACTATTTAGTAAGGAAAAAACCTATAGCAACAGTTGACAGTTTTTACCACATAGTTAGTTATAATTATGGAAAACACTACTATAATGGGATTTAGTGAAGAAAGTGACAGCTGGTGAGAATAACAAGGGAGACTCAAACAACTTAGGAAGTAGTTGCCTTCCCTTAGGCAAGGGGATTGGAGTTTAAATTGGACAACATCTGATAAGGTTTATATCCAAGATATAGATGCTGTCATGTAACTCTTTAACCCCCTTTCTTTAGCTGCTATCAAAACGTTTGTGATCTCCCTATAAAATAACGGGGCTTGGTGATTTATAAAATAACGTATAGTCAAACAAAAGGAACAGATCTATGTGTGGGTTTTTCTTCTTCATTGTGCCGTCATAAATACATGTACATACTCAACTGGAATATATCATCAGCGAGAAAAAAACGCACACAAACAAAAACAGATTTACTGAATTAAAAAAAATTAAAATAAAAAATAAAAATCAATTGTACATATTATTTACCCAGTATTTATTTTGAGAATAGAAAATTCCCCAGGGCACAGTGGGTCCTTGGCATGGAAATAAAAATCAATGGGGCCATATGTTTAATTACAGGCCAGAGAGATTAAAAAAAATTTGAAGTCCCATAATTAGAGATGGCTCCACTCTGTACAACCCAGAACACAAAGCGTAACTGAGACTAGGATCTACAAGTGGAGAGGCAAACGAACATAGGTTTTGACTACACTGTGTGAAAGCTGGTAACACTGAAGGCGCTCCACCAGCCGTCACTTTCCAATAAAGGCATCCACGCAAGGGACGCTGACGTTGTACTCCCGTTTACAAAAACAAAATAGAATATAAACATCATTATAAAATATCAACAAAACACATACATATAAAATGCCTACATTGCTAAACAATAATACCATAGAAAGCCACAGTGACCATTTGCCAGAAAGCGTCCAATAGTCCCAAGCTGACCCAACAGACCTCATACACAAATGAGGAGTTTTGGAAATGTTTTCAAGAAAAAAGGTAGGTGACTGATCTAGCGAAGAAGATAGTATAGTAGATTGATAGAACAGAGTAGGAATGAGAAAGAACAAAGGAGAAGGACAGCGACAGTGGGAATTTAAAGCACTAAAGCACTAGCTGGTTCATGCATCGATGTTAGGTCGGCCTACCAGACGACACACAGCAGAGAACATAGCCATACATCAGTAGTGACACAAGACACAAATTGGAAAAACGCTATGCCAGTCGGCACACAGTTTTTTAACATTTCAATGGGCCATCCTCAACAGATGTTTGTTGTTTTTAATCTCTTCATTCTCTCCATTTTTATTTGCCATTGGAGCCAGGACACTGTTTACTGATTTTGTTCTAAAAAAAAAAAAAGGAAGAACCTATAAGGGAAGGACATTACATTAAATTACATGATTATTGCTTTAGGTCCAGCGGACTCTTCCGAGCCAAATCAGGACCGGACAACCCCTGATCCGCATAAAAGATCTGCTGAAACAACCCTAGTGGTAAAACTGAAAGCTCTCCACCAGCCAATCACTTTACAATAAAGACATCCCATGCAGGGGACGCTGAGGCTATACTCTAATTTTTCTAACCCCCGTTTACAAAAACAAAATTGATTGATTGATTGATTGTTGCTTTAGGTCCAGCGGACTCTTCCGAGCCAAATCAGGACCGGACAACCCCCGATCCGCATAAAAGATCTGCTGAAACAACCCTAGTGGGAAAATTGAATGCCCTCCACCGGCCAGTCACTTTACAATAAAGACATCCCACGCAGGGGACGGCTGAGGCTTTATCCCAACTACTCGAACCCCCGGTTACAAAAACAAAATAGAATACAAACATCATTATAAATTATCAACAAAACACATACATATAAAATGCCTATAGTGCTAAATAATAACATCATAGGAAGCCCTAGTGACCACCCGGCAGAAAGCGTCCCATATTCCCAAGCTGATCCAACAGACCTCACACACAAATAAGGAGTCTTGTCCCGGAAGAGTTTTCAAGAAAAAAGGTAGGTGACTGGTCTAGCGAAGAAGATAGTATAGCAGATTGATAGAACAGAGCAGGAATGAGAAAGAGCAAATGAGAAAGACAGCGACAGTGGGAATTTAAAGCAATAAATTTCCAGAAAGTGGGGATACTATTTATACTGAAACCCCCGGCACCCCAACGGGGGATATAAGGGAAGGGACTAAGGACTTATGTAAAGGTAGTATATTTATTCAATTTACTGTGGAAGTGAAGGGGTACACAATGAAAGGAAAACAAAAATAAATTTAAAAAATAGTTACAAATCACAATTTATTGATTATCACTTCTAGTACTATATATTATTTCCACAACTACCACCACCACTCAAAATTAAATTTAAAAAAATAATGCAATGTACAAGATAATGTAGGAAGATGGGGGTGTGCGTGTGCTTATTTTTATCATTAGATTTCTTTAACGTTACACAAACAGTATGCTTCCATTTTTTGAAACAAAATAAAAGTTTTTTTAAAAAATTATTTATAGATATAATATAATATATTGTATTAGAAGAAAAACATAATATCAGAAGATAAAAATATTACTTTGCAAGCAAGAATCACCAGTGCGCATTAAAAAATAAAAGTAATATTAGTTCACATGATGTATACAACAAAACAAAACCGCATCCACACGAAAAAAATAATGTGTGTACCTCACAGTGATTTTAGTCCCTGTGCTCTCTAAACTATGCTGCATTTCACATAGGCACATTTAAAAAAAAATAATAATGTTCTCTAATTTTTCTAAAATGTTCAACCATAATTGAAGATGAGGGGATGGGAAAAGAGGGGTGAGGGTGGAGAAAGGGAAGGGGGGAGGTAAACGATTTCCTAACTCCTTTATAATCATGATTGAGTGACAGTTATGAATTTCTTGCAGGCAAGCCATATACATCTATTTACAGAGAAACATGCATTATGCGCCTGTTGCAGTGAGTATTTAAAAACTGTAGGCATACAATACATCGAAACTGCATGACAACTTACCCCAAAATTAACCAGATTACAATAGACTGACTATAAGGCAATGTGACTTTACAATCAGCATGAAACTAAACGGTGAACAGGCAGTATTCTCTGCAGTTTAAAGGCTGTAAGTGACAACCCCTCCCCCCCTTAAATTCTCTGGTTAAATGCAAAAGGACTAGGTTATATTTTTAACAAAACATCCCCTAAACAAAAAACATTCATTAACAACACATATGGCAAGCCATTCTTTCCACAGATCCAGGAAGAAAACAATGGCAACAACAAACCATGTATGTCATACCAGGTGAAAAGGACAAGCTCAAGCACGCCCCTCCCAAAATAAAATAAAATAAAATATAAAATATAAAACAAACACCTGAACACAACATAACAAAGTCTCCTTGCCTCATAATGTTTTGACATAAATATTTTCTTAACGAAAAAAACAAACAACCAGTCCATACAGATCTCAAATGACCCGCCTGTTTTTGTATGTCGGTGTAAATCCACAGCTTACGTTTCTGCCATGGACGGCATGCATCCCATCACTAGGACTTTAAAGATCATGACACCCATGTTCTAGGTAGGGAGAGTGCCCGATAATACAAACTCGCACCCAACAAGCACAAAGTCCTATAACCCATTCGACTAGGTTGGGTGCGGCTGCCCTACTTTCACTGAGCAGGCAGCCCAAATTTGGCCCACAAATAAAACAAAAACAAAACAGAAATCCAAATAAAATCATAATGCAACTGACAAACAAGGCAAAAACACAGGGAACTCTAGCAATCTTCCTACATTACATGATTATTGCTTTAGGTCCAGCGGACTCTTCCGAGCCAAATCAGGACCAGTATAGCCGATTCAGGACCACAAAATCAAGACCACAACTTCGCTGAAAGAAAACTCGCCCCTGATCCACATAAAAGATCTGCCGAAACAACCCTAGTGGTAACACTGAAGGCACTCCACCAGCTGGTCACTTTACAATAAAGACATCCCACGCCGAGGCTATACTCTAATTTATCGAACCCCCGTTTACCAAAAAAAAAAAAAGAATATAAACATTATTATAAAATATCAACAAAACACATACATATAAATTGCCTACATTGCCAAATAATAACACTATAGGAAGCCCTAGTGACCAACTGGCAGAAAGCGTCCAATATTTCCAAGCTGATCCAACAGACCTCATACACAAATGAGGAGTTTTGTCCCGGAAGAGTTTTCAAGAAAAAAGGTAGGTGACTGGTCTAGCGAAGGAGAAGATAGTATAGTAGATTGATAGAACAGAGTAGGAATGAGAAAGAACAAAGGAGAAAGACAGCGACAGTGAGAATTTAAAGCACTAAATTTCCAGAAAGTGGGGATACTATTTATACTGAAACCCCCGGCACCACAACGGGGGTGAGCAATCTTCCTAAATGCCCTGCATTGGAAGAAGAAGAAGAAGAAGAAGAAGAAGAAGAAGAAGAAGAAGAAGAAGAAGAAGAAGAAGAAGAAGAAGAAGAAGAAGAAGAAGAAGCGAAGAAGAAGAAGAAGAAGAAGAAGCGAAGAAGAAGAAGAAGAAGAAGAAGAAGCGAAGAAGAAGAATAGCAGAAATAAAACAAGCAGAACAAAGTGAAAGACATGAGGTGCAGATTTCTACAGAAAAGCATTCAGTGGTAATTCTGCATCACCTTTTTTTTTGGCAGTACATGTACGTTATCATAAACTTGCACTACAGTGATCCCTCGCTACTTCGCGGTTTGACATTCGCAGATTCACGACTTAGCGGATTTTTTTCATTACAATTGTTCAGTATTGTAATAATCTCTTTTTTTTTTTAAATGTACACCTACTGTTTTATTGCTTAACATGTGTGCCTGTGTACTGTATGTACATACTATAGATATCTGTACATTACAGTAAAGGGTGGTTTGTTAACGGTACATAAAGGGAGGGTTTTAAAAGTCCGAATACACGTTAAATAAATACTGTAAATATGGTGTCCAAACTTTGCAGAATTTTGGCTATTGCAGCCGGTCTCGAAACCTAACTACCGCGATAAACGAGAGTTCTCTGTAGTCTACATACAAAATATCATGAACGCCATACAAAACCAAACATGTTTACAGTAATTTCATGGGTCTACAAAGCGACACAGTGCATAAGGTATATCCCCTAAGTTTTCACAAACATGTTAATTTATTTCAGGCGATTAGGTGCATACATCCAATAAAGCACACATGAACATAGAAAAAGAAAAGGAAACTGTTGTTTGTGTTGATGGACTTTCTCAACCACATCGATACGATGCAGATGCACATTATACAGGCCGCTCTTAATTTGAGATGTTTTAGCACGCTGCCCGATTCCTAAAAATAGTTTCTTTGACCTAGGATAACGAGCGCTCAGCTCTGTTTGTCCCAGCTTGTGATAACAGAGAAGAAACTGTGCATTTCTCTCATCATTTTTGCTTTGTGTAGCAGCATTTCTAAACATTGCTCGATTCAATTTGTGCGTTTAGTTAGCTAGATAATCAATCTCTACGTTGTGATTTTTGGGTGATTCTGAATGAATACTTTAAAAAAATGTTATTTAATATGTTGAACGAGACAGTGTTTGTTCGAGATTCTCTTCTTTGTTTTATAGTATTTTGCGTGCGTCGGTTCCCTTCATTTGTATACCTGTTTAGAAGGTTCTAGAATTCTGTGAGGCTTAATTCATATTAGTATCACATCTTTGAAGTGTAAACGTATCGTTTGGTTAAGTATTGTTGGACTGAATCTTATAGAACATGTGATTTTACATTTGTAAAAACTTGAACTCCACTTTCTAACGCTACACGCTCTGCTTACTGTGTTGGGATGGTGTTGAAAGAGGTCTGATAGAGTAGCCTACACTGCCTGGAATGCCAGTAGCAGCCAGAAATAAAGGGGAACTGAGGAACATGAGAGTGGTCAGGCAATCTGTTTTTACCTCCATGCTAAACCGCAGCCTCTGAGTTGCAGTGGATGGCATATGGGTAGCCTATCTGTTGACACAGTGTTTTCATACATATTGAGAGACTGTTTCTGTTGATGACTCGACAAACGCAAATTTTCGTTGCCCGTGAAATCGGTCATTCCTGAACTCAAATTTGCTATTTCAAGTGCTGTCAGATTCTGCTTCCTTTGGTTGCCTGCTCTAGCAGCGGGTTCTTTTTTTTTTCTTTTATTTTGCGCATAGATAATGCACTATCAGCAAATAAGGTGCAGCAGTCAGTTCAGTAAGAAAATTGTGCCCCGGAAATTATGGTACTAACTTCTAATTTCCCATCTTTCACTTACAATGACAAAACATATACAGCTGAAGCCAAAGACCCTGCTACACGCATCTACAATATATGGGATTTACTATTTGTCCCATTTTTCTTCCACATGACCCTTACCTGCTCAACTACAAGAACAGGATTTGACTAATCTATCATACGTTATTTACCATTTTCATGCATCGTCAGACTCACAGCAGAAATTCAGGACCATGTTGTGAAACATTTGTTATAATTATGCTGCTTGTATGCCATGAGCATTCATGATGTCAGGTGGAAATGTTTTTTTTATGTGCAGGTATAAGTTGTCATTCATACAATATTTTATTGTTTTTAATTTCTGCTCATTCTGCACATAAAGACACACACAGCTAAAATACAAGATCATACTACCAAGAATCCAGTATACCCTGTTTATTTAATCCACCATTATACGCTGTTTAAATCTTTCAACCTTTTATTTTATAGAGTCTTGTATAGAAGACACACAGCTAGCTCAAATGCAAGATCCCGCCAAAAATCTGTATATGTATATATGATTAACTATTGCCAAACTTTTTCACAGTTTTGCTAAAGACACATATAAAGCTTTAAAGGCCAAAAACCCCAAAACACCTTACAAATAGATTCAATAAATTAAACTGCTCAACCCTCTTAACACAGCCAACTCACACCTATACCAACCACTTTCTCACAAAATATTCCTACGGTGTCTTACAACTGCAATACCAAAAGCAGGCTACAAATAATAATAACAACAATAATAAAATATTGTTAGCTAGGGAAGAGTTGCACACTCACTGTCAATCAGGCCTGATACTGAGAATCATCATACTGCATGCTAACAACACAGTCCAGCCATGAGACTCATCCAGTCAGCCACAAATTTAGGAGGCGGCGGAGGTCGAGCGCTTCTTGGATGATCGCTGCAGCAGTTCATCCAGGAGGGACTGCTGGTTGGCAAAAAATTCCTTGGTCATCCCGCACGTTGCGTTCACGCACATCGGACATCGCAAGGTCAGCTGGGTACTGCACACTTTCTCTGACTTGAGGTGTCGTTTGACTATATCTGCCAGTGCCTGTGGACATTATATATATATACATACAATGAAGGTCATTATCTTCGTCATTATCGTCATCATCAATAAATAAATAAAATAATAAAATCAATCAATCTTATCAATTAATAATCTTCATCATCATCATTATCATAAGCTTTTGTAAAGCACAATTTTCCAAAAGCCTGGTCTCAAATCGCCTTCTGCAACCTGAAATACTAAAACTGGGCTAAACAGGAACAAGAGTTACAATGTACAATATATATAAAACGGAATGCACTGAATAAATAGAAGCGCAAAGCTCATATGACTCAAATGCTCCTTATGAAACTCAAATATGTAACATGAAAATGTGTGCCCAGAAAAAACAAAATGAAATGGTTTCACTAAAATGCAAATAACAACTCTGATCTTTCAATGCTCTTGACCTTGAGATGACCTTGACCTCAGCTCCAAATACGCTCATTACATTACATTACATAATTGTTGCTTTAGGTCCAGCGGACTCTTCCGAGCCAAATCAGGACCGGACAACCCCCAATCCGCATAAAAGATCTGCTGAAACAACCCTAGTGGGAAAACTGAATGCCCTCCACCAGCCAGTCACTTTACAATAAAGACATCCCACGCAGGGGACGGCTGAGGCTTCACCCCAACTTATCGAACCCCCGTTTACAAAAACAAAACAGAATACAAACATCATTATAAATTATCAACAAAACACATACATATAAAATGCCTACATTGCTAAATAATAACATCATAGGAAGCCCTAGTGACCACCTGGCAGAAAGCGTCCAATATTCCCAAGCTGATCCAACAGACCTCATACACAAACAAGGAGTCTTGTCCCGGAAGAGTTTTCAAGAAAAAAGGTAGGAGACTGGTCTAGCGAAGAAGACGATAGTATAGCAGATTGATAGAACAGAGCAGGAATGAGAAAGAGCAAATGAGAAAGACAGCGACAGTGGGAATTTAAAGCACTAAATTTCCAGAAAGTGGGGATACTATTTATACTGAAACCCCCGGCACCCCAACGGGGGTTTCCAAATACGCTCATGTACTGTCAAATAAACTATAGCAAAAGTTGTAAATGTCAAAAACGGTGACCTTGGGATAACCCTGATTTTCAGTGACCTTGATTTTGGGATGACCTTGACCCTCATGTGACCTCTCATACATGTCTGATCAAATAACCCAATGTTTTTGCATACTATGGGTTAAATAAACAGCCATTCCACTGTCTGATGATCTATTTTTGTGTACGTTTTTACAAGGCCTAAAATGACCTTGATCTTCAAGATCAACGCAAAACCATAACACATATGAAAGACCAAATCTATCATCTCTAAATACAACAAGTTTAGACTTAATATTTCTCATAGTTTAGGGTCAAGGTCACTTCAAAGTGCATATACTAACTGACTTTGGACAACTCCAATGACCTTGACCTTGGATTGAGGTTGACCAAATTTGTATAGTACGGTGGAACCTCCGGTATATGACCGTCCAAAATCTGAGAAAAAACGGTCTTATAATAGAGGTGGTCTTATACCGGAAACAAGGGGTGCGGGGGGAAAGGGAGTGGAGGGGGGGATGGAGGGCGGGGTGTCCGGCTCGGAGGGGTATGTAGTCATAATTTTTACACTCATCAGCATGTATTTTCTCTGACAAAGGAAAGTGTAAAACATGTTTCATTTTTAGCTTTGTCTTTTATTCACAACTTCAAAAATAACGGTTTGTTTCTTCTTCTTGCCTCCACGAACCACTGCCAGACGCGTTCATCCAAGTCTGTCAGTGCAGAAGTTCTCAGTTTCAATGTTTTCCTTTCGCCACTTTCTCCACTCTCCCATCGTAGTTTCACAGATTCCTTATCCTTTATGATTAGCTGAATTTGGGTCTTCCCAACGTCTAAACTTCTTGCAATAGACAAACAACCCATTTTCACTTCTTTTAATCATTTTCTTTCTCTCTGCCAAACTCAAAACTTTCCTCTTGAGCGACGCCATTTTGACAAGCCAGTGTAGGCGAGTAATGTCCCTTACTTGCGAACCGGAAATAGCAGACAACAGCAGGCGTACACTAACATGAGAGAAAAAATGAAAGGTACAGACAATAAATTAACTGATATCTCTTTTAAACTGCCCAAGATGGTCGTATAAAGGGCTTAAGACACGGTCGCTGGTCGCAATAAACGAGGTTGTCGCATACCAGAGGTCATTTATTATTGGAAGTGAATCCATCAGAAATTTTCAGGTCACATAACGGAGGGAGTCGTATACCAGAGAGACGGATACTGGAGGTTCCACTGTATATGTTTCTTATTGATATCTATCGCACATCAAAGAATCATGTTCAATATTTATAATCTAGAAAAAATTGAAATTATGTGAAAAATTGTACTATTTTTACTAACATTTGTTGACCATGTGACCTTGACCTTGAAGTGAAGTAATTAATTCACTGATCATTTATGAGGTCTCATAGGTACACACCATATTACCAAGTTTGGTTGTGATAGCTGAAATAGGTTCTGAGATAATCCAC
The DNA here is from genome assembly GCA_036898135.1 of Oncomelania hupensis. NCBI lineage: Eukaryota > Metazoa > Mollusca > Gastropoda > Littorinimorpha > Pomatiopsidae > Oncomelania > Oncomelania hupensis. The sequence continues at coordinate 1,038,579 of CM072522.1, read as the reverse complement.
TTGCAAGTGTTGCACAGATGGAGGACGGACAGATTTTGGTAATGTCATTTTTTTACTATTTAAGATTCATCTTGCACAGATTTGCAAAAATCTGGATTTTTTTTTTTTTTTTGGGGGGGGGGGGGGGGGGGGGGTGAGTACGTAGACTCACATTGTTATGCATGCGAATCAAAAAGCGACACATGAAATAGTAGTTAAAAAGTAACAGAAGTAAAACCGATCAAATTTACTTCTGCCTGTCGTTCCATAGCATTACACATCTCAGGAACTGCCAGACAGATTTTGCTCACACTTCTTCTTCTTCATCATCATCATAAATCATCCATCATCATCATCAATCAATTAATCATCCATCCATCAGTCAATCAATCAATCAACTGAAGAAATTCTATGACTCAAAGTGTTGTTTCACAATGCCAGCTAATTCCTGAATAAAACGTCAATTGTATCCCCCTCCTCTTCCTGTCCTTTTTCAAGAACAAGAATAATTAGATGAATATCAAGGTGGTTTTATTTCTATTCTTAGTTCTACAGTGCTAAAAGCCACTGGCCATGTAACGAGATTCGAAAAGCATAAACAACAAGATGAAGCCATAATTATGCACACTTATGCTCATAATCCTCATCATCATAACCACCACCAGCATTCACCAGCCATCATCATCAATAATAATAATAATAATAATAATAATAATAATAATAATAATAATAATAATAATAAAACAAAGTTAGCTCACAACTATACGCGTGCATGAATCACCCTTTTTAAAAACATAAAAAAATTCATATTGTAAGAAACATCAGCAACTGAGTACTCTACACACTACAGAATTCACTAGAAACAAACAATAAAAACAACCAACTTTTGATGAAGAGCAATTAAAATGTAAATTTCACAATAAAAAAGCAACGAAACCAGTAAACACATCATCATCAGTCATCTTCATCATTATAGATCACCACCACCACCTTCATAATTACCACCAACACCATCATCATCATTCAGCTTGCCTCAATAAAGACAGGATTATCATTCAGCGAAGCAGCCCTGCGTATATTCTTCACTCCAACCTGAAAACCAGTACAGGCCCATTTTAATGTGTTTGCCAACCACTCAAAAAGCTACATCTACTCATTTATTTATTTAATAGTTTGCTTTTTTAAACAGCTGCAAATGTTGCAAATCTATACATATGAACTTGAATTACCACCTTGCATCACTGTAGTGTAATGGCTGGAGATGTGCTTATAATAAATCAACATTAATAAAAACAATAAAATACCATCCTGCAAGGCACGGTGCAAGGAGGCAGAATAAGAGGGAGATAGAAAAAGAGGTGGGAAGATAACATTCGAGAATGAATTGGCTTGACACTGAGTGGAGCCACAAGGGCTGCTGATGACAGAGGAAGATAGAGCTTGCTGGTTAAACGATCATCTGTGGTGCCCCAACGACTTTCGAGTTACGAGATCGGATAGGATTCTAATTGTAAATTATTATTTGGAGGATTTCATTCAGCAGTAAATTCACTTGCATGAAAAGAAGTATTGCCTACAATGGTACTATTGTTGGGTAAATGAATAGAAAGCGCAATTCTCAGCCCCGCTTCCTTTTGTTTGAGGACAGCCAGGGGACAAACCCAATTTTCAACTCTTTCATCTTTATACTGCATGCATACTGGGCATTAGCTTCTATGAAAACTGGCTTTGTACAAAGTTTCACCATTCAACATCCACACATTCCTTAGTCAAGTCTCTTCCCACGCTCTTCTGGCTTTAATTTAGAGATAATAAACAATAAATATTCCTTTGAAATGGTCAGGAATCAGAACGAGTCAAATATCAGTGTGTCTGTATGTCTTATTGGTCCGTCCGCTCTAAAAGTGCTCTCAGTTACAAATATTCTTTGATATTCATTGTTCTTTCATACAGGTCAGGTGGCGCAGTGGTGAAGACCCTGGTTCACCTTCCAGCAATGGCGGTTGTTTCTTTTTAATTGTCTTAAGTTCTTCTTATTTTTATTGCATTATTTATGTGTGTTTCTATTTGTTTATATTTTTTTAGGAGAGGAGTTGGGATGGGGTAACTGTTGTTTTGTGTGCAGCTGTCTGAAAATAAATTTGAATAGATGGCTATTTTTAATTTTAATTTTTTAAATGTTAATTTGTTCACATGCCAACCCACCTCTGCTCCTAAATGTTGTGCATACTCCAGATCCAGCTCATACAAGGTTTCAATGTGGTCACTGGTGAAGGCAATAGGCACGAGGAGAATGTTTTTTCTGTTGCGACCGACCAGCCCCTTGATGGCGTCATCCGTCTGGGGGCTCAGCCACGGTAGGGGACCCACCTACAAGCAAATGGAATTACAAAATGAAAAAATCAGAGAAGAAATACAGAGAAATGTAACATCTATGTTGAGAGACTGGAATTCTTTTTCCTTTGCTTTCATGCTTAGAGAGGGCTCACGCATGGGAATTGTACAACTTTGGTTCGTATTTACGACCCACGGACCTTGGCTATATGACCCTCGTGATACTCAGTACAGCCCTGCACACGACCCTCGTGATACTCAGTACGGCACTGCCCAACCTGTTAACTGATAAGAGCATAGTCATGAACTCTGTATCTACAAATTAGTAATAGAGGAACGGTAAAAGTGAGGTAAAAGAGAAGGGGGATAGGAGGAGGAGGGGGGGACATTACCTTAGCCACACTCGGGCTATAATATCAATCTCAAGTAGGTAAAAAAAAGGGTGGCTTACATAAAAACTCAAAATATCACCCAATAAAACCAAAAAGAATTCTAGCTGGCTCCTAACTCCTTAAGAAAGTTTTTTTTTTTTGGTGAAATGCATGCTTAGACAACTTATAATATGCTGCGGCTTATCTCCTTTTGACCCCTCTGTGTCGTCTGCTAAAAGGAATGCAAGTACCAACCTTGGATTGCCAAACAAGGCGATAGGCATGGCTATTTCCCAGCTGCTCCATCACTCTCTGCACTGTGGCCGACACTTCTAAGGGGTAGGGGTCTCCTCGATTCACGACCTGAAAAAAATTAGATAAAAAATAATAATAACAAATAATAAGATTTACACAAACATTTTTTGTTACTCCCCAACACAAATATAATGCGAAAACAATACAATAAATAAAACGCTCTAAGTTTTTTGGGTGGCAAGTTTTTTTTGTTCTCCTTTCTATTAGGGTATACCACGATTGCATGTTGTGTGCATTTATGTGTGCAGGGCCTCTGTATTCAAAGTTCTGTATTTTTTTCTTTTGTTGTGCACTAATTTGAAAATCTACTATCATCATGTATTGGTGGGGTTCCACTACTTTTGTTTCTTTTAGCTACGTATTGTTTAATCATGTGCACAATCTTAGTTTACATTATGGTGATTTAGTTCACAATAGGTGCTTTTGAGAATTGCGCATTACAGAAGCATTGTTAATGTATTAGAGATGTTATAAATATGAGTCGCATCCTTAAATGATCTAATCATCTCTGTATAATAGTACCTAATAAATAAATAAACATTATGAATATATACATTAGTTAATTTTAAAAAATAAATAAATACTATTACCACTACTAGAATAATTTTTATAATAATAATAATAATAATAATAATAATAATAATAATAATAATAATAATAATAATAATAATAATAATAATAATAATGGTAATAGTAATAGTAATAGTAATAATAATAATAATAATAATAATAATAATAATAATAATAATAATAATGGTAATAGTAATAGTAATAGTAATAGTAATAATAATAATAATAATAATAATAATAATAATAATAATAATAATAATACAGGATGCTATTAAGTGCTTTTTCTTCAATCAAAACTCAAAGCACAGAGGTCTAAAGAAGCCACTATTACATAAGTCGGAAAAGAAATCAATTTTTATTTTTTTTTGAAATTTTAAACTGACTGCATCCTATTCTATTACTGAAGGGAGAGAAAAAAACGGGCTACCCAGAGAAAACCCTTGGTGTCCTGAAAAGTCTCATACCTAAGTGATGTAAGTTCTTCCCATGCGGGTTTTGTTTCGGTGTAGGAAACCATGTACCAGCTCACTAACAAATGAGCAACCAGGCCTAATAAAGAAAAAGAAAATAAAAGAAAATAAATTACCTTGAGAGGGAGAGAGTGGGCTGAGAAAAGAATCACAACATCATCTCGGTCTTCGGCCGGAAACCTCTCCAGTTCTGCCTTGATGTTGTCTGCAAATGCCTAGAGGAGGGAAAATAAAACAATAACGACATTTTAAAAAAAAAAAGATAACATATACATGTTGTATATTTACTTTTTTACCTACATTATAACGCCTACAATGGTATCACTGCATATATCCATCCAGCAACTTATCTCACCACAATTCTTACATGTTTATAAACCACTTTTATGTCAAATTAAACTCATGAAAGAACAGATGTAAAGTTGGGATGGTGATGGAATGTCTCATTCTCATCTCATTAATAGTAATAATAATGATAATGATAATAATGATAATAAAGATGATGATGATGATGATGATGATGATGATGATGATGATAATAATAATAATAATAATAATAATAATAATAATAAAAATAATAATAATTATAATAAAAAGAATAATAATAATAATAATAATGAATGATACAATATGTGTCTTAATGTTAAATCAACCTCGAAGTGTGGTGATCTGTCACCAGCAAACATGCTCCATAGACGCTGGGATGTTGGACAAATGGTGATGATGGTGACAATGCTGCTGCTGAAGGTGATGATGTCGATAATGATGATGATGATGATGCTGACGATGATGATGATGATCACTCCTTCAGATGAGAGTATAAACCAAGGTCTAGTCGGTATAAACAGGCATTTCACTGCATGGCCTTTCAAGATCCTGATGCTCATGTGTTAGAGGCGTGAGTGCCAGCTAAACCACTACACCCAGCAAGCGCTAGGCCCCATTCTCTCCCAAATCCATTCCCCCAGGACTGGGGCTCAGTTGTCTAGGTGTCAGACCACGCAGCCAAACCCAGCAAGCGCTAGGCCCCATTCTCTCCCAAATCCATTCCCCCAGGACTGGGGCTCAGTTGTCTAGGTGTCAGACCACGCAGCCAAACCCAGCAAGCGCTAGGCCCCTTTCTCTCCCAAATCCATTCCCCCAGGACTGGGGCTCAGTTGTCTAGGTGTCAGACCACGCAGCCAAACCCAGCAAGAGCTAGGCCCCATTCTCTCCCAAATCCATTCCCCCAGGACTGGGGCTCAGTTGTCTAGGTGTCAGACCACGCAGCCAAACCCAGCAAGCGCTAGGCCCCATTCTCTCCCAAATCCATTCCCCCAGGACTGGGGCTCAGTTGTCTAGGTGTCAGACCACGCAGCCAAACCCAGCAAGGGGGTCCCTCAGGCAGCTGGAGTTTTGATCCTGCATCAGCCAGTGCCTTAAGCAGCTCTTGGGATGGAAACTCCCTCTACAAGGACCAATAAATAAATAAATGATGATGATGATGGCAATGATGATGATGACAGTAATGACAATGACGATGACCATTATAGGAAAGACCAGCCAGTACCTTGACAAGGCCAGGATGGGTAGGCCAGCGGTCGATGACGCTCCACACGATGTTGTTGGAGGCGCCGTGCTGAGCATAATGTTTGTAGATGGCATTGAGGCTGCTGCCGGTGGTGGAGCAGCTGTACTGGGGGTACTGAGTGAAGGCGATGGCTCTCTCTATCCCATCCCTACACCACAACACATACCAGGATCTACCTTTACATCTTTCCTACTTGTTACAATTGAGATGCAACAGATAATTGTGAACATTTTGTTTTGCGCACAAACGCATGCAAGGATAGCATTTATTTACTTCTGACTGGCTTCTATGTTGATGCTAGAGAAGCTGGGCAAAATTTTCATTTGTTTTTTTTTTTCGGGTAATATTATATTCACTTCTCTGAACTTTGTAGAACATTCTTTGACATGACTCTATGCACGTTTCCTGGGTCAATCTTGGGTCTGATTGACTACGTTAATGATCGGATAAAATATTGTACAATGTACAGAAGTAGGGCTCTGGCATGCATATTGAGAAATTACATTTGAAAGCGGCTGTCCATGCTAATTGCGTCTATATGCTGAACAAAGTTAAATTATATAACAAGGGCTCTGCTCTGTGTATGAGTGAACGGACTGCATGGATACGAACTTGACAGTTACACAGATTCAAGCATCGGGGTTGAATCTACATTTGGCATGTAAATACCACCGAATTCCAGTCTTGCTCACATTTCCAACATTCACCAAAGTCAAGTTTACTACGACAGTTTCAACGAACAAACAGCTCAAGGGAAACAAATCTTACTATCAGACCAGGATATTGACCTTTACAACAAACTATTATCTCTCTCTCTCTCTCTCTCTCTCTCTTAAAAAAAAACAGTTATAATCCTACATCAGACTTAGTCAGTAAATAGTTTGAATGTAAACAAGATGGAAAGCTATTCGAATGTTTTCCAGACACTACAAGTGTTAATTTTCATGGCAATGTTGTGACTCAACTTTAACCTAAACAATCAACAAAACCAAAAAACAAACATCCCCTCTCCCCCCCCCCCCCCCCCCCCCCCCAAAAAAAAAAAAAATAAAAAAAATCACAAATTGGTTCAGCCAATTTTGATATACAACTCTTTTTTTAAACCTTGATCTTTGAAAAAGTGCAAATAAGAATTACATAAAACGCCTAGCAGTGGTTAAAAGTATCTCCAGTGTAAATAATTCCTGTCATCCATGAGACAATGCCCAAAATATGTATGGAAATACATTTGAACGTCTTGCCATATTGTTATTTCTAATCATGCAACAAGCGTTTTTAAAATAAATAAAAAAAGTTTTAAAAAACAAAAAAAAGCATTATGGAATTACTGGAAAAAACTTATCTACCGTCTCCTTTTTTGTTGAGAACATTTAACAAGACAAAATGGACATGCCGAATTCACTTCTTAATCCCCCTCCCACCCCCTTCCCTCAACCCCTCCCAACAAAAATCAAACATATGTCTACTTACTGTTCCATCTGCTGAATAGATTCCTCAGTCAAAGGGTGCACATAACGAAAGCCAATGTAGAACTTGTGAGGGGCTGACACAGACAGAAACTTTGTTTTTAAACAAATAATCATGTACACATTAGTTTGAGCATTACTTGAAAAGAATCGGGGAGAAACAATGTTGTCTTGAGGAGTGGGGAAAAAGCCCCCATTTTACCCAAACCTCACCACCCACCCTCCCACTCCCAAAAAATCTGTTTTAAGAAGACTCTTGAGAACAGTTGCAGACAGACCAAAGTGGTAAAAACTATGCCTCAGCATCCCTCTCATCTACTCAATAATATAACCTGCTGAGGGGTTGATGATGAGGACAATGATGATGACAATGACGACGACGATGATGATGATAATGAAGATGGTGATGATAAAATTGGATACGGTGATAATGATGATGATGATAATAAAAATGGTGATGGTGATGATGGTATATATATGTATATATATATATATATATATATCAATCAAGCAGAAAAACAGAGAATAAAACTACCATAAAACACCCAGCATCAATGAAAAACAGAGTATAAAAATAACATAAAACACCCATCATCTATGAAAAAATGTTTTTCAAACAAAGATGCGCAGTTTCAAATAAATCCAAAATCAATTTATCAACATCAATCAATCAATAAAGCATTCAACGCAATCAAAGACAAAGATGCGCAGTTTTAAATATATCAATTAAATATTAAAAACTAGAAAAGCAAAGCCCATATGACTCACATGCTCCTTATGGAACTCACAATATTTAACATGAAAATTAGTATCCCAAAAAAAAAAAAAGAAATGGCGCCATTAAAACACAAATACCGACTTTGATCTTTCTATGGTCTTGACATTGAGATGACCTTGACCTCCGGGCCCCAAATACACTCATGTACTATCAAATAAACTACAGCAAAAGTTTATAATGCCAAAAAACAGTTACTTTGGGATGACCTTGACCTTCAGTGACCTTGACCTTGGGATGACCTTGACCCTCACCTGACCTCTCATGCATGTCTGATAAAAAAAAACCAATGCTGTTGCATACTATGGGTTAAATAAACAGCATTATTTTGGTAATGGTATGTTTTTGCAAGGCCTAAAATGACACTGACCTTCAAGATCAACGCAAAAACTGAACAAACATGAAAGATCAATCTTATCACCTCTAAAGAAAACAAGTTTGGACTTTATATTTCTCATAGTTTAGGGTCAAGGTCATGTACAACTACTTATACTGACAGCTCCAGTGACCTTCACATTGGAGTGAGGTTGACCAAATTTGCACAGTATGTGCCTCATTGTTACCTATCATGCGTCAAAAAATCATAAGTTTAATATTAATAACCTAGAAAAATATTGAAAATTTTGTGACAAATTATTATTTCTTTACTAAAATTTGTTGATCCTGTGACCTTGACCTTTAAGTGAAGTCATTCATTCACTGATCATTTATGAGGTCTCATGGATATAAACCATCTTACCAAGTTTGCTTGTGATAGTTGAAAGGGGTTCTTAGATAATAATCCACTTGCAAGTTTTGCACAGTGACGGTGGACAGCGGACAGACCGACAGAAATGTTTTTTTAGATGTCAATTTTGGACTATTTAGGACTCATCTCGCACAGCTTTGCAAAAATCTTAAAATTTTCATCTACGCTTGGCGATGAAAGGGGCTAGTTTGCTGAGTTTGGGAAGTAACAAACACACACACATAAACTGAATGTAGAAGTCATTATCTATTTCTTTTATTACCAAATATTACATAAGGAAGTATTTCCCAGTGCCACATATTTTCTATAGATTTAAAAGTTTGCATTAAATTGCAATCTCTCCAATACGGTTGCAGACGAAAACTTAAAATTTTGTGAGCTCAACAAACAAATGTTGCTATTTTATTTGCATCCACATGGATGATTACACCAGGATGTTTTTTAATTTGTTTGTTCTTTTGCCATACTTACACTATAATATTTTTTTAATCATATGCATAATCATGCAGAAAAATAAAAATTAAAATGTGTACGTTTTACCCAGTTATTTCTAACAGTGTTCAAGCTTGATTTATCCTTCACTTCTTATGAGCCAGATTTGCCTGGCAATTGGTTGTTAACTCAATGCAATAAACCCTTTGATGACAACAGGATTACCCCTGCCCCCTCCCTCCTACCCCAATAAAAGAAAAATGTAATACAAAAATAAGATAGTACATGTACCTTTGGGCGGGTAAAGGAATGAGGTCCTTGTCGAGAAACAGGCGAAGCAAAAAGTCATGCACATCCTCCGCTTTCTCTGGTCCACCCATGTTCAGCATCAAGATGCCTGTCTTGGGTTTTCTGTAAAACGACCACAACGGTGGTAACAGAACCAACCAACTTACTAAGTAAGTAGTTCATTAATGCAATAAACAGGAGAAGAGAAATGCTCATGGCCAAATTTTATATCTACAGTAAGTGTCCTCATGGCAAAATTATGCATTTAGAGTGTAAGCTTTATTTTGTTAACCATGGACACACAATTTTGTTTAGCAGAAGTCATTTCCTCAGATGCCTGCACATAAAACAGAAATAGCTCGCATGAATGCTGCTTGATTAAATAAATATATATTTTTAAACAGACTACTGGACTGGCTAGGACTACATGAAGAAGGTGCCCGTGTACACGCTGGCATTATTACAAGACACACACTGCTCATCTCAACTGTTCTGGATAAGCTCACATTATAATGATGATGAAGAGTAGGATTATGATCACAATGATGATAAAGTGTATACACCAATAATGTCCGTGGTGGTGGTGATGATGATGATGATGATGATGATGATGATGATGATGATGATGATGATGATGATGATGATGATGATAATAAAGTGTATACACCACTAATATCCTCACTACTATAGCATTCTCAGTACAGATGAGGTTAGATTTGGCAATCTTCCGACACAGGTGTTGCTGCCAGATGTTACCAAAATGCAACAAAACCTATAAAACGCTATTAGTGATCAAATGAGCTGCTAAATAAAATGAGCAGATAATAAATGTTTGCTTCCTGCTGCTACCCATTTCAACAGCTGTTTCACTGTAGGTCTATATCAACAACAAGATTGGTCAATCAGATTTGGGGTTAGTTAGTTATTCATGGCTTACAGGGTCCAGCAGACTGCAAAGAGCCCAATCAGGACCACAAAATCAAGACCACAACTTGGCTGAAAGAGGACTCACCCCTGATCCGCATAAAAGATCTGCCGAAACAACCGAGTGGTAACACTGAAGGCACTCCACTAGCCAGTCACTTTACAATAAAGACATCCCACGCAGGGGACACTGAGGCTATACTCTAATTTATCGAACCCCCATTTACAAAAACAAAATAGCATACAAACATCATTATAAAATATCAACAAAACACATACATATAAATTGCCTACATTGCCAAATAATAACATCATAGGAAGCCCCAGTGACCACCTGGCAGAAAGCGTCCAATATTCCCAAGCTGATCCAACAGACCTCACACACAAATGAGGAGTTTTGTCCCAGAAGAGTTTCTAAGAAAAAAGGTAGGTGACTGGTCTAGTGAATAAGAAGATACTCTTGTAGTATAGTAGATTGATAGAACAGAGTATGAATGAGGAAGAACAAAGGAGAAAGACAGCGACAGTGGGAATTTAAAGCCCTAAATTTCCAGAAAGCGGGGATACTATTTATACTGAAACCCCCGGCACCCCCATAGGTGGTGAGGGGGATTTGGGGTTTAGCAGCAGAAAATGTCAATGTAGTAGCTTCATTCAAGGGGTGCTAAAAGGCATAAATAATATTTCATTTGCCTCTACAGGCCAGACTAGTGACCTAAACAACAGTCTGCCAGAATTCTCACTAGCCCCTTTAAGAACTTTGGACAGAAAATTAAACTGAAATACGACTGCACGTGATGGAGAGAAAGTGCAATTTGACAAATGTATTGTCAGCTATGGACATTCTAAGGCATCAGTGGTATGAAATAAAAAATAAAAAAAAAGTTGCCCTTGGTGCATGTGAGCTGCAAGCTTTCAGTTGCCTGCACACCAAGTGCTTTCATTTTCAGCACCAATGTCATAGTTTTTTACCTAGCAAAATCACCACCATTGTTAATAGTGTTGAAATTAAACGTGGCTACGATGAATAGTGGTGGACAGACTTCTTCTTCTTGGGTTAGCAGCCACAAACAATATGTTGATTCATTTGCTGCTGTAGGTTGTTTCGAGGGGGCTGCCAGGTATTTCATGGTGTGGTTTCACCCACAGCCCCCAATTTTTATAATTTGGAACAAGCTGCCCATTTCTCTTAAAAATTCATCTCCTCTTAAAACTCATTATTTTCTTCCACCGACTGAAATGAATGAAACAATCTGCAAAGTCATAGTTCGCGTCTGTGTGTTCGCATGAGTGAGTGTGTGAGCTTGTGTGTGTGTATATGTGTTTTAGAGAGTCATTACATTTTATATAAAAGATTATTGTTAGTTCATAAGTTTTCCTCCTTTTACTTTATAGTTAAAGTTGTTCTGCATTCACGTAAGCGCCTAGAGCTACGTCTAAATTAGGCACATAAATATTCATAATAATAATAATGCTATATATGCACGACAGACTATAGAGCACATTACTTTTTTTTCCAATAAAGGTAATTTTATTAATGCCCACAGCTGTGTTCCCATTTATTATCACTATCAAGATTGGCCAATTAAATTGTGGGTTCAGAATCAGAAACTTCCAATACAGATTTTAGCACAAAAATCAACAATTTTTGCCACTAGTACGTTTCAACACAAACAACAATGTTGCCATTTGTGTGTTAATGATCTATACCACAGAGGATTCACTTAGACTGTTGTAGTGGATTCGATTCCAATCTTTCTGTTCCACAGCTGCTTCCCACTCTTTATCAAGATCACAAACAAGATGATACATTTAAGCAGCAAAAATCAGTTGCGAGAATGAACACCCACCAAACGTTTTTAATGTATGGCAGACAGTGGTAACCATATCCCAAAGAAGGAGGTAAGGGACCTAAAACAACACTGAACCACCATTCATACTGCTAAGACAGACAGTAAAATAAATGGCCCTCACTTTTATCTTGCCCACCACAGGATTCGATCCTGGGCCATTGGTGTGGCAGGCTAACTCCCTACCACTGAGCTATGGCGGTGTGTGTTGTGTATGTGTATGTGTATCTCTCTCTCTCTCTCTCTCTCTCTCTCTCTCTCTCTCTCTCTCTCTCTCTCTCTCTCTCTCTCTCTCTCTGTCATATATATATATATTATTTTTATGGTTTAAAGTTTTTCTGCATTAATTTCAGTGCTTAGAGCAGTTCTTAATGTTTAGATCAAGATGATAAATATTCATCACCATCATCATCACAATACTACTACCACTACTAATCATCATCATCATAATCATCATCACCATCATCATCATTATCATCATCATTATCATCATCTAGGGGCAATGCTAGCAAGCAAGGCAGCAGATAGTTAATAGTAATAATACTCACTGGGCCTGTGAATGAGTGAACTGAGTGTGCATAGGTTACATTATACAGCTGTATAACTAGTATGTAACAACCAAACGGCTACACATCTTTCAACTTTTAATGACCTGAGAGTACACACTTACATAAGTTACAATAAAAATGATGCACATTTTAATGCAAAGTTGAGGTAGACAAGTCTGTCCCTGACCTTTGACCTATAACCTCTGACCTATAACCAATGTCCGTGTAATCACTTAATGCAAAATGTAAAGGCTTTGGGAAAATAATTTGTGGCGCTCAACCTTTGATAAACAACTTCATATCATGAGATAAAAAGGTGAAAAAATATTTTCCCCCATAACCTTTTCAATCAAAGGCGAATGGATTGGGGGAAGCATTACAAAACCTCTTTTTCTCAGGACCAGCTTCATGAGGACTTTGTCTCCCCTGGTTCAAAATAGAGCCAAGTAACCTTTAATAATACAGTGGAACCTCTCACAACGACCCCACCTCTATAACGACTCCCCCGCTACAACGACCCATTTTATTTTAACCGATGTATTTCCTTATATTGCTGTCATCAGTATAGCGACTCCCTCGCTATAACGTCTAACGACCGATCTTTGCGACCGTATAGCGACTTTCTCGGCATGACTGCACAATAAAAACTGTCTACGATCTTGTTCAGCACAGTCCGACAGGTACCTATATGTGACACGCCAGCCGATAAAGTAATCTTCTATAAGTTTGACGTCATCTTGTAACGTCACATTCTAGATTCTACTCGTTTGGGGTTTGCATTTCACTTTATTCACATCACGAGCGCGGCACTGAGAAGAAGCAAAGAAAGCGTGATGGGATGATGGAGTCTACAAAGAAAAGAAAATTTTTATCTCTGGAAGATCGAGTTAATGTTGTAAACAGACACAAAAAAGGAGAGACTGCCATTGCGATCGCAAAGAGTCTTAAAGTTGGAAAAACACAAATTCAAGGAATTATCCGAGACAAAGATGACATTCTTAAAAGGTGGGAAAGTGGTGATAATGCCGATCGTACGCGATCAAAACGGAGGAAGACAACATACTCGGAAGTAAATGAGAAAGTTTGGGATTGGTTTCTGTATGCTAGAAAGAATATTCCGATCACTGGCAAATTGATTCAAGAAAAGGCCATTATGCTCTCTGTAAAGACCCCTCTCTATAAAGACCCCTCTCTATAAAGACCGATTTTTGTCAACATTTTCAAGGTCGTTGTAGAGAGGTTCCACTGTACTGTATTGGATACAATAAATCTAAATTTTTTACAATAAAAATTTTATTTCATTTCCATCTAGTAAAACAGCAATTTTCCTGTCTTTACACCACATGTCTGAATGACAGATGCGTGTTTGTTGTGCATGAGTGTGTGAAACATGTATAAGCTTTGAGCCTACCTGGGAATTTATGGAAAAGCATGTACCTAGCATATTATTATTATTATTATTATTATTATTATTATTATTATTATTATCCATTCAGAGCTACAATGTAACCATTTCATTCAAATTTCAATGCTTCAAGTAAACAATCCCAGATCTCTTGACATTGTAACCAATGACCTTTGACATACTAACCCTTGTCTACAGTTAAAGACCTTACATAAATTATATACTACAAGTACGACTTGTTTCATTGAGTGCTGCTATACAACACCACTAAAGTAAAAACATAACCCTAACAATTTATAAACACGAGGCATATGCAATAATAAATTAATTCTCTCTCTCTCTCTTGGTAGTCGAATATTTGTGTATTCCTCATTTCTCTGTCCTATCACCCCACCCCCCTATATTATATAACCTATTATATGACAAGCAGAAAGAATTAAAGTAGAGTCATGCTAGCACTTTCAGTTTTGCAACTATGTATGCAGACATTAAGGGAAAATTGCAACTTTCTGTGTGAAAATTTGCATCTAAAGTCAAAAGGATTTATAATATGCACAACACGTTGCAGTAAACGCAACCCATGCACAAACATAAATGACATGTATATCTATGGAACATACAACTCCAGTCAATCAATCAATGATCATTAATCAAACAATAACAAAATTGTGTTGCTAACCTGGTCAGAGGTGAGGCAGCCTTTTCACCCCCGGCCTCAGTGGCTTGGTTTCGGTGACTGAGGGTGACCCCACCCACATTTACAGGTGCCCTAGCTGCTTGCCTCCATGCTCTTGTTAAGCCTGAGGCAAAACCTGAACAAAATCAAAACAATGAAGAACGCCGTTTTATTCCCCAAATGATTCCATTTTTTCACAAGTTACAGTTCCACAACAATATACACACATATTTGGGTAATACAATAAAATACAATGGTAGATTATAACATACATGTCAAGCTCTTGGAGCTTCTGACCATAATTTTTGCCCCGATAGACCATAATTTTCTATCGAAAACCATAAGAAATGCGAAAAACGGAAAACACGCACATACAAATAATTTTAAAAAAACAAACAATAATAATAATTTTAGCAAACACATGCAAATTCACCTGCATTTATTAAAATAGCAAACACTGTACCATACAAACAAGCAACTTAATAAGATTTTTAAAAAACACAAAAAAACAAAAAAAACTTTCATACTGTGCTTTATTGTTTACTTTTACTGTGCTTTATCTATTGCAGAAAATAAAAAACACCCCTCTCTCCCTCCTCCCCCCCCTAAAAAAAACACCAAACAAACAAAAAAAAAATTCCACAATGCTTAATAAAAAAAAGAAATACACTGCGTTGCACACAATTATGTCACTGGTGATCTTTGTTATTATAGTCATCAGTGCATTACTTCCCCTTCTCCAGCATTCTGACACTGGAGCTGAATGAATGGAAACCTTTCCTCCAAGACGGAAACAGTGTATAGAAATGCTATGGGCATGCGCAAGGCCCATACTTCCTCCGAGATCACGATCGCGAGCGTGACTCAGAACTGTTCTCTAGGCTGTATTTCAGATTAAAATAAAATAAAAATTTCGGATTAAAAAAAAAAAAAGGGTCGGGGAAAAGAAAAAATACGTAAGATTTTCATCTTGCGCCGTAAGGTGAAAAAAAAAATTGAAAATACGTAAGAATTACGGAAAAAACGTAAGACTTGACATGTATGTTATAATAAAACAATCACACACACGCCCCTACCCACCCACAAGCACAATTAAGCTTGTAAATAAGGAATTAAATGTGCAAAGTACAATGGGTGTTGTTTGGGGAGGTGGGGGAGTAAAGGGGTTGGGTAATGTCCTGAAAGGTTCCTGAAATTGAAAAGTTCACAAACTTTTTTTTTCCAGTTTCTCAGATCCCGAACCTATGTTCCTGAACCTTTTTTTGCCCAAAAGGTTCAGAAACCTAGATATACTAGGTAAACTACCAATATATTGCTTGCTTACTACTAATATATTGCATGCTTCTTGCGGACAACGAGCCAAAGACAAATTTCTGTATGTGATGAACATCAGACAATAAAGTTATATTGTATTGTATTGATAATTGTATTGTATTGTATAACTACAAACAAGACTAGGAATTATGGGCCAAGACCTTGAAGAGGACAGCCGTTAGCTTTGAATTTCTATGAATATAATCACCCTCTTTAGGACAGTTATACTGCCAACGGCAATCATGACAAACCAGAACGATTTTTACATAATGTATTGTGTGTTACGAAAGCCCCTCTCGGTCTGTACTGCCAACGACAGCAGACGACACATCTGGTTACCGTCTGCGGTTACTACTTGCATAAACAACTTGTTTCATCTTTCACAAGCTTCAAAAGAACGACTCTGACTATTTTATTGCATATTGAAGACGACTTTCATTACTCACGTACTTTCATACGGCGTTGATTATTCAGACGCGAATAATAAAGATAACAGAATAAAAGCTTTCTCTTCCTCACCTGTCACCTTTCTCAGAGCACAGGCTGTGAAGTCCGTAGGCCTTGCCTCAATTACATAGTATACTATGTAATTGAGGCAAGGCCTACGGACTTCACAGCCTGTGCTCAGAGACGCCATGATTTATCTGCCGACTAAATAAGAATGCTCTCCCCTTTTGTTGTAGATCACATGACCCTGGTTTCCCTGACCCGTCTGCTTTACGCCCCAAGGTGTACAACTTTTGAAATGAATTTTGTGCTTTATGATCGATTGTAGTTCGTTGGAATCTAATAGTTAGTATATTAAACTATCTAATGTAACCGTGCAGATAATTTTGTACTAGATTTTTCCAGGTAACATTTGAGTAATTAAATGTTGCTATCAAGATGTACACAGTAACGTTCACCTACCCCTAGTTATACGACAACCGTTAATAGTTGCAATTTCGTAGGTTTTGATCAAAGTGGTGTTTGAATCTGGAATTGGAAGGTAATGTGCATTTTGGATATGGGACATGAGCAAAACTTAATGAGTATTAGATTGAAAATATTGTGCTTCCTAGCTGAGGCTCCTGTACTAGTCTCCTTACTAGTCTCTGCCGCCGCTGGTCAGCTTGAGGCTTAGTGATTCCGTACCTGTGCACACAGTTGCATGAATTATTTATATTGCTCACCTTTCTTTGTATGTGCACTCGCCACTAGTCCCAGCTGTGAAAACGACTTAGCTGTACGTAAAATAATCTATGCTGCCCTTTCCGGATGAATGCGCTCTTCCACAACATAGTTCATAGTATTATTATTTGGATGAATTATTTCGCGCTCTTCCACAACATAGTTCATAGTATTATTTGGATGAATTATTTCTATCGCACTCCTTGCTCCGCGAGCGCACGCAATTAGCAGTGCTGTGAAAAAAAAAAAAAAAAACTTGCTTGAAACTCGTTTTACCAGATTAATGCAATTTTCTGCAACATAGTTTATACTATTATTTAGAAACAATAATAAAATGCAAAACAATACAATAATATAACACATCTTCATTAGCCTACCCCAAAAGGAATACAGCAGGCGCACAATCATATTTTAAATTCCATATATATACATGAAGAATTCACAATAATCACATTTTAAATTAAAATACGTCAAGAATGCACAATAATCACATTTTAAATTTATGTACATTAAGAATTATCGTTAGTCTGCTTTCAATTTCATCTTTCCAAGCAGTTGCATGACTTGTTATCAAAGAGCATCGGTCCTGATTTGGCTCGGAAGAGTCCGCTGGACCTAAAGCAACAATAAATCAATCAACTATCAAAGGGCATATGATTATGTGACAGGGTTATAATACTGATATTGTAACATGAAAACAAATTTCACTATTCCAGTCAGGCATTACAATGATCATTTTTATCTATACAAATTACAATTGTAAACGTAATGAAAATCATATTTTAAGCACACATCCACTCTCCTTACTCAATACAATACTTTACAATCAAAACATAAAGACTTTAAAATTACAGTAAAGCTGAAAACTAAGCCAATAAATCAAAATGGGAATCGATGTTCATTTTTTCTTTCTTTTTTCTAAACCTTTTTTCACCTTGGGTGCAATTTTTTCGTTTTTTTTTTTTTTTAAAGACGACCCCCTCCCCCTTCCAAAAAAAAATTGGGCCCAAAAATTAGAGTCGGTCGGGATACCGAAAACAGACATTTTTAAGGTGGCCTTATAAGAACTCTACTATAAAACTAGATCAGAGAGGATAGAAAGGTGTGAAACAAACACACATACATGCCATGCCCGTGCTGAAGACTCCCAGCAAAGCTATCAGCACCTTTGACGAGAGGCATTGATCAGAGACATTGCTGTGGGCAAAAAAGTGGACATATAGCAGGCTGTGCCAGTTCTAACATTTTTTATAGGCATACCTGATGGCAGAAGTTCGAACAGATGTGACAGAGGGTGGGAAGGGTCGTCCTTGATGCTGATGGCTTTGTTGAGTGTCCTCCTATGGAACAGCTCAGAGAGGGGTGCTTGCTTCCTGCCAACAATCTTACTACAAACATTGGTGATGCCACTCGAGGAATTTGTACTTTTAACATTGAACGTCTGGTACCAACATAACAAGTAGTTTTTATAGAACATTTACAACTGTTTGGCGCTAGCACATTCTTCATACTTCTTAATAGCTGAAAAGGTTAAATGCAAATAAATGTACTATATCATGCAGCGCATGATTGCAGCTAAACCTGCAGTCTTGTACTATGCAGTATGGCATGTTCTTTAACTCAGCCTCCTATTTGTTTGTTTGTTTTTCATGGAGACAAGATCGTGCATTGTACTTCCCCCAAACGTGTCTACGGTGTGTATGCGATAACACCCCCAGAAAGACTCCCAATGGCTACGGCAGCAGTTTATGAATCATCCGACTCGGATATGGTCAGATTACAGAGACTACATGAGTCATGTCAAGACTACAACAAAGATGATTATGTGCGATGTCCTGTATGTCTAGACTATTTTGATGACCCCAAGATCCTGCCCTGTGGTCATCTGAACTGCAACAGGTACATTAATGTTTTAACTGTGTGTTTGGTGTGTGTAGGGGGTGGTAGGAGAAGTGGGAATTTGGTGCATGGGTGACCTTTGCACGCATTATCAGAAGGGGCAGCCCAAGATGGAACAACCACTGATGAGAAGGACAAAGTTCACAATACGTAACTTGGCATGTCCTGTTCTCCATTTTGAACTGGAAAATTACGTTGGATCCTGTAGCAAGACTTCAGCAAACATATTTTGGAGACAAGTAGGAAAAGTGGATGGTTACAGACTGACGGTGACAAAGGAATTTCAAAGCAAACTACAACAAAAACGATATTTAGAAAAGAAAAAAAAAGGGTGTTGCAGTTACCCTGGTGTACACAGGGACACCTTTTCTGCATTATTTCATTCTCAAGTGAACATTCTCAAAGTGAAAGTACTTAACAACAGAAGAATGAGTGCTGAATACACCAATACATTTAGCATGCACTATAGGTCCTATTACTCCACTGTACTGGGTGGCGCTGTCTAGCGGCCACCGTGCTATCACTGAGAAGGCATTCTTCATTTTGCCAATTTGGGTGACAAATAAAAGAAGTCAAATAATAAACAAATAAATAAATAAATTGTAAAAAATACAAAATCTTAACTTGGATATGGTCAGATTACAGAGAAGTGTCCAATGACTGTGACACCAACACTAAAAACTGAACTTACTGAAAAAAAACATGATTTTTTTCTTGAAACTGTTACATTTTCTGAAGTGTTATTTCAAACTTGTTTGTCATTTTGTTGTATTTGATAAAAATGTATTGCATTTGAATGTTACATTAACAACGTCACATTTTTACAAAACACAAACTAACTTGATACAGAAAAGGCAACTGATCTTTAATTTACTTGTGCCTGCTTAGACAAATACAATGCTTTCAAACGTAGGTGAAAATAAAGCGTTCTGGTGACTGTCGGCTTTACAAAAGCTCAATGAAGTTTGAATGAATGTAACCTAACAACAAACAACATTTTTGAAAGAAAACAGGCAAGCAAAACCACTTTTGTGGCATATATCTCAGTTACAAATTAATGTATAACTAGCAGCATTATTTCACTTAACAACTGAAGATTATTTGACACAAAATGGGTTTTGTATAGTTTACCAACTTCTGCATCACAAGACATGTTCACACTAAACTGGATAGAAACTGATCCAATCAATGTCATAACAAGGACAAAAGAAAGCAAATCATTTCTGGACTCCTTATTCAATTTGAAACTTCAGTAGCTGAAGTGCTCGATTGTAACTTAACACTGTGACCAATCCCTTAAAGAGACTTACTTACTTAACTTAATTCCTTGAATTCCGCGTGGAACAAAGGGCCTCCACAACAGTTCTCCAGCGCACTCGGTTCTGGGCAGCCTTTTTCAGTTCACCCCACGACAGGTTGCAGCTCTTCATCTCCTCCTCACAGGAACGCCTCCAGGTCGTCTTGGGACGACCAACCTTCCTCTTCCCCTGAGGATTCCACTGTAGGGCCTGCCTTGTGATGTCCCGTTGGGGTTTCCACAAAGTGTGTCCCACCCAGCCCCACTTCCGCCTGGCAATCTGCCGGTCGATGGGGTCTTGATTCGTCCGCTGCCACAGGTCCGTGTTCCTTACTTTGTCCGTCCATCTGATCTTCAGGATGGTCCGAAGACAACCATTGATGAACACTTGGAGCTTCTTTGTCAAGGTGTTGGTGACTCTCCAGGACTCTGAGCCGTAAAGGAGAACGGACTTCACATTGCTGTTGAAGATCCGCAGTTTGGTCCGGAGAGAGAAAGATGTAGATCTTCTCCAAAGTGGTTTCAAGGTGACAAATGCGAATCTTGCTTTCCCAATTCTGGCTTTGATGTCCTCGTCAGAACCGCCTGTTGCTGTTACAATGCTACCCAGATAGGTGAAGGAGCTAACTTCTGTTAGGTTGCTTTCTCCAATGGTGATTGGTTGCTGCTGTCGTTTAAACAGGGCCATAGTTTCAGTTTTCTCCAGGTTGATCTGAAGTCCAGTTTTCAGGGCTTCTTGAGTAAGGTTGTCTGTTTTTTGCTGCATGTGCTGGCGTGTCTGGGACATCAGGCACAGGTCATCAGCAAAGTCTAGGTCCTCAAGGAACTGGGTCAAGGACCACTGGATTCCGGTTCTTCCTTGCCTGGTTGTCTGTCGCATCACCCAGTCGACCACTAGCAAGAAGATCATTGGGGATAGCGTGCATCCTTGACGAACGCCTGTGGTCACTTCAAAGTCCGCTGTCAGTTTGCCGTTATGGATGACTTGGCAGGTGGCATCTTCATACAGATCCTTGATCAGGGTTATGAAGGTTTGGGGGATTCCGTAGTGATGGAGCAGCCGCCAGATGGTTTCTCGGTCTATACTATCGAACGCCTGTCAGAAGTCGATGAAGTTGAGGTACAACGTTGACTGCCATTCCACGGATTGTTCTATGATAATACGGAGTGTTGCTATCTGGTCCGTACAGGACTTGTCTTTCCTGAACCCAGCCTGTTCTGGTAGGAGTTTCTCGTCCACTGCATCTTTCAGTCGATCGAGGATGATGCGAGTCAGTACTTTGCTGGGTACTGACAGAAGCATAATGCTGCGCCAGTTTTTGCAGGCGCCTAGATCTTCTTTCTTGGGGAGTTTTACCAAGTGTCCCTTTTTCCAGTCGGCTGGCACTTTTCCTTCCTTCCAGATCCTCTGCAGTAATGGCAACAGCATGTTAGCTGTAGTTGAAAGGTCCACTTTTAGGGCCTCTGCCAGAGGTATTCCATCTGGTCCTGCTGCTTTTCCGTTTTTTAAGGTTTTCAGGGCTTTAATTACTTCTGTTTTGGTAGGGTGGTTGGTGTTGACTTTAAGTGGTGAGTCTGCCGGCGGGATGTCTGTTCTCACGGACAGCGGAGATCTGTTCAAGAGTTCTTTGAAATGTTCAGCCCATCGCTGTCTCTGGTCTTGTTCCTTGTTGACAGGGTTACCTGTACTGTCTTTAACTGGCCTATCTGTATTTGTTTTCTTACTTGAGAGAGTCCTAGTGACCTTGTACAGAGTGCTAAGGTCTCTTTTTTCTGCCGCCTGCTCTGCCTCCATTGCCAGCTCATCGTTAAAGAATCTCTTATCTGTCCTGGCACATTTCTTGACTTCCTTGTTCACCATACATAGTGTACTCCTTTCGCAGAGTTTTCTTTTCCTCTGTATTTTGGTTGCAGTTGATTTTCTGTTTGATTCCTTTTCGGTTTTCTATCAGTGTCCATGTGTTGCCAGAGATCCATTCCTTTGTTGTTCTTTCTCTTTTTCCCAATACCTCTTGACATGTGCCTGCGAGTGTATCTCGTATGGACCTCCAGTGTTCTTCCAGGGGGGTTTCTTCAGTCAGCAGTTTCAGGGCTTCAAATTTGTTTTTCAAAGAGATAGAGAAAGTGTCCTTGTGCTCTTTCTCCTTCAATCGCTGGGTGTTAAACTTGACATGCGGGCGGTCTGCTGTGTCTCTGAAGGCCCTCAGCTCGATCTTGACAGACCTGGTCACCAAGTGGTGGTCCGAGGCCACTTCAGCTCCTCGCTGAGATCTTGTGTCTAAAAGGCTTCTTCTCCATTTCATAGCTATTGTGATGTAGTCTACTTGGTTTTTGGTGTTGTTGTCAGGTGAGATCCAGGTTTCTTTGTGGATGTCCTTGTGTTGAAATACACTGCCGCCTATGACTAGGTCATTGAAAGCGCAGAAATCTGTAAACAGCTCACTGTTCTCGTTCATTTCACCCAGGGCTTGTGTTCCCATCACAAGTTCTTTTCCAAGGTTGTTGTCACAAATACTGGGTGTTACTGGGTGATCACTACTGATGAAGGACTACCTTGACTTTCATGACTTACCCCAGAACATGGTTTTATTTCAATAAAAAAACCTAAGGTACACCATTTACTTCCAACACTTCACAAACACATAACACGTTTTTCCAAGTTCGATTATTTTATTATATTCCGTTCATTTTTCTTCGAAATCGGAACGATAATTTGGCGATACTTTTCGTCGTGGTTACCGAAATAAAGTTCACTTTTTTTTTTATTAACTTATCTTAGTTCTCGTCCTCGTTGAAATCGTTGACAAATGAAGAAATCCGGAACTAGGTGAGTTGGTGGAAAAGTTTCGTATGAGCTGGAACTTGACGTCGATGTCGCCGTTAGATCTAAAGGCTGTCCATGACCCACCAGTGACTTCTGTAGCCCTCGTTAACGTACAGTTCCATCGTAGAATCAGTCACTCCGATCATAAGCAAGACGTCAGAGAAGAATCCAGTGCCAGTCTCAAAGATGACATCGTCACGGAGATCCAAGACGATTCATACCACAAAATAAAAAACACCTGCCGAACAAAACTAGTCTTAGATATTTGCATGAAAATCATTTTCATACAAACTTAAACTCCTCCAGGTCCGGCTCTGCTTGGAAAAACATGTTACGATTAATCAACACATCAGTCCCCTGAAAACCAACTGCATTCAGATGAACCAACTATCTTTCTCTGGAAAAGAAATGCATTCAAACGAACAAACTATTTTTCTCCTCTGGAAAACAAATGCATTCAATGAATAAACTATCTCACTACTCTGGAAAACAAAATGCATTCAATGAACAAACTATTTTTCCCTCTGGAAAATACATATATTCAATGAACAAATCATCACACTTATCAATCTTCTTGGGAAATTATCTTGAATGAAGAAAAATCTAAATATTTACCCTACGGTGCCAGAATTCAGCTAAAGCTGATCAAACGTCGAGGAACAACTCATCTTCCTGGCCCAACCACATCAGACAACATTCAGCCTCCAGCTAAACTGTCGTTGGCACCCCACAGAATAAGTTGCCTCGGAGCTTGGGTAGAATCCTCCCTGTCCAGTCTAGATCTCTTTCCCAACTGATTGACAGTTTTCCTAACCGATTTTGCCTCAATTCCATTTTACCAAGGTTACCATACTTTTATCATTACAACAACCAATGAAAACTTCACAGCGCAAAAAGTAACCTATCACCTCAAATATTATATTTTATAAAATTTATAGTTCACAACCTCTTTGCTTTCCCTAACATTTTATTATTGGCATTAATCACAAACTTTCACACAAAAGAATTATCGATAAAAATCGTCCATTTTATTCTTTTCCAGGAATACAAAAAATGGCGATTGACACACAGCAAAATTGACGTCATATTTCTAAATCTAGCACAGGCACTCTATAAAACAATTTGCACTTGGAAAATAAAAATACTCGCGAGCGTTTCGTTTCGCGACATTACGCCCCTCCTCTTGAGCTGAAACATCCATGTTTAAGCTGTTCTTTTACAAGTGCAATCGACTCAAATAGTCTGCGCCAACATTGTCTTTCCCTTTGATAACTTTGACTGTGAAAGAATACTGTTGCAGCTGGAGAGCCCACCTCATTAGCCGACCATTCTCAGTCTTGGTTTTCTGCAAATATGTGAGTGGTTGATGGTCTGTCTCCAAAGTGAAATGTGTTGAATACAGGTACTGTTCAAACTTCTTGACAGCCCATACCACTCCCAAACACTCCTTTTCGATGGTCGAGTAGTTTTTCTCTGCACGGTTAAGCTTCTTGCTTGCATAGGCTACTGGCTGTAACCCTTGTGCCCTTGATCTTGCAGTAAAACTGCTCCCACTGCAACATCTGATGCGTCACTCCTCAGAGTAAATGGTTTGCTGACGTCAGGTAGCAATAACACTGGTTTGCTTACCAAGCAATCTTTGAGTTTAACGAATGCTGCTTCACATTTTTCATCCCAGACCACTTTTTCTGGTAGACCTTTCTTTGTCAAATCAGTCAACGGAGCGCTGATTTCCGCATAGTTGCTGATGTATTTCCTGTAGAACCCCACTAGTCCTAGGAATGCTCTGACTTCTTTCTTTGTGATCGGTCTGCTGGCTGACCTGATTTTCTCTGTTTTGTCATCATCAGGCATGACTGTGCCTCCACCCACATGATGACCCAAATAGTCTAACTCCCCGAAACCAAAGTAGCACTTTGAGGGTTTCGCTGTAAGACCTGCCTCCTCCAACCTTTTCAACACAGCATCAATGGCCTCTACATGCTGTTCCCACGTTTCAGTGGCAATGATGATGTCATCAATGAAATGTTCAATATCATCACGCTTGAGAGGTTCAAGTAACTTGCGCATCATTCGAGTGAAAATAGAACTCGCAGTCTTGATACCAAATGGAAGATAAGCGAAACAGTACTGTCCCATGGGTGTACTAAACGCCGTTTTCGGTTTATCCTCTTCTTTGACTGGTATCTGCCAATACCCTTTCGTCAAGTCTATCTTTGACAAATAGCGTGCTTTCTGCAATTTTGCAAAGATTTGTGGTACATCAGGAATAGGTTCCGAATCGAACTCTACCTGCTTGTTGAGGCTTCTATAGTCAATACAGAACCGTATTTCACCATCCTTCTTCTTCGCCAACACAATCAGACTATTGTAAGGCGACACTGTTGGTTCTATGACCCCCAACTCCAACATGTCAATGACCTCTTTCTTCACTGTTTCTACCTGTGCAAATGGTAGCGGGTATTGCTTCACACGCACTGGCTCTTTTGACGTAAGTTTGAATTCACATTCTTCGATTTTGCATTTCCCTGGTATATCTTTAAGCACATTTTCTCTCCTGTTGCAAATAGACAAGATTTCAGCCTGTCTGTGCTCGTCCAACTCAGGGTTGATCTTCACGTCTCTGGGACCTTCTTTTGCATGCAACGTAAGCATAGGAAAACGATCTATGCCTAGTGCTCCCATCTCTTCATCGCACACATCGTCAACCACAACGCTCACTTCCTCCTCATCTGTCTCCATGACCACCGCGTTTGGCTGTGCTTCATCCGTTCCTGTTTGCTTTCCGTCACGTTCGACGTACAATTTCAGCAAATTCGCATGTAGCAGTTTTTCATGTCCCCTTATCTTGATTCTGTAGTTGCAGCTGCCCACTTTCTCCACAACTGGATAAGGACCTTTCCACGTTAGCTGCAGCTTGTTGTGCTTGGCGGGCAACAAAAGCAAAACTTTGTCCCCGACCTCAAATTTTCTATCTTTGGCCTTCTTGTCGTACGCCTTTGTGTACCTGAGCGCTGCCTTGCTGAGGTTGTTCTTGGCAATCTCACAAGTTTTCTCGATTTTGTTCGTGAGATCCGTTATATGACTAATCGTGGATCGCACTTCCTCTCCTGCATCTTCGTTTGTCCACACCTGACGTAGAACCTGCATAGGCCCTCGTACTTCACGCCCATACAACAGTTCAAAAGGCGAAAATTGCAAGCTTTCTTGCGGTACCTCCCTGTAGGCAAATAATAACGCTGGCAAAAACTTGTCCCAGTCTTTGGGCTGTTCTTGACAAAGTCTCTTCATCATGTCCTTGAGTGTAGCATTGAACTTCTCTGTCAAACCATTTGTTTGCGGGTGAAAGGGTGTAGTATGAATCCCCTTTATGTTGAGAAGCTTGTTCACTCTCTCCATGATTTCGCTGGTGAATTGGGTACCCCTATCTGTGATCACTTCCTTAGGAATTCCCATCCTGGTCCAATAGACCCACAACGCCTCGCTCACTGTCTCTGCCCTAATATCCTTCAGAGGTGTCGCTTCCACATACCGCGTGGCATAGTCAACCATGGTCAATATGTATCGATGACCCCTGCTAGACGCTGGTAGTATCGGTCCAATGATATCTACCCCAACTCGCTCGAAAGGTGTGCTGATAAGCGGCATGCTTTTCATCGGAACCTTCCTCATGGCTCCCTTCCTCGTGCTCCTCTGACACATGTCACATGACGCACAATAACGTTTGACGTCACCACAGATACCCGGCCAATAGAAATCACGCCATATCCGGTCGCGAGTTCGGCGTACTCCTTGATGTCCCGCCATCGGTGTATCATGAGCCAATTTGAGCACATCTGATCGGTACCGTTCTGGCACTACCACTTGTCTACATGGTTTACCTTCACTCATGTAAACTCTGTACAAAATGTCTTTCTTCCACTCGTAGTGAGTTTCTTGCTTGAGCGCTAGCTCTGCCCTTTCCCGAATCTTTCCTAAAGTCGGGTCTGCCTTCTGTTCCTTAGATAGATCTTCAGGACGTACTTGCCCTAAGTCAATCTGCTTAGGAATCCACGGCTTGGCTTGTGCTTGTTGTTTCTCCTGCAACCTGGTTTGTACCGGTGCTACAACTTGTTCCTCCGGTTGCTCTACTAACGGAAACAATGGAACTTTGACCTCAGTTCCGTCTGTCATCTTCCTACTATTTCCTATCAGAACTTGATGTACCAGTGTCTTCAAAACCAAAACACGCGTTTCTCCAACGAAAAACGGAGTTTCCAAATTCACCACAGCAATGGGCACTTTCTTTCGCTTGGATGAATCTGCAAGTGTCACGTTCTGATATTCGCCCGTATACTTGCTTGGGGAAACTAAACTTGAATCCACCAATATGCTACTGGCCCCTGTATCCCGAATACCTTGAGCCTTTACTCCATCCACTTTCAACTCACAGTTCGGTTCATAGCCGTCTTCACTACATCTGTTACATGGTTTCTGTTCCTGGGTCACGTTGACCGCATTCACAACAGCTGACGCTAGGTTTGAGTTAGGTCTGTTTCTATTCACATTTGCCTTTTGGCAATCCCTCATCAAATGTGGGCCTCCGCATCGAAAACATCCCTTGAAGTTTTGATGAGACTTGTTCATTCCTGACGCACCCGCGTTACCAGGACTTGTCGCTTGACCACTCACCACTCCACTACGTCGTTGTCCCATGTTCGAATTCTGCGTTTGCTGGTTAACCCTGGGACGGTTATCCATTCTAGCACTGGGTCCAATGGGCCGCCTCGTTGCAATCGGACCTCCAGCATTCTGCGCATCTTCATACGTTTGAGCATGGACCACCACTTCATCCACACACGTAGGGTTTCTTTCCCTAATAAATCTTGCCTCCTCTTGAGACACTATTTCCAACATTTTGTCCATGAGAATTAAATCTTTCAGCTCACCTGATTTTCCTTCTTTCTCAGACAAATCCACCCATCTGTCCAAATACATCCCCATTCTGTTCCTACACTCCCTGATGCCTTCATGACTGCCCCGCTTGAATTCCTTGAACCGTTTCCGATAAGTTTCAGCGGTCAGCTGGAAACGTCTCATGATCGCAGCCTTGACCATGTCGTAATCCATAATCTCCTCATCAGACATCTCAGTGTAGACCTGCCGTGCTTGGCCTCGTAGTTGACCAGATAGTCTTATCGCCCACTCATCCTTGTGCCAACCTGACAACGTAGCGATACGCTCAAACTGTTTCAGGTAGACCTCTACATCGTCCTTATCATCCAAATAAGGTACATTCACATTCAGACAGCTCCTCGCTGTCCTGGGCTCAGGATAAAAATTTTGATTTTGATCCCCATCATCTGCAGTCCACTCTTGCGCCTTTCTCAACTCAAACTCGTTCTGCATGGCCATTTGTTCCAATTTAGCCTTGGCCTCCCTTTCTTCTCTCATAATGCGCTCTTCTCGTTCTTCACGTCGGAGCTGGTCCTCCCGTTGCTCCTGCCTTATCCTTTCTGCTTTCTCTTCCTCTTCCTTCCGGATCCTCTCTGCTTTCTCCTCTGCTTTCTCTTCCTCCCTTATCCTCTCAGCTTTCTCTTCCGATTCTTTCCTTCTATTTTCCACATACTCTGCCAGATCCTTATCTGTCAGACCCAGGATGATCCCATTCTGCTTGTAGGCTAGCAGCGGAGACTCAATCTCCATCTGAACTGGTTGCTGCCTCGGCATCCTCCTAGCCAAACTTTACCTAAACTAATCCTGTTTTACTACACGTAACCCTGGTAGATAAAACCACGGACTATTTAGGCCTCAAACGTACTCGCCTTTCCAAAGGTTAAAGTACTACAACGGATACGCTTGCGCTCTAGCCCCAAAACGGCTATTCTGTCACAGCTATCCTTACGTGAACGGTTATACACCAATAACACGATCACCGATGATAACCCACTACCTTCCAGATTATCATCCACGCTTAGTCTCCTGGTTAAGCAAAACGTCTAACTAGACCCACATTTACTAACCAGCACTACCAATTACCACAATTGGTTAAACTGTCAATCGGACACTACCGAATCTGACTTTCAGACCCTCAACTAGAAAAAATTCTTGGTTAGAGGTTTGACCAGACTAAGCAACACAGAGCTAATTTAGGTTGACCGCCTCACCGATCAATACATAACCTCTAGCCTGTCTTCGAACAACACTGAAACTATACAATGTTTTCGGAACATCCAACTTACTTAAAGTTTAAGCTGGAAAACTTACTTTCAAACTATGATCGATACTTTACCCTACATACTCCATCAGGATAATAAACGTCATAGGTTGCAGAAACTGTTCAGCCTAAGTATACCTTCGACCAAAACACTAGTACCTACGTACAACAGCTATTGCAAACTCTGCAATCAAAGGTTTGAAATTTTGGAAAAGTAAAACTTATACCCAAAATATCTTTAATCCTACTACGGATAATACCGGTCTTCACTGCTCAACCGCCAGAATAAATAATTTCAAACGAGATGATTTCCCTGAAGATACTTGCACAGCTGGGTTCTCAGACAATATGTACCCACTGATGCACTAACAGGATAGCAGATATAATGCACATTTTATGTAAGCAATGACTAGCAACAACATAAAACAATATCTTACCTATACTGCTCTCTAATCATGCTCATGCAGACGTGCAACAATTACATCAAGGTAACCACAACTTGAAGCAAGAACTTATTATTATGGAAAAAATTATGAAAACTCGCTGAAGTGTTGAATTTGTAAAGTATTGGATTAATGGTGCACCTCTGACATTAAAAAAAATGAATGGCTCGTTACCCCCTAGAATTTTCCAGAAATTCTATCCCGGACGATGAACCCAGAATGTCACAAATACTGGGTGTTACTGGGTGATCACTACTGATGAAGGACTACCTTGACTTTCATGACTTACCCCAGAACATGGTTTTATTTCAATAAAAAAACCTAAGGTACACCATTTACTTCCAATACTTCACAAACACATAACACGTTTTTCCAAGTTCGATTATTTTATTATATTCCGTTCATTTTTCTTCGAAATCGGAACGATAATTTGGAGATACTTTTCGTCGTGGTTACCGAAATAAAGTTCACTTTTTTTTTTTATTAACTTATCTTAGTTCTCGTCCTCGTTGAAATCGTTGACAAATGAAGAAATCCGGAAC
The DNA here is from genome assembly GCA_036898135.1 of Oncomelania hupensis. Taxonomy (NCBI): domain Eukaryota; kingdom Metazoa; phylum Mollusca; class Gastropoda; order Littorinimorpha; family Pomatiopsidae; genus Oncomelania; species Oncomelania hupensis. The sequence goes on along the minus strand of CM072522.1, from coordinate 1,008,173 downwards.
TAGGTGAGTTGGTGGAAAAGTTCGTATGAGCTGGAACTTGACGTCGATGTCGCCGTTAGATCTAAAGGCTGTCCATGACCCACCAGTGACTTCTGTAGCCCTCGTTAACGTACAGTTCCATCGTAGAATCAGTCACTCCGATCATAAGCAAGACGTCAGAGAAGAATCCAGTGCCAGTCTCAAAGATGACATCGTCACGGAGATCCAAGACGATTCATACCACAAAATAAAAAACACCTGCCGAACAAAACTAGTCTTAGATATTTGCATGAAAATCATTTTCATACAAACTTAAACTCCTCCAGGTCCGGCTCTGCTTGGAAAAACATGTTACGATTAATCAACACATCAGTCCCCTGAAAACCAACTGCATTCAGATGAACCAACTATCTTTCTCTGGAAAAGAAATGCATTCAAACGAACAAACTATTTTTCTCCTCTGGAAAACAAATGCATTCAATGAATAAACTATCTCACTACTCTGGAAAACAAAATGCATTCAATGAACAAACTATTTTTCTCCTCTGGAAAATACATATATTCAATGAACAAATCATCACACTTATCAATCTTCTTGGGAAATTATCTTGAATGAAGAAAAATCTAAATATTTACCCTACGGTGCCAGAATTCAGCTAAAGCTGATCAAACGTCGAGGAACAACTCATCTTCCTGGCCCAACCACATCAGACAACATTCAGCCTCCAGCTAAACTGTCGTTGGCACCCCACAGAATAAGTTGCCTCGGAGCTTGGGTAGAATCCTCCCTGTCCAGTCTAGATCTCTTTCCCAACTGATTGACAGTTTTCCTAACCGATTTTGCCTCAATTCCATTTTACCAAGGTTACCATACTTTTATCATTACAACAACCAATGAAAACTTCACAGCGCAAAAAGTAACCTATCACCTCAAATATTATATTTTATAAAATTTATAGTTCACAACCTCTTTGCTTTCCCTAACATTTTATTATTGGCATTAATCACAAACTTTCACACAAAAGAATTATCGATAAAAATCGTCCATTTTATTCTTTTCCAGGAATACAAAAAATGGCGATTGACACACAGCAAAATTGACGTCATATTTCTAAATCTAGCACAGGCACTCTATAAAACAATTTGCACTTGGAAAATAAAAATACTCGCGAGCGTTTCGTTTCGCGACAGTTGTCTTTCCCTATCTTGGCGTTCATGTCGCCCATGATGATTTTGATGTCTCTCTTCGGTGCCTCATCGACTACTGACTGGAGAGTGTTGTAGAACTGTTCCTTTGCTTCTTCCTCAGCCGTGTTTGTGGGTGCGTAGCACTGTATCACCGTTACTTTCCTCCCCTTAGAATTGAATCTTGCGGTCATTCTCTGATTAATTGGCTGCCACTCTATAAGGGCTCTAGCAGCTGCTGGAGACAACATGATGGCGACTCCCTCGATGTGGTTCTCGTCAGTATGCCCAGAGTAAAGGATTTTCTCTCCGCTGGCAAGTGTTGTCATGCCAGACCCGTTCCATCTGCTTTCACAAATTCCTAGTACTTGGATATTGTATTTCTGCATCTCTCTTGCTACTTGAGCTGCTTTTCCAACTTCATACATTGTTCTCACGTTCCAGGTTCCAATTTTGGTTTTTGCCTTCATCGTCAGGAGATTTGTCAGCTGGCTGGCTTCCGTGAGACTTTCACCATCCTGCGTCATCTGTCCTCCTGAAGAGGCATCTACCTGAATCAGGCACTGGTGGTTGTTTTCTTCTGTTGTTTCGGTTTCTTTAGCAAGAGTGGTTTTACGGGGCAGGGTCGCTAGCCCCACGCCCAACCTTTCTCATCCGGGCTTGGGACCGGCCATGGCGGAGTTAAAGAGACCTCACTGGCAAGAAAAAACATCACAAAAAACAACTCATCAGTGTAAGTATTACATGTAGTTACATGTTCTGAGCCCCAAATGCTCAGTCTGGTTGCATGAAAAATATGAACTTATTTAAAACTATGAATGTTTGAATGTGACTTAACCTCAGTCGGACACAATTTTCAGTCTTGATTGCCCTGATATAGTTACACAATTATTTCAGGTTCTAACAACCATCATACTGACTAGACACATTCATTAGCACACATTGTCACCACAAATAATGTGTTTCATGCCATTATAATTGATTATTACGATTGTTATAAACATGCAAAGAGAAGTGTATAAGTACAACACTTATTTACCAATGAAATGGAAAAAAAACCATGCATCTGACAATATTTTGGTTTCTGTGAAACAAAGAATTGTCTTGGGAAAAAGAAAAAAAGAAGGAATATATTTATTTTTTAAATATGGTTGAATGGACAGAAACATGGCTACCTAAATTTAATAATGAAAAATGTAAGGTGTTGCATCTGGGCAAAAATAATCCTCAGCATGAGTATTTTATGAGTGATGGTAAAGAAAGGTGTAAGATTGAGACGACTGGTGCTGAGAGGGATCTTGGAGTGATTGTGGATACAGAACTCAGTTTTGAGAATCACATTGGGCCTACAATGCTCTTCTGTACTCTTGACCATATATATATTTTTGTGTGTCCCCTCACCCCCTCGTTCTCCCTCTTTAAATCTTTTTTCTGTTTGACATATCCCTTTCTATTAATTTTGTTATCTTAATGATTTTCTTTTGTGGCATGTGAATGAATGAGCATTGCACTAAAAACCAATTTTTTAATAGGAAAAAGCGCTATATAAATATTATTATTATTACTTAGATGAGACATACCCCCGTTGGGGTGCCGGGGGTTTCAGTATAAATAGTATCCCCACTTTCTTGAAATTTAGTGCTTTAAATTCCCACTGTCGCTGTCTTTCTCATTTGCTCTTTCTCATTCCTGCTCTGTTCTATCAATCTGCTATACTATCGTCTTCTTTGCTAGACCAGTCTCCTACCTTTTTTCTTGAAAACTCTTCCGGGACAAGACTCCTTATTTGTGTATGAGGTCTGTTGGATCAGCTTGGGAATATTGGACGCTTTCTGCAAGGTGGTCACTAGGGCTTCCTATGATGTTATTATTTAGCAATGTAGGCATTTTATATGTATGTGTTTTGTTGATAATATAATGATGTTTGTATTCTAGTTTGTTTTTGTAAACAGGGGTTCGATAAGTTGGGGTGATGCCTCAGCCATCCCCTGCGTGGGATGTCTTTATTGTAAAGTGACTGGCTGGTGGAGAGCTTTCGGTTTTACCACTAGGGTTGTTTCAGCAGATCTTTTATGCGGATCAGGGGTTGTCCGGTCCTGATTTGGCTCGGAAGAGTCCGCTGGACCTAAAGCAATAATAATGTAATGTAATGTAATGTAGATGAGACATGAGTATAACAACTTACCAGGAAATTAATAAATAAATATGAAATATTAATGACATGAGTAATTATTATTTTTTTGCAGATGTCTGGTCAGCTGGTTGAAAGCCAATGCTCGGCCATCCACATGCCCCATTTGCAGAGGCAAGATCACCGGGAAGGAAATTTGCAAGTAAGTTTTGAAAAATAATCATGTGCGTATAGATGTGCATGTGTGTAGGTGTCGGCGTGCATGAGTTTGTGTGCAGGTGAGTTAGCCTGGGTGGCCCTAGCTCAGTGGATAGTGAACTGGTTTCCTATGCCAAAGGTCGCGGGTTCGAACCCCGCATGGAACGAACTTACATGATTTAGGTACAAGACTTTTCAGGACACTGAGGTACTCCAGTTTCCACCCTCAGAGGCTGGGGTTTAGTATGGAAATAAAAATAGACTGCCTGACAATTCTCATGCCCCTCGGTTCCCCTTTCTTTCTGGCTGCTACTTGCATTTCAGGCAGCGTAGGCCACACTATCAGACCTCATTCAACACAATCCCAACACAGCATGCAGAGCTTGTAGCGTTAAAGAGTGGAGGCCAAAGTTTTACCAAAATTTAAATATTTTTTATAAGATTCAGTCCGACAATACTTAACAAATGGCACTTTTACAGAAGAGGTGGGAGGACAACATTCGAGAATGGACTGGCTTGACACTGAGTGATGCCATGAGGACTGCTGATGACAGAAAAAGATCGGAGTACACTGATCATCTGTGGTGCACCAATAATTTTTCAAGTTCTGGGATAGAATAGGACATGGAAAGCCTAACCTTTTCAAACACAGACCTTTGCAAAACAGAAGCAAGGGTCTGTGTTTAAAAAGGTTAGGCTTTCCATGTCCTATCCTATCCCAGAACTTGAAAAATCATTGGGGCACCACAGATGAGCAGTCCTCATGGCATCACTCGGTGTCAAGCCAGTCCATTCTCGAATGTTGTCCTCCCACCTCTTTTTCATTGTTGGTGATGTGCTGGGTATAGGAAATGCCCAGAAGTCTTCTGTAGCACCTCATCTCCATGCTTTGTATTCTTCGTTGTAGATCTGCTGTGAGTATCCATATTTCGCCAGCGTATAGGAAGATGGAGATGACAAGGGAGCGCACCAGCCTTACCTTGGAATGTAGACTGATGGTCCTCTCTTCCCAAATTGGCTTCAACCTTGTCAGGGCAGCAGTTGTTTGTGCGATCCTGGAGAGGATATCCTGTCGAAACCCATTGTCTGATACAATGGCTCCTAAATATTTGAAGCTATGCACTGTGTTGAGGGATTGGCCTTGGACTTTGATGTCTAATGTTGATGCCATTAATGTTGTTGGTCATCATTTTGGTCTTCTCTGCACATATTTTCATTCCAAAGGTACAAGCTGTTCAAGTTCTTGTTCCTCGCCAGCCAGTCCATCAATGTTGTCCGCAAAACGGAGGTTGGAGATTGCTCTACCCCTATGCTGACTGTGCCTTCATGATCTGCAAGGACATCTGACATGATGCGTTCTAGAAAGATGTTGAAGAGTATTGGAGAGAGTATGCATCCTTGACGCACACCGATTGTTGTTCTGAACCAGTTCTCTAGGCGCTGTTATGGAAGACTGCACTGTTAGCCTTGTCATATAGGCTTTTGATGACTTTAATATTGTTGGTGCTGATGTTATACACTCTCATGGTTGCTGACAGAGCTGCATGCCAGACTCGGTCCAACACGTTTTTGAAGTCTACAAACACATGATATAGACAGGGGTCCAACTTTTTCTGTTTCCAGATGGAAACCGTATTTTAAAGATCTATTAAAACGGAAATTCCGTATTTTTGAAAAAACAAAAAAACGAAACACCGTAATATAGAAAGATTGAGAAGAGTATGGAAAACACTCTTTAAAAAAAGGCAATCCATCTGCCAAGAGTGCTGCTGCTACATTTGCTAACAGTGTTGGTGCTACATCTGCCAACAGTACTGCTGCTACATTTGCTAACAATGTTGGTGCTACATCTGCCAACAGTACTGCTGCTACATTTGCTAACAATGTTGGTGCTACATCTGCCAACAGTACTGCTGCTACATTTGCTAACAGTGTTGGTGCTACATCTGCCAACAGTACTGCTGCTACATTTGCTAACAGTGTTGGTGCTACATCTGCCAACAGTACTGCTGCTACATTTGCTAACAGTGTTGGTGCTACATCTGCCAACAGTACTTCTGCTACATTTGCTAACAGTGTTGGTGCTACATCTGCCAAAAGTACTGCTGCTACATTTGCTAACAGTGTTGGTGCTACATCTGCCAACAGTACTGCTGCTACATTTGCTAACAGTGTTGGTGCTACATCTGCCAAAAGTACTGCTGCTACATTTGCTAACAGTGTTGGTGCTACATCTGCCAACAGTACTTCTGCTACATTTGCTAACAGTGTTGGTGCTACATCTGCCAACAGTATTGCTGCTACATCTGCCAATAGTGCTGCTGATGCCTCTAGAAACAGCAATGCCCAGAGTGCTTCAGCTTCTAGAAAAACTTATCCTAAGGGTGACAAGAGAGCTGCCCTGCAAGCATCCAGTGACATAAGAAACTTCATAAATAAAAGGTCTAGGCTGCTTGAATAATTCTGCCAACAGCATTTAGCAGTTTAGAAGTAGTTGAGATACTGTATGTAGTTTTAAATTTAGTAACATTTTTAAGCAACATTTTGTCTTTTAACATGAAACTTTTTTTTAACATTTTTTTCCTAACAAATGTGACACTGTTCCTTTTGTTCAGATTGAAAGAGAGCCTTTTAAATCTATTCGAAAATTAACTCTTCAAATTCTAAAAAGTCTGGTTTTTTTCCGGGGGTCTTTGCCCCCCTGGGGATCAAAAGGGGCGCCCAACGGGGACCAAGGCGGTTCCTGGACCCCGCCTTTCAGTTTTTTAAATTTTGGCCAGTTGGACCCATGTATAGATGGTGCTATAGGTATTTCTCACAGATTATTCTGAGATTTAAAATCTGCTCATTGGTATTTCGCCCTGCCGTGAATCCTGCTTGTTCTTCAGCTATGATTTGTTCAGCTTGGGGTTTCAACCTGTTGAGTATTATTTTCAGGAGGAATTTGCTGGGTTGGCTGATGGGTGCGGTAATTTTTACACTCCTGAAGGTTACAATTTTTTGGAAGAGTGATGACAAGCGACTAGGCCCATGATGTAGGCCACTCCCGACTCTGCCAGATCTTGTTACAGATAATGGTTAGGGCATCAATCATCGCTTCTCCTCCTTCTTAAAGCAATTCTGCGGGTATGATGTCCATTTCCACTTATTTCCCCTTCTTCAGCAATTGCCAATTGTCAACCGCTTCACAGTCTGGTGGCCGTCTTGCTGTTGTTCTTGTCCAGACTGTTCTCAATTTCCTGGCATTGATCTTCTATGCAGTTCTGCTTTGCTGTGCGCATATTTTTTCGAATGTCACTGTTGATTTCTGGGTAGGCATCATTTCCCTGTGAGGAGTTCTTTTTCATTTTATCTCTCTTCGTTTGTCACACAGGTCCAAAAGTTAGGTGTGATGCATGGTTTCTTCTTTGGGTGGTGCTTGCCAAGGATCTCAGTGGTGGCATCTGTCACTGCTGAGTTGAAGATGGTGGCATGGTGTTGACATTTACTTCATCAGCTCCCAAAATGAGCAGTGATGCAAATTTCCCTCCAACTGTGGCTTGGCATATTTCTTCCACCTCCGGGTCTTGCAGTTTGTCCAGGTCGAACTTCAGTCTGGTGCACTTTGCTGTGTTTACTCCCTTCAAGTGGAGCCAGAAAGACATCATCATCAGATCATGGTCACTTTCCATGTCCACATACTGTTTTTCTGTGAGTTATTCATCCTTTTTTAAATATTTGATTGTAAATTACTCTTGAGAAATTATGTACTAATCAAGTCAAGTCAAGTCAAATAATTTTATTGCCAAGATAAAACACCAGGAATATGTCTCAGAATCGAGATAACACGCACACACACACACACACAAACACACACGCACACATGTAGCAAGCTAAGACAGGCAGTGGGCTACAGAATTACAGTTCAAGTGACTATGTTACTATACAACTTTTCTAAAAATTATACGAGCTTTTCCTTAAAACGCACATCTATAATAGGCCAGAACCCAAAAGCTTTCGCGCACACACGCACGCACACACACACACATACCCACACACAGTTCGCACACGAGCCAACATACTGCATGCAAGCACGACAGACAGAACCACACCCATGAGCCACCGCGAGAACCGTATGCAGAGGTTGAGGTCGAGGGGTCAAGGCCAAAGGTCGCTCTGTCCATGGCAGTATAATAGTAATGATAATAATAAAAATGGATGCTATATGCGCCTTATTCCAAAATCAGACTTGGAGTGCGTCAATCTATAACCAACCTACACATTCACATGTTACAGACACTCCCTATAATTCACAACAAATACATATCCATCACTCAAGCTTGTGGTGTGAAGGCAAGTCGCTATAAGAAGATCGAAAGGTTATTATTTTTTGACATTTTAGGCAGGCTGCCTCTAATCCCATGATTAATATAAGAGATGGTTGTTGCAATGATGAATGAATGATTTTGAACTATTTTATTTGTATGTGCATAGTCTGATGGGTACCCCATGAAACAATAGTCATTTAGTGTTAGGTCTTGGTCACTGCTAGCTCTGACTTACTGGAGGATTTCTTGAACATATTTAACAGTCTGTGTAGCACTGTCATGGGTTGCCGCTCAGTCTTCAGTAGACTCATTACCATCTGTCTGAGAGCATCCCTGTCCAACATTATCATCCAGACCTATGCCCCAACATCAGACTTTGACGACAGCAAAGTAGAGGATTTCTATGAACATCTGCAGGCTGTCCTTGATAAAGTGCCGTGGAAGGACATAGTCATAGTGCAAGGCGACTGGAAATCCAAGGTTGGCCAAGATGCGCACCACAACTTGGGAGACACATGTGGATCCCATTGCAACAACAAGACAAATGAAGAGGTCAGAGACGCCTGGAGTTTGTCAGATACAACAATCTGATATTGGCAAACACGTTTGGTCTCCACACAAAAATCCAGGCGATGGACCGGGCACATCACAACCAGATTGACTAAATCATGGTCAATAAATGCTTCAGATCAAGCGTCAACATTGGCAGGACACGCACTTTTCCAGGAGCAGACATCTGAAGTGACCATGATGTCTTTCCGGCTCCACTTGAAGAGAGTAAACACAGCAAAGTGCACCACACTGAATTTCGAACTGGAGAAACTGCAAGACCCGGGAGGTGGCAAAAATATTCCAAGCCACAGTTGGAGGGAAATTTGCACCACTGCTCACTGAACAACAGCAAGAAGGCCTGGCCTACCAGACTGAAGCATCTGACAAGTGTTAAACAGCTTAAGGTCTCCACGATCCAAAGCAAGTCTGGCATATAGGCATATGCCTTACAGAAGAACAAGAAGTCTTGGATAGATGGACGGAGTACTGCTCTGACATTTACAACCCCACACCAAACGGAGACACATCAGTTCTAGCATGTACCCAGAACAGAGAAGAAGTCCTCCCAATTCTCATAGTTGAGGCAGCAGTGCAATTGCTGAAGAAGGGGAAGTCAGCAGGAGTGGAAAACATACCCGCAGAATTGCTTCAAGCAGATGGAGAAGCGATGATTGATGCCCTCACCATTATCTGTAACAAGATCTGGCAGAGTGGGGAGTGGCCTACACCATGAACCCAGTCGCTTGTCATCATTCTTCCCAAGAAGGGTAACCTTCAGGAGTGTGAAAATTACCGCACCATCAGCCTCATCAGCCATCCCAGCAAAGTCCTCCTGAAAATAATACTCAACAGGTTGAAACCCCAAGCTGAACAAATCATAGCTAAAGAAAAGCAGGATCCAGGGCAAGGCGAAGTACCACTGAACAGATTTTCAACCTCAGAATAATCTGCGAGAAATATCTACAGCACCAACAACATCTATATCATGTGTTTGTAGACTTCAAGAAAGTGTTTGACTGAGTTTTGCATGCAGCTCTGTGGGCAACCATGAGAGTATACAGCATCAGCCCTAACATTATTAAAGTCATCAGAAGCCAGTATGACAAGGCTATGAGTGCAGTCCTCCACAACAGCACCATCGGGAACTGGTTCAGAACAACAATCGGCATGCGTCAAAGATGCCTACTCTTTCCAACAGTTTTTAACATTTTCCTGGAGTGCATCATGTCAGATGCCCTTGCAGATCACGAAGGCACAGCCAGCATAGGGGCAAAGCAATCTCCAACCTCCTTTTTGCGGATGTCATTGATGGATTGGCTGGAGAAGAACAAGAACTTGAACAGCTGGTACAGAAGCTTGACACCACCTCCAGAACCTTTGGAATGGAAATAAGTGCAGAGAAGACCAAAGTGATGACCAACAACACCAATGGCATCAACATGGACATCAAAGTCCAAGGCCAATCCCTCAAAACGGTGCATAGCTTCAAATATTTGGAGTCTTTGTATCAGGCAATGGGTTCCGACAGGAAGTCCTCTCCAGGATCGCACAAACAACTGATACCCTGACAAGGTAGAAGCCCATTTGGAAAGACAGGACCATCAGTCTACACTCCAAGGTAAGGCTGCTGCTCTCCCTTGTCATCTCCATCTTCTTATACTCTTGCAAAACATGGACCCTCACAGCAGACCTACAACGAAGAATGCAATGCATGGAGATGAGGTGCTACAGAAGACTTCTTGGCATTTCCTATACACCAACGACAAAGTCCAACAGACCATCCCACAAACCATTGGACAACACGATGACATGCTCACAGTGGTGAAGAAACGGAAACTCTGATGGTATGGCCACGTCACCAGATCATCAGGCCTTGCAAAGATCATCCTGCAAGGCACAGTGCAAGGAGGCAGAAGAAGACACAGAAAAAGAGGTGGGAGGACAACATTCGAGAAGAATGAACTGGCTGGACACTGAGCAAAGCCATTAGGGTTGCTGTGGACAGAGAAAGATGGAGTACGCTGGTTAAACGATCATCTGTGGTGCGCCAACGACTTTCGAGTTACGTGATAGGATAGGATAGGTATAGCATTATGATTAAGCAACAAGTCCTGTTTCGGCCAGTGCCTTGAACAGGCAATGTGCTATAAGACCAATTCTTTTCAATCAGCATGTAGGAATATTGCACAATCAGTGGTGTTCGCTGTGTACTCGATTTTCAGGCAATAACATTGCAGCCTGTATAGGCAGTGGCGGCCTTAAATAACAAAAAAACTACATTTTTTTTAAATGAGACGCTGCGCTCCAATTTTTTTGAATGAGAGAATAAACCAAGGTCTAGTCTGCACACACATTCCATCGCATGGACTTTAAAAGATCCTGACTTTCATGTCCTAGACACAAATACACCCAGCACACACTAGGTCCCTCTCCCCTTCCCAGGTCACCCTGGATTGTGCTTAGTCGTCTGGGCATTGGACTATGCGCCCAGAGGCTGCAAGTAGGCACCTCGGGCGGCTTGAGTTAGATCAGCCAGCACTGCTGTTTCAGCCAGCTCCTTGAGTGGCTGTTGTGCTGGAAAAGCTCTATATGAAAGTGATTAAATAAATAAATAAAAAATCAATTCAAGTTAATTGGGGAGTTTTTAATCATGTTTCCTTTTTTTTTTTCATCTTTGCATATTGTTTGTTTCTCCCCCGTGAGGGTGCCGGGGGGTTCTGTATAAATTGTATACCCACTTTCTGGAAATTTAGTACTTTAAATTCCCACCGTCTTTCTCATTTGTTTTTTCTCATTCCTACTCTGTTCTATCAATATACTATACTATCTTCTTCTTCGCTAGACCAGTCACCTGCCTTTTTCTTCAAAACATTTTCCAAGACGAAAACTCCTCATTTGTGTGTGAGGTCTGTTGTATCAGCTTGGGAATATTGGACGCTTTCTACCTAATCCCACTAGGGCTTCCTATGATTTTATTATTTAGCAATGTAGGCATTTTATATGTATGTGTTTTGTTGATATTTTATAATGATGTTTGTATTCTATTTTGTTTTTGTAAGCGAGGGTTCGATAAATTAGAGTATAGCCTCAGCGTCACCTGCGTGGGATGTCTTTATTGTAAAGTGACTGGCTGGTGGAGTGCTTTCAGTGTTACCACTAGGGTTGTTTTGGCAGATCTTTTATGCGGATCAGGGGTGAGTCCTCTTTCAGCGAAGTTGTGGTCTTGATTTTGTGGTCCTGATTGGGCTCTTTGCAGTCTGCTGGACCCTGTAAGCAATGAATAACTACTAACTAACATCTTTTATGTGGATCAGGGATGAGTCCTCTTTCAGCCAAGTTGTGGTCTTGATTTTGTGGCCTGTGTGCATAAGAGTACTTATTTCCCTTGCTTAAATCGCCTTGCTTAAGCCTAAGATTTGCTCAGCTAAGCTCATGCTTAATCCGACAGGCCAGCGGTGTGCACGAGGCTACTTAACGGTTTGCTTAGCTGAGAAGTAGGTTAAGCCCGCTATTTTTATCATACGTGGTTCGTGGCGGAAATGTGCATATATTGACCAATGAGAAAGCGCGCTCGCATTTATTGCGATGAGTCAGAGTGCAAGTAGGCCTATGGCGGAGAGTGGGAAAGTGAAAGTGAGTGTAAAGATAGATTGGTGAACTGGAGCGACACTGCACACTGACTCAACCAAAGCTTTTAGGTTTTGAAGCTAGTTCAGCCAGGCTAGCTATAAATATCTTCGCCGGTGCTCTTCTTTCCTTTACTTTCACTGAAAGGGAGGGTGTAGGCAAGCTATAAATAGCCCGCAGCCAGCAAAATATGGGAGAACCTAAAAGTGCTGCTCACATAGGCATTGAGCTGGTGTGGCTGAGATCCGTTGTCTAATCACTTATGTCGGATAAAAAACAACAACATGCTGTTTGGATCTTTGTCACCAACGTGCACAGCCAAAAAGAAAAACGAACTGTGGCAGAAAATAACGTAGGCAGTAAATGCTCGCGGTTCCTGCGTCCGGGAATGTGACAAAGTGAAAAAGAAGTAGAGCAACATGAAACAGAAGGCCATTAGTTGGCAAAGCCAGCAGAAGCGAATGCCGACAGGAGGTGGGCCACAGGATGCTGCAGAGTGGTGGGTTGAGCCATCAGTTGTATGATAGTTGGCAAACTTCCCTTGTGAGACACTGGGTGATCGCTGTCATCAGCAATGATTTCACAGATGTAAACAATTTGATCACGTTTGAAGCGATTACGCTGATACAGATCAAAATCATCATAAGTATTGAACGGATTCTGACGATTCCGAAAAACTCGTTTTCTCCTCATGCATCGCCTCATCGCACATCGAAACACTATTCTTCACATCACCATATTGGCACTCTTCAGTGGAGGAAATCATTACAAGCCAAGTTAAGTCGTCTTTCTTAGCTAAGCAATGGTTTATGCCAAGGGGGTACCAGTCTTAAAGTTGAGCAAGAAATCTTATGCTTAGCGGAGTTAAGTTCGCTCGTGCACACGGAGAGTTCAAACTTAAGCTTGAGTAAGCGAACTTAAGCTTAAGTTGCCCTTTAAGATTCTTCATGCGCTCTGGCCCTGATTCAGCTCTTTACAGTCTGCTGGACCCTGTAAGCTATGAATAACTAACTAATATTGCTTGTTTCATCTTAGTCATGCAACCTCGTTACCAGGCTGACGACCATGCCAGCGCTTCACCACAGAAAATCTCTACCAGATGACATCCCCTCTCTCCATCTCGCTCGTTTTTAACTTTATTTGTTGCAATCATGCTATGGTACACTATTTTTGGGGTCTAGATTGGGTAGGATGTAAATGGTGTATTATTATTTTCTTATTATTACTTCTTTTTCTCAAAATGTTGTTGCCTCATCTTCGCCAGGTTGCCAGCCAACACTCAACCGGAGGAGATTGCTGAGGAGTTGCCCACAGACATCTTTATGCAGGTGCTGGTGGAGAGCCACTTGGCCCTCAAGCCTCCACATAAGTGTGAGAAATGTGAAGATGTGGCCAACAGCTTCTGCCTGGACTGCTTTCGCAAACTCTGCAAGAAATGCCGTCGCAAGCACACCAAGGTTGGTGCACCCAGAGGTTGTGCGAGGGCTATTGGAAGACGTCCCACTTTTGACTGCCCTCTTTTTCACTCGTGTGCATAGCAATGTGAATGTATGTACTCACATTCTCTCCCCACCCCCTTACCTCCACCCACCCCATCCCCCCAAAAAAATCCAGATTTTTGCAAATCTGTGCGAGATGAGTCCTAAATAGTCAAAAAATAACATCGAAAAACATGCTTGGCCGTCTGTCCACCTCCGCCGTCTGTGCAAAAACTTTAAAGGGACTAAGTACTTAGTACCTATTTCAAATATTAAAACCAAACTTAATGATCAGTGAATGAATGACTTCACATCAAGGTCAAGGTCACAAGGTCAACAAATGTTAGCCAAAAAATTACAATTTTTCACAAAATTTCCCTTTTTATCTAGGTAATTATTATTAAGATTGTTTGATGCATTATATATATCAATGAGGCATACTATACAAATTTGGTCAATCTCACTCCAAGGTCAAGGTCACTGAAGCTGTCCAAAGTCGGTTAGTATAGGTACTTTGAAGTGACCTTGGCCCTAAACTATGAGAGATATAAAGTCCAAACTTGTTGAATTTAGAGATGATAGTTTGATCTTTCATATATGTTCAGTTTTTGCATTGATCTTGAAGGTCAAGGTCATTTCAGGCCTTGCAAAAACATACAAAAAATAGATCTTCGTACAGTAGAATGGCTGTTTTTTTTAAAATAATAATAATAATAATAATTGTCGCGAACCAATCAGACACAAGTACATGCGCAGGCACTCGCATATAAACATACACTCACACAAGCAATCACTGATCGGCAAGACGTCCTTCAGTTGCTGAGACGAAAAATGAAAGGACGCACAAATACGTACAACATGTAGCAAAGACAAAGATTTATGCTTGCAAATTTAATCACACTTTATTTATACAACTAAAACAACTAACTATCACTGACACACTCTAAACTCAATAAAAGTAATGGACTCAACAATAATAATCAATCACAATTACATCAATGTAAGAATAGAGAAAGTCAAAGTTCACGAGGAGGGAGAAGGAAAGGGAATAGATAGTTGATGGGAATGACTAAACCTGGTGATGATGATCCATCCGGATCCACGTTTGATGATGATCTGTACTTGCTGCTTGACCGGAACTTGCCACCTCCGGTGTCAAGAAAAGTCACGCACGTGGTCAGGAGAGAAGAGTCACGCAGGTTAGACGTCACGAAGAAAGGGGTTGAAGATGACTTGATTGAAGACAGGTGATCACACAGAAACCATGTCACAATGAAGAACAGTGGTGAAGATAAAGTTGAGGTAAAGTAATATAAAGGTAAGCCTGCAAAAGTAAATGCATCCGACAGGGTTCGTTTGCTCCTTGAACCTCCTTGAATTTTCTATCTCTTGTTCAAGACCCTTGAATCTCTTTGAACAATAGCCAAATTGCCTCAGCTCCTTAAAAACTCCTTGAAATTTTAACCAGTGTATCTATCCATTGCTTGACCTAGAGATTTTAATGTCAGGTTCTAATAATAATAATAATAATAATAATAATAATAATAATAATAACGGATTTTTATATAGCGGGTACTCCAGCCTATGAACAGACTCACCACGCTTTACATAGTCATTACATATAAATACATGCACTCGATGAAACATCACTTTTGCTACAATACACCAAAAGACGGGACAGTAAAGGTACAGATTATTTACAACTATGTACATAAATTACAAAAAAGACACAAATATACTATTTACAACTATGTACACAAATGACAAAAAAGACAGAAAATAGAATAGCAAAAACCTATTCACAGCTATTTATATGCCGGGTTAGGCCCAGGAAGAAAAACAGTATAAATATTTACAGCCGTTTATACACTTACGGATCAGACATAGACAAAAGATGAGAGAATGGCAGCGGGATACAAATCAATCTGAATAATGCAGTTTGAAGAGGTGGGTTTTGAGGGCCTTTTTGAATGCTTGTGTTGATTGTATGTTGCGGATATGGGAGGGAAGGGAATTCCACTGCTTAGGTGCGGAATAAGCGAATGCACGTTGGCCGTATGTCTTAGTGCGGGTGATGGGAACCTTGAGTGTGCGAGTGTCAGCAGAAGATCTTAAAGTGCGTGAAGGGGAGTAGACAGACAGTAGATAAGCAAGGTAGGAAGGACAAGAATCTGTGAAGAAGTTATGACAGAGAACAGGGAGTTTGTACTCTATGCGTGCTTGCACAGGAAGCCAGTGAAGGGAATGTAGTAGAGGTGTGATGTGATCGCGTTTCTTAGCTCGGAATACTAGTCTAGCTGCTGAGTTCTGAACCTTTTGTAGTTTGTCAATGATGTGTTTCGGGGAGCCAGCAAGGAGAGAGTTGCAATAGTCAAGACGAGAAAGGACTAGAGCGCAGACTAGAGTTTTGGTGGCAGGGACTGTAAGATAGTGGCGAAAGGAGCTGATTTGGCATATGGCCGTGTATGCAGAGCGACAGACTTTGGAGATGTGGTTGTTGAGGGACAGGTCATCGGAGAGAATGTAGCCGAGATTTCTTGCTGAGGATGAGAACTGAATGTTTGTTGTCCCTACTGTAAGCGATGTTGGGAGAGGCGGGAGTGAGGAGGAGGTGTTGTGCTTGTGAATGAGGAGGGCTTCGGTTTTATCGTCATTAAGCTTAAGCTTGTTGAGTGTCATCCATGACTTAATGTCTGTGATGCAGTTCTCCAAAGTCTGAACAGTGGAATTAATGAGAGAGGGGGTGGTGGATTTATACAGTTGTGTGTCGTCTGCAAATGACTGACTCCCAACAGCATGCTTTCTAAGCAGGAGAAGCAGTGGCTTGGTGTACAGAGTGAATAACACCGGCCCTAAAACGGAACCCTGAGGCACGCCGCACACCAAGTCTGCTGTGCTGGAGAAACAGCCATCGACAGTGACTGCTTGTGATCTGTCGGAAAGATATGAGTGGCACCAAGCCAGGACCGAGCCAGATATTCCAAAGTAGTGTTGAAGAGTGTTAAAGAGAATGTGATGGTCGACTGTGTCAAAGGCGGCTGAGAGGTCTATTAAGGTGAGAAAGGAGACGTTACCATTATCTAAGGCAAGCAACAGATTATTGGTTACCTTTAGGAGGGCTGTCTCAGTGCTGTGGAAGGGTCGGTAGGCAGACTGGTTGGGGCAAAGTAAAGCGTTATCGTATAGGTAGGCAAACAGTTGTTTGAGAACAATTTTTTCTATGACTTTGGACAGGAAGGAGAGGTTTGAAACAGGTCTATAGTTCTTTAGATTATTTTTGTCTAAACTTGGCTTTTTAAGGAGGGGTTTGATGACAGCCGCTTTGAGCACAGACGGAATAACACCAGAGGACAGACTCTCGTTGATAATGTGGGTAATGGTCGGGAGTAGAGGGTCAAGATTCTCTATCAACATGGGGGTAGGAATGGGGTCGAGAGAGCAGGATGTTGGTTTTGAGCTTAAGATGACTTTCTTGACTTCTTGCTCTGTTACTGGTTGAAAAACTTCTATCTTTGCGGTGGTGAGGGAAGGTGAGAATGGGTTAATGAGTGGGATCTCATGGCTATTAAGAGCGGCCCTTATGTCAGCCACTTTCTGTGTGAAATAATTACAAAATACATCTGGGAGCTGACATGCTGGATGTGTGGATGGGAGTGATGTTGCATTGCTCTTACCCCTTAGCTGATTGCAAATGTCAAACAACTGTTTACAAGTTTCGCTGCTGCTAATTCTGTCGCTAAAGTACCGGGTTTTGGCAGTCTGGACTATTTTAGTGACCCGTTTTTTTGCAGCGGTGAAAATCTGCTTGCTGACTTCTAAACCCGATTCTTCTCAGCTTTGCGTCGGTGTTTCTTCGCCTCGGAGAGCTCGTCCGTAATAGACTCGTACCAGGGTGCTGAGCGAGTTGCCTTGACCTTTTTCTGGGCCACGGGAGCGTGCCGATTAAGCACCGCCTGAAGTGTACTATTCAGCTGATCCACAGTGGGGCACAGTTCTAGGGTCACTTTAGTGGTAAGCTCTTGCTTGAAAGCATCCCTATCCATGGTACGCAGGCTGCGAGCCTTCCTGAACATGGGGGGAGGAGGGGGGGCTGCGACGCTTAGTTCGCACATGACACAGAAATGGTCAGATGTTAATTCCTGGGTGACTGAAGTTGATCTAACAACATTATCCTGAGGCCTATGCATAACCCAATCTATGATGTGACCACGGCTGTGGGTGGGTTCTGTGACTGACTGAGAAAGACTAAAGTGATTTAAAAGTTCAATCATTTTTGCGGTGGAAGGTTGCTGGGGTTGGTCAAAGTGAAAGTTAATGTCTCCTAAAACTATGTATGTTCCTGACAGTGTGTTGCAATAATCAAGCAGGACTGGAAATTCTTGGTGGAAAATTGCATCAGTTAATTTATTTTTCTTGCTTGGAAAGGTGCGATATATGCATATGAAGTGAATGTTCTGCTGTGGAACGGAAAGGCTAAGTTGAACAACTTCAAAGGACGAGTGAGTGAAAGCGAAGTCTGTAATGAAGCCAAGGTGATGGGACAGACTATTTCTGTAAATGATAGCGAGGCCACCGCGGTCTTTTTAAAAAAACAAAAAAAACATTGAAAAATAAAAATTTATAAAACAAAAATTATAATATTATTTGTCTTGTCAACTGTTCGACGATCGTAACGTTTGTCATCTGTTAATGATAAGGGAAGTAACCTCCACTGGAAATTGTTCATTCCCTTGCTGTCACGCAGGCGCAGTTGTCGGTTTCCGTACATCCTTCGTTCTTCCCTCGTGTTTGCTTACTGAATGGGTAAAATTGCCTGGAGGGAATTGTGTGTTTAATCCTTTGTGGTTATCAAAATCTGAATACGCAGGATGGATGCTTGAAAAGAAAGGGTTTTCTGCCGCGTCTGCCATAAAATTATCGACGTGAAAGTGATGTGTTGGACCAGCTGTTCAGAACACACATGAAAGCAAAAAACGACTATCAAGATCTTTGGGTTGTTGTGAGGCAACTGTTACTTTTGTCCCATGGGCAAGAAACTGTCGAGAGAGGATTCTCAATCAACAAAGAGACCAGCACTGAAAATCTCTCCCAGCAGTCGTTGGCTGCTCGCCGACAAGTGCTGAACTGTATCAGGAACATTGTTGGTGGAATCGACAAGGTGGACACCACCAAGGAGCTGCTATTATCAGCATCTTCTGCAAGGAGAAAGTACCACGACTACCTTGATCAACAAAAGAAAGACCGAACAGGCACAAACAGCAAAGAAGAGGAAGGCACAGGAAAACTGTTGTTGATTTAAGAGAGAAAAAAAGAAGAATGGAGAAGGATGCTCAGCACCTGACTCAAGAGGCAGACAAGCTTGCTGAACAAGCAGAAGGAAAGGGTGCGCCGAGACTCTCGACTCGGTCAAATGCTCTGAGGAGCAAATCCAAGGAAATAAAGATCCAGCTGGAGAAGATTTCCCTTCAGATTGATGAAGAGATGGAGAAACTGAAAACTCGTTTATCTGTATAAAGTGCATTATATATTAGCCGGTGGTGGTACATCTTTCTGACTTTTTACAGTTCTCTAACTTGTGTCTAAGGACAACATGCTTCACAATTATTATTTAAATGGGTATAGACTCCGTAATCCGCATCATCATCATAACTGCAACTTCATCGAAGTGCAATATTTATGTGTGTAGATTTCATAATCAGTATCAACATCAGTATCACCATCAGATTCATGACTGCAAGCAATTTATGGATATCACTGGGTATTTTATTTTGACTACTTATCAATTATTACGTGCGTTTACAATTTTAAAAAACTCGTTGAATTTTTGGAAAAACTCCTTTAAATCTCTTTGAAAACTCCTTGAATTTTTTACAACAATTTGAGTATGAACCATGTCCGAGGTAATCGCAGTCAATCCTGATGTATCCAACATTCCCACTATTCACCCTCTCATTCCTCCCACTCTCTATAACATATAAATTCCACCAAAATCGTCACCATACATATTCCATTAACATCAACCTAAAGGTCGCACATTATTATAAACACCAGATAAAAATAAAATACGAGATGATAATATGGAATAGATGTACTGCATGAACACGGTCGTGCATTCAAGTACTTTCAGACTGTGGCTAAAAACTCCATTAGTTCCGCCTCGTAGGGTCCCTTAACGCAGGCTGGACTGCTTATAACCAGCTGAGAAACGGCCAGCGACCCACAGCACAAGCTATGCAACTGGCACTCGCCTGGAAGCTTATAATTTAACCGCGCGCCAAGCTCTGTACTGTATAGGGCCAGGCAGGGGGCCGGCTGGGCGGCTGCGCTACATGCAATTGAGTGCCTATTGCTTGCACCATTAGCACCACGAGACTTTTGTAAATTCGCTGCAATTACAGAGGCCAGCAACCAAACACAAGAAGAGTGTTTATAATGTCAACCACATCACCAGAAAGTTCAAACTTTGTACTAAGTGACTTCAAATGGTGAACATTGTAAGAAGGATTCAAATGTGTAATTACAATGTACACGTATACACACTCGAAAACGTAAAACCGGTCCACTGCTAGTAAGCTTACAGTGCAGGACCGGACAGCTAGTGCCGTCAAATCGACTTAAATATAGCACAAACCAAATCGAGTTCGTGGTTTTAGATTATGATAACACAAAACACAGATATGGAAGTAACTAAATGCAAACCATTATCACAATACAAAGGATATTCCATTTAAAACGATCACTTTTTAGTACACAAAAATAGGATGATGAGCCGTACGTTTCCACGCGTACTCCTCATAGCTGTGTACTGCTTAGCTTAGAGCGTGGCGTGGGCGTCTGCATCTGGATCTGCATGCGCTGGGCTCCAAGCTTCGCTAAAAATAGCTTGCACATGCTGGCAGAGAGTCAAGTTTTACACAGGGCTGCACGGCCGTGTGAAGTATGACTAAATAACTGTCATATGCATTCACGCCTCTACTCATCACCACCCATGCTTACCATCACAGCCACACCACAACACAGCACACCTCACACAAGCATGTGCGCACAACACAGTCTCCGACAAAATCAAATATCAGTTTTACCTACCCAATACGGCTTATGGTGCACAGGAGTCACTGCCGAGTAGTCCCACCATGCTGTTGGAGATTGACATAGTACTAAAAAATTAAACACTACCAGTCCTGGCAATACTTCAAGTTTAACTGACTACTAGCACAAGTAACGTCACGTCACAAAAATCCAAATGCCAACGAGGCAACAGCCACAGTCTAGACTATACATTCTCCGAATGAAATGAGCGAGGCTACTTTTCTTTAGCTTTACCGCTCATCCAAAATGGTTATTTCTACAACAAACGCAGTTGTTCTCAGAGATAGCTTTATCTTATAACAACGCTGCAATCTCTCTGTCACTGAATAAACACTGTCTCTGACTATTTAGCCCTATCAATTTCTCTAGAGAAGTCAAAATATCAAGAAGATACACTCTACTCCAAAAAATGGGTCTTTTTTCTTTGAATCTGTCCTGCAGCGAGTATTCCAAAACTTATTATATTTCATCCTACTCTGTCTTGCCCTCGTAAGGTTATATTCTTTGTTACCTTTTCCTACAGACACACGCACTCCATGAAATTATCCATCCATCCTTTCATCCATCCTTCTTTAACTTTCACTATATTATCAACTCTCTCTCTTCTGCACTTTATCCAAACTATCTGTGGACAAACTACTTCTCGCTGCTCGACAATATTAACTCTTTGCCTGCCAGGCATGTTTCCACGTTTGTGCCAGACATTTCTCTGGCACCGGAAAGAAAGTTCAGTACCTTAGGCATTTAAGCTACTGTTCTTTCAATAATAGTTGTTAAATAGACATATTTCATATCAAATTAAAGGTAAAAGAGTGAAGAATAAGAAAAAAAACACAAAAATGTTAATTTGATTATGTTATTGAAATATGTGTTTTGAAAGCATGTTGATCTTTTTGAAATGATAAAATAAAATAAAAATATTTCTACATACCACAGTGATAAAAAATAATCTGGAGGAATAATTCCAATCACTGAATCAGCTTCACACACCAGAAAGAAAATTTATTTAGGATCAAAATACACTTTACAGTTTGAAATTATATTGATTATTAGCAGAGTTTGACACACTGTCGATTGTGCCTATCACAATGCTTAGTAAAATGCACAAAAAACACTCTAAAAACGTATCAATTTGAAGAAACCACGCGCGTGTCGATCGAGAACGAAAGTAGACAGAGGTATCTCTCTTTGGTTAAAATAAAACTTGGATTGGACTGCGCAAAAAACCGGAACGAAACGGAATACTGAAATCGACGATATATCGTCGATTGGCACAAAACATGGCGGCTCAGATCGACGATATATCGTCGATTGGCAGGCAAAGAGTTAATAATTATAATGGATGCTATACGAACCTTATTCCTAAATCAGACTCGAAAGCGTGGTGATCTGTAACCAACATACACGCTCAGATGTTACAGACACTCTTACAACCCAACAAACACACATTCATCACTCAAACATGTGGTTTAAAGGCAATTCATTATTAGAGGACGGGAAGGAATCAATTTTTTTTTGTTAAATTCTAGATTGACGGCATCCAATACCATTTAGCATTGGAAACTGGTGAATAATCCACTTTCTCCACAAGGCCACTCATAGTATGCAACAACATTGGGTTATTTGATCAGACATGCATGAGAGGTTATGTGAAGATCAAGGTCATCTCTAGGTCAAGGTATTTGAAGGTCAAGGTCATCCCACGGTCACCAATTTTTTTGAGTACATAATACAACTTTTACTGTACTTCATTTGATAGTACAGGAATTGTATTTGGAGCTGGAGGTCAAGGTCAAGAGCATAGAAAGATCAAAGTTGGTATTGCATTTTAATGCCACCGTTTTATTGTGTTTTTTCTGGGCACTAATTTTTAAGTTAAATATTGCAAGTTCCATAAGGAGCATGTGAATCATGTGGGCTTTGCCTTTCTAGTTTAATGTCAAAACCGGTCCCAGAAAAATTGATAGCATTCATAACAACAATTAAACTATATTTCCCTTTAAACCACAGCTCAGTCACAGGCTTACCGTATCTGAAATCTCAGGTTAGGGGAAGTTACTCTGTCAGTCACTTCGTTGTGAAATTTAAAAATTACACTAAAATACCACCAACAAATTTTTAGTTAACAGATTTTTTTTTAAAATTATTATTTCCTTTCATTTCCTCTTTCATTTGACATGCATATTTATGCTGTATATAAAGTAATAAATGGAAACAAAAAAAATCATAACTTTAAAATCGCTTATATTTCTGATGTAAAACTTTCTCAAACCGCTACCAGTTGTTTACCATGTCGAAGGCTCCAATGTAAATATTTACCCAAGCAAACTTTATAAAATGTCCCTGCTACAATTTAATATAGAAATAAACAAAGGAGAGGCCTTTTATGAGGTGTGATGAAACAGTATAAGGTCCGAGCATGATTGGTTATTTATTGTACACACTTAAATAAAAAAAAATTGTAGCACCGGTCACACTGAACTGATTTACACAGGTTAGATACCACAGGCATCAGCAACAAGTAGGTGTCTACCAGCCTGTAGTGGACATTCTGGAGTTTTCCACAGTGGAAAAATATCGGCCGATAGCAGGTGCACTGCGTTCTAGTATAGATTTGATATGTCCTATCCTATCCCGTAACTCGCAGGTCGTTGGGGCACCACAGATGATCGTTTAACCAGCGTACTCCATCTTTCTCTGTCCTCGACAACCCTCATGACTTTGCTCAGTGTCAAGCCAATCTATTCTCGAATGTTGTCCTCCCACCTCTTTTTCTGGCTCCCTCTTCTTCTGCCTCCTTGCACTGTGCCTTGCAGGATGGTCTTTGCAAGGCCTGATGCTCTGGTGAGGTGGCCATACCATCAGAGTTTCAGTTTCTTCACCATTGTGAGAATGTCATCATGTTCGATGGCTTGTGTGATGGTCTGTCGGACTTCATTGTTGGTGATGTGCAGGTATTCACAACTTTCCAGCACCTCTCATAAAAACTCGTGGGTATCGCCATTATAAATTAAAACGAGGTTAGAATGAAACCAAGTTCCGGTCTGGCTTGTTTTGCTTTTATCAAAGCTTGATGCGTGACTTTTAAACATGGCAAATTGCCAAAAACGACGATTGTTAGAGCCAGAAAACGAGTGGGATAAGTATAAAAACGGTGGAGGAAGTACATGCTCAGTGAAAGGATGCAAAAAACAATCGTAGAGGCCTGTATTTGTGGCGACTTCGGAGGTGCGTCTATCATCGACAGAAAGTGAAACAGGACCTGAAGACTCTTGTAGTTTTCCATAGCTTCGCCGTCGCAACCTTCACAAAACACGAAGTAGTTGACTATGTTAGGCGAGCGTTGTGGCCAAGTGGGCTAAGGCTGGACTAACTTGCCTTGTCCACAAGCCAGAAACCAATGGCGCCTGACAGGTGTGGGTTCGAGCCAGCATCTGGGCGTTATGTTTTTCCGAATATTTTTCAAAAATTCACAAATAATGTTAGGTAGGTAGGGTTTAGGCGCGCCACTGGCGATAGAAAGGGATAATAAACTGCAGCCAAAAAAAATAAAAAATATGTGAGGGTACGATACTGGTGGCCAGTGACACATGTTATTATTCTTGAATATTTGGAAATAACTCATTAAAACACGCGGAGAAAGAAACCGGAAGTATGTTTCATTGAGGGGATTCCCGTTGGTGCATAGGATAGCAGAAAAGTGTGAATAGGAAATGCCCAGAAGTCTTCTGTAGCACCTCATCTCCATGCTTTGTATTCTTCGTTGTAGGTCTGCTGTGAGGGTCCATGTTTCACAATAGTATAGGAAGATGGAGATGACAAGGGAGCGCAGCAGCCTTACCTTAGAGTGTAGACGAGCTTCAATCTTGTCAGGGCAGCAGTTGTTTGTGCGATCCTGGAGAGGACTTCCTGTCGGGACCCATTGGCTCCTAAATATTTGAAGCAATACACTGTGTTGAAGGACTGGCCTTGGACTTTGTCCCTGTTGATGCCATTGGTGTTGTTGGTCATCAGTTTTGTCTTCTCTGCATTTATTTCCATTCCAAAGGCTGTCCATGTAGTGCCAAGCCTCTGTACCAGCTGTTCAAGTTCTTGTTCCTCTCCAGCCAATCCATCAATGTCATCCGCAAAATGGAGGTTGGAGATTGCTCTACCCCCTATGCTGACTGTGCCTTCATGATTTGTAATGGCATCTGACACCCACAAACACACACACCCACTCCCCCACCTCACCCCCCTCACCCCATCTCTCACACAACCACAAAGCTGATCTATGTGCTAAATAGGATGATGGAGGACAGGGATGCAACTGAGCTTCCATGTATAAAAAGTACAGCAGAGATGACACAATGGCCTCTCCCTCTCTTACTATTTGTCTCTTCTTCGTTGTTTTTTTTTACTCGAAAAAATAGTTTTTTGATCTTTTTACCAATAGATATTTATTTATTAATTACACATACTGTACCATGACTCAACAAGTGCAATGTTTTGGCGTTGCTAGGTGATAGTGCCCTTTTAGCGGAAGCTGGCAAAATCAAATCAAACATAGAGTTGCTTCCCCTGCACCAAACCGTCATGTGCCCCACGTGCCACAATACGCGTCTAAGCGCTCACGGCAAAGGACAGCACACCTCAATTCTTATTTGGCACTTGGTTAGAGTGGTTGTGCCTACTGTAGCTCTCTTTTTGCTGGCTTACTGCGTTCGCCCGGTAGTTCGTTGTTGCTGCTGCCGGCGGAGTTGAAGGTTTTCTCCATTTTGTCTGATTATCCTGTTATCCTATTACCGGTTCGTCGTTTTCCACCCCGTCGCTGCGTGTCTCTACTTCGTCGACCGTTCACGCTAGATAGGTCGGTTTACGGTCCCTTCTGTTGCTGTTAGCGCAGCTCCCGCTACGTCCGGGATTTCTTCGTCCCCTCTTCTGCCGTCTTCACTACCGCTTTGCTTCGTTGGCTTCGCTGTTTGTCCACTCCTACGCCCCCTTCTTCGTTGTCTTCTGCCTTTCAGGTCAGTAGAAGTGGTGGTGAAGAGGTGGGGAGTGGTGGTAGTGAGGTGAGGGGTGGCTCCTTGGTCTTGCCAGAAGTGACCTTGGGGCCGTTTCTGGTCAAGGTTTCGACCAGAAACATATAAGTGGTCGCCCTAGATTAGGACCACATAATATTTCCAGCAGGGACGCTCCGGCACGGCCGGGCCAGCTACTTGCTGAAGCCGTTCCCTTCTGTTTCCTACGGGATTCAGACCGGGTCGGGACTTCTGGCTTATATAAGTGGTCGCCCTAGTTTAGGACCACATTAAAATGTCCGGCGGGGACGCCCCGGCACGGCCGGATAAGCTCCCTGCCGAAGCCTTCCCTTCTGTTTCCTGCGGGATTCAGACCGGGTCGGGCCTTCGGGCTAATGTCAAGCTTGGGACACGTAAAGCACTGCACGCAGTGTTACGTCCAGCTGCGACAAGGGGTGTGGCTTACGGTTCGTCCGGTTTGTCCCTCATCTCCCCAGTCCAGCCCCCATTGCACTCCACTTCCGCTTGCGGTCGTGGGGCGGGGGCTCTGGTTTCCGGTACGGGGGGTACGGTACACCCGTCACCCTCTTCCTTTTCCGGTTTGGATTCTCCCCCTCATCCTACTTTGTACTCCACTTCCGCTTGCGGTCGTGGGGCGGGGGCTCTGGTTTCCGGTACGGGGGGTACGGTACACCCGTCACCCTCTTCCTTTTCCGGTTTGGATTCTCCCTCGCATCCTCCTTTGTACTCCACTTCCGCTTGCGGTCGTGGGGCGGGGGCTCGTTTCCGGATCGGGGGGTACGGTTTGCCCGTGGCCCCCTTCCGTTTCCGGTTTGGGTCAAGCTTTCCCTGTTCACCCTTCGACCTCTGTCACTTCCGGTTTCGGTTGTGGGTCGGGGGTACTGGTTTCCGGTGCTGTTGGTTCGATTTTTTCGTTACCTTCCTCCGGATTACATGCGAACGCCGCTTTGCCTTTGTGCGCGCCGCCTTCTGGTGGGGGGGGGGGGGGGGGGGGGGGGCACTCTTGGTTCCTCCTACCCTAGTTCCTGATTTCTCGGGTGCTGGGGCGTTCTATCCGGCCCTTAACCCTGAGGCTCTTTTTAGAGAGGCGGTTCAACACGCTGCGGCTTTTTGTCCTCAGGTGGTGGAGGAGGTTTCGGTGCCCCTACCACACCTCCATTCCTTCCTAGGCGGGACTCTTGCTTCTGCCGAGTCTGATGAGGCTTGCCTTGTATTCAGGGAGTCTCCTAGTGTTAAACGTTTTGTGGATTGGGCCTTTTCTTAAAGAGGGCGAGGCCCCTTCCTCTTCGTTTGAGGAAGTCCCTCGGTTCCCTAGAGCTTCCGCTGTGGGCTCTTTTTTGAGTTTGTCTTCATTGACCGGTGTTCCCGGGAAGTTCCTCTCTCGGTCGTTTCTTCCGAAGTCATCGCTCCCGGTTTCCCAGGATGATCTTGCTCTTTTGGGGGGCCTCAAGCCTTTGCCTCCTTCGTCGATCCCTGTTCCAGTCGGTGGTCTGGCACAGATAGAGGAGGCTATTGTTAGGTCCCTTGAGTATACTTCTCTCGCTGACGCACTTTCTGCTGCGCTGTCTTCTGCTTTTCTTTCTGGGCACGTTTTCTGCGACGAGGGTTCGTTGATTTCGGTGAGGTCCTTGTTGCAGGCCCTCTGTACCTCCATCGTTCTGGGTTGCGAATCGCAGGCTATTGCCTATGTCAACCTGCTTCTTGCGCGTCGTGACGCTTTTCTTCAGTCAGCGTCTCCGTTGCCTCCGCTCTTGTCCTCCTCGCTTCGGGTGGGACCCTTGGTACCCGACTCTCTGTTTGGTCCTTATGTTCGCACAGCTGTTCGCGAGGAGTCGGACCGGTCCCAGTCGGTTGGTTTCGCCTTCTGGGCTCGGGACACCCCTTCGGCCCCGCCTTTCTTTCCTGACAGGTGTCGAGGTCGCTCGGTCCGTGGTCTCTCTCCTCGGGGTGGGCCGTGTGGTACTTCCTCTTCCCGTGGCAGGGTTGAGGTAGGCCGTAGGCGTTTACGCAGTGGCGCGTTTTCCACCAGTCCTATCCCTGCCTGTCCACCCCTAGGTGTTCTACCCCTCCGGGCAGGTGGCTTGGCTCGTCAGTTTCATGCTTGGCTCGGCCTCCCCTCTGCTAGCAGTTGGGTTCTAGAGGTGATTCGGTCGGGGTTCAAACTTCAGTGCGGTTCCTCTCGGCCCCCTCTTCGTCGCTCCCCGCCTTTGTTTCGCCCCCTGTCTCCTCCTGAGGCTCAGGCGATTCTCGATGCGGAGGTCATAGCCCTTCTCCAGAAGGGCGCTATAGAGGAGGTCCTTTGCCCTCACTCCCCGGGGTTTTACGGCCGCCTCTTCGTTGTCCCGAAGGCATCCGGCGGTTGGCGCCCGGTGCTCGATCTTTCCTCGTTGAACAAGTTTCTTCGCCGCATTCGTTTCCGCATGGAAACTCCCGCTGCGGTGCGTATGTCTCTGCGCCCGGGGGATTGGGCTACCTCTATCGATCTTTCTGACGCCTATTTCCATGTGTCTGTTCATCCTCTTCACAGGCGTTGGATGCGTTTCGTCTGGAGAGATCGGGTTTTTCATTTCAAAGCCCTTCCCTTTGGTTTGTCTCTCAGTCCTTGGGTTTTCACAAGGATTGTCAAAGAACTCGCTGCCGTAGTCCGCGGACTCGGGGTGCGGTTCTCTGCTTATCTTGATGACTGGTTGGTCAAGGCTAGTTCTCACGATCTCTGTCTTGTGCACACCAGGCTCATTCTCCTTTGGGCTCGGCGCTTGGGGTTCTCTATGAACCCTCTCAAGTCTGAGTTGTCTCCATCTCAGGTTTTCAACTACCTGGGAATGTCGTTCGACACTCGCGATTGGTCGGTCCGCCCTTTGGCTCGTCGGGTGCAGAAGCTTCAGTCCCTTCTGCTACTTTTGGAGAGTCAGGATTTCGTGTCAGCCAGATTTATGGCCTCTCTTTTGGGGTCGTTTGAGTCTATGGTTCCTCTGGTTCCCCTCGCGGGAGTTCGCAAGCGGCCGATTCAACGTTGGCTTTCTTCCCGTTGGAGTCAGTCCAGCGATTCCTGGGACACTCTTTTTCCGGTCACGGCGGACCTTCGCGCTTCTCTGCTTCCTTGGCGGAATGTTGAGTGGCTTTCTTCGGGGGTGCCTATCTCCCCTCCGCTTCCGGTGGCCGAAATCTTCACGGATGCGTCTTTGGTCGGTTGGGGTGCGCATACTGGCAGCCTTTCAGCCCACGGTTTTTGGTCTCAGGACCAGCTGTCTTGGCATATCAGTCGCCTGGAGATGGAAGCCGTTTGCCTGGCTCTTCATCGTTTTCTTCCCTCCCTGCCTCGGGGCCTCTTGCTCGTTTGCTCCGACAGTACCACTGTGGTTTCTCTCATCAACCACTTCGGGGGTACCCATTCCCCTGCTCTCTCCATGATGGTGGAGAGCCTCCTTTTGTGGTTAGCTGATTTCGGTTGTACGCTTGTGGCCAAGCATGTCAGCGGCTCTGTCAATGTCTTGGCCGATCTTCTGAGTCGCCCTCATTGTGTGGTCCACACGGAATGGACGCTGTCCCACTCTGTTCTTCAACCAGTTTGGGCGGAGTGGTTTAAACCTCTGATTGATCTTTTTGCCACTCGTTACTCTTCCAGGCTACCCCTGTTTGTGTCGCCGGTCACAGATTGCCTGGCTTGGGCGGTGGACGCGTTGTCCATTTCTTGGGAGGGGTTGGAGGCTTATGCCTTCCCGCCATTCCCCCTCCTTCCGCGGGTTCTCAGGAAAGCTGAAGAGGAGTCCCCTTCTCTCATTCTCGTGGCTCCCTTTTGGCCAGCTTAGCCCTGGTTCCCCGATCTCCTTCGTCTTTCCCAGGGGCGGTGCATTCCTCTCGCTCTCGGGGCGCGATCGCTTCTGCAGCCTCGATCCGGGATTCCACACGGCAATCCAAGCGTTCTCCGTCTTCACGCTTGGCTGTTGTCCGGCCTTCTATAGGGGCTTTCTGGGCTTCAGGAGACCTCGGCCGGTTCCAGCTTGCTTCCTGTTTCTGTCCTGCCATACTCGAGAGGATGGCTTCTTGGAGTCGGTTCTGTGGTCATGGCCCTACAGTCCCGGTCCTCTTCTCCAGCCTGTTCACGGTAAGTTTGTTTCAGATAAAGTTGCTTCCCTCCGTCCTTTTCGTGCTAATCTGCACTTGTTGAGTCATGGTACAGTATGTGTAATTAATATTAAAATTTTATCTCTAAATTTATTATTAATAAGCATACTTACCATGACTCAATTTAATATCCCTCCCACCTCCCCGCAGTCCAAATAAGAAATGAGGTGTGCTGTCCTTTGCCGTGAGCGCTTAGACGCGTATTGTGGCACGTGGGGCACATGACGGTTTGGTGCAGGGGAAGCAACTCTATGTTTGATTTGATTTTGCCAGCTTCCGCTAAAAGGGCACTATCACCTAGCAACGCCAAAACATTGCACTTGTTGAGTCATGGTAAGTATGCTTATTAATAATAAATTTAGAGATAAAATTTTAATATAAAATTAATGTATTTTTCAGAAATGTGTAAGTTTTACCAGTTATTTCTGATTCTTAAAGCTAGAATTGTTGGCCAAATTTGTACAATCGCGAGCCAAGTTTGCCCTTAACTCTTATTGTCCTAAGGGGGTTTTTGGTCTGGACTTGAATAAAATGTGAGCGTTCTATTTTTATGTTGGGTTTGGTTAGTAAAATTGCTGTAGAATATTTTCTATTGCTCAGGGAGCAATATATTTGGTATCATTATGTTCAGCAATGAATGGAGCATCTTCTAAAACATGTTTAGAAGATTATTTCTATAAAAAATGTTATGAGATACAGTCACAGTCATTGTGTATAATTAAAAAAAATCAAAACATGTAGGCCTTGGATGCACTCACCATCAAATAGCTGACCAGGTAATCCACTTAGACACAAACCCAAAGAATAAAAAATGTTCTCATATATTCCAGCAACAAATCGGTATGAATAAAAAAGTAATATGACCACAATGTTTAGCATTATCATCCTTTATATAAGTCTCATCAGAATCAAAATATTCACTGAAAGTCACCGTCCTAGTTATGATAGTACTTAGACACACATATATATGTACACCATATACACTGGATGCTTTTATCTACTTTCTAGACTGATGGTAGGCCAGAAAGCATGTCTTGGGGTGGAGATGAGGCCTGTCAGAGCAACCTGAGCACACAAAGTTTGTCCGTTGCCTCTTCTGCGGGGTACTGCACCACACGCAGTTGCGGTCTTTGGTCATGTACTCCACCAAGTGGGAAACTGTAGTGCTGTGTCTCTCATGAAGTGAAGGCTGGGCTGGCTGCACATTTTGTCCCACTATGCACATCTCCTCTATCTGTTTGATGAGATGGTCCTTGAATTTGCGGAATGGGTATCTCCGTTGGCCGGCGTTTGAAAGGAGAAAAAGAATGTAGGCGTTGTATTGTGCCAC
>CM072522.1:914651-972151 GCA_036898135.1 Oncomelania hupensis | reverse complement strand
CTCGGCCAATTGTCAATTGCAACCACGTACATGCCCTTCTCTACCTCCTTTTTAGTAACTTTGTTAATGCATTTGAGAGCCTGTATGTTTACTTCTATTTTTCCACTCAACAAACTCTCTTGGTATTCCCTCTCCTTTTTTTCACAGACCATTTTGATACCTACTGCCTTGCTTAATTTTCTTAAATGCCTTTGTTTAGCCCAGCTAAGTGATAGTTTGGCTCTAATTTGTGCCGCTGATTTTGAGGAGATGTGTGACTGTCCCAACCCAGCTGTTTTTAGAATCTCGTTCCTTTTCCGCTGTGTTGTTATGTTTAAGCTCAGTGCTTTGTTGTTTAATTAAATCTGCTTCTGTGGGACCTGAAATTTCTTTCCGTATATTGGCAATTTCTTTCGCTCTTTTCTTTCTCATTGGGGTAGAAACTAGAGCTGATGACTTTTTAGCTCTCACTATCTTCTTCAGAACCAATTGCTGTGCTTTAGTCTTGCATTCCAAAGTTTTTTTGTCATGTGACTGCGCTAGTTTTATTCTAACTAAACATGTTAGGTATTTTTCCTCTGCTTTTGTCAACGGTGCTTGCAACTGGTCTATTGGACGAAGTTGATTTTGTGTATTCATGCCTAATTCCGCTTGTGCTTGCATCTCTGATGATGCTGAGGCAGCTGACACAGATGTAACATTGTGAGAACTTGTGTCACTCTCTCTTGAAGCTAATCGAGATGATACCAGATCAAAAAGACGTTTTCTGACGGCACTTCTTTCAGTTTGAGGTGTTGAAGAGCTCTGTGGCTGGAAGTTTTTAACACTAGCATTTATACTGTCACAAACCACACTACTGTTAACACTGATGCTTTCAACACTAGCATTTATACTGTCACAAACCACACTACTGTCAACAATGATGCTTTCAACACTAGCATTTATACTGTCACAAACCACACTATTGTCAACCCTGATGCTTTCCTTTTTATTTTTGAGATTGGCAGTCTTTCTACTTGCCTTGATTCGTGTACCAGTACTACCTACACTTTGCTCAGAAAACCACTGACACACACTGCAGTCAGATCCATCAATTTTAGAGTTGTACTCTGCCCACAAAACTTTTGTGCTATCAATGTCATCACATGCTGCTTTTAAGAGACCCTGAGATGGAATGTCCTCCTTTTGGTTTCTATTCAGTTTCACCAAGCGAATACAGCATGATAAACATAATGTTTTGGAGTATGTAGTGCCATTTGCTTCTTCAGACACTTGAATGCCATGAAACCTGTACAGGTAGGAAGCATAATTTTGGCAAAGCTTAATAGGAGCATGCTTGCCCTTAACTGGCTTTGATCTTCTGCCACAAATTCTACAAAGGGAGTGCAGTCTTTGTATGTGGAGGTCTTCTGTATGCTGCATAGCAGCCATTCTCAAATGCGCAGCAGCCATTCTCAACTGACAGATCAAACTAAATATTAATAAACTTTAGGAAAACCCACAATAACTGTAATATATTACGCACACTCACAACATAAACGATACACACAATGTACACACATACACATAAACTGAATGTAAAGACACAATCAAAGGGTACGTAAAGTTAAGTTTTAAAGGACTTAACAAAACAAAGTTAAAATCAAATGACAAATAACAAGTAAAGAATAGAAAGAAAGAAAAAACAAAACCCAATAAAGACAATCAAAGCATACACGCGGTGGAAACGTATTGCGGTACACGGTAACACATCACACATATGCACAGTGAAGATGCCGGCCGGCTAGCTGGCTGCGATTGTGTGCCTATTGCACCATTAACATTAGAACCACGCGCGAGACTTTCGTAAATTCGCTGCACTTACAACGGCCAGCAATCACAAACAAAACAAGCTTTTTTAATGTCGACCACATCACCAGAAAGTTCAAACTTTTTACTAAGTGTGCTTCAAATGGTGAACATTGTAGGGATTCAAATGTGTAATTACAATGTACACGTATACACACACTCGAAAACGTAAAACCGGTCCACTGCTAGTCTAGTAAGCTTACAGTGCAGGATCGGACAGCTAGTGCCGTCAAATCGACTTAAATATAACACAAACCAAATCGATTTCAGGGTTATAGATTATGCTACCACAAAACACAGATATGGAAGTAACTACATGCAAACCATTATCACAATACAAACGATATTTCACATAAAACGATCACTTTTAGTACACAAATATAGGATGATGAGCCATACGTTTCCTCATAGCTGTGTACTCTGCAGAAAAGCGTGCCTTGGCGTTTGTATCTGGATTCCCGCGCGCGAGCCTGCAAGCTTCGCTAAAAATAGCTTGCACAGGTTGCCAGAGAGGTCAAATTTTACTCAGGGCTGGACAGGCGTGGAAAGTTAGTGTTTGTTTTTGTTTCTGCCACGCCCCTCACCTCACTCCAAAGACGATCATCCTCATGATTAGGCATAGGCCTACGTGTGCCACTGCTGTTTTGATTGTTGTCACCACCATCTATAGGCCTATCACTGCGTTTTCCTCTTCCTTTGCCTCTCCCTCTTCCTTTGACTGCAGAAAAGCAAGACACAGGGCTAGTCTGTCTTTGTCTTTTTCTAGTACTAGTAGATGCTCTGGGTTCATAATCACTATCACTCTCACTCGAATCATCTGATGACAAATTCTCCGAAACATCGAATTCACTGTCTGATTTATCGACAATATTCTCCTCATCATCACTATCTTCCATTGCTTGAATAATAAGCTCTGCAGCCTTTTCGGCTGAATAAACACAACGACGTCGATCGCCTGACGCCATAGCATAAATTACATATGCACAACGCAACACATAACTTTGAAAAAGACCCAAACAAGCAGACAACAGAAGAAGAAAACCACTTCAATGCAAACCGGAAACATGCTTGTGCTGTAAAGAAGTTCGTTTGCCGTAAACCAACACGATGTTGCAAAAGGAAGTGTAGTAAAACATAGTACATTCCGAAAGCCGTTGTCAGCGGCTTGCCGACTTAAGAAAAAGTTACGAAAGCCGTTGTCAGCGGCGCAACGGACAATAAAGGGTTAAGATCTTCATTTTGCCTCTTCTTCTTGGGTTGAGTAGCCACAATCAGTATGTTGATTCATTTGATGTTATAGGTTGTTAACTCTAAGGGGTTGCTGAGTTTTCAATTGCGGTGTGAAAGGAAAAGATTAAAATTAAAATATAGTATTTAGCTCTGTTGTATAGGATAATCTAGACCTCCTTGCTACGGGCACAACTATATGTGGAGCTGTATTCCAGCCCCAGCAATCTAAAGCCCGAGTACCAGCCCCAGCACAGCTTAATGCTGTACCCAGACCCATTGCTTTGGAAGACCCACCTTTATTCAAAACGAGGGTGGGGAGAAGGATACTTTGACCTTTCTTCATGAATTTTTTGGTGGGTAATTTTGTATTTGAAGTTTTGGTTTGCAGATAACCAACAGGAACTCTTCCAAGGTGGTGGCCCAAAGGGAGGAAGAGATTGCCACCTTGGCTGCTAATGGTCCAACAGGTATAACATTTTGTTACTGTCACATGGCAATGGTCGATTCAACCCCGATGCTTTAATCTTGTGTGACTCCAATTCATTATCCATGCAGCCCATTCGCTCAGTAACAAGGCAGGAGTCGTCGTTATAAAGTTTTCCAACTGTGCTCAGCAGAAGACTCAAACAACATCAACAATTGCATACAAAATCTCTTATCCAAAAAACATCATCTTCTACATATCAGCAATATAGGAAAATACAGAAAGTTCCACAATGATGCAATCAACAACCAATCAAAATAAAACTCGCCATTGGATTTACGCATGTCTTACGTCATAGAATGTTCTACAAACTTACAAGACTCCACACACCAGCTCTATTCCTATGTGAGCAGCACTTTTCAGTGCCTCTTGTGTTTCATGTGCTGCGGGCTATTTATAGTTAGCCTGCACCACCCTTCCAGTGAAAGGAAGTATCAGCGAAGCTATTTATAGCTAGCCTGGCAGACCTAACCTCAAAATCTGAAAAGCTTTGGTTGAGCCGCTGTGTCCACTACCTATCGTTGGATCTATCTTAAATCTACCGTAGATGATGACCAAGTAATTCCAGAAAGTTCTCTGCATTGCTTAAACAGAGTTGACCGACGAAAACAAAAAACATTTTGCAAAGCTTTCCTAGAAACAGCATGGAATTAACAGACATGGGACTGATCCGTATTTATACTGATTTCCGTATTTTTAAAAAGTCAATGGGTCATTTCTGAGATCGACCCAAATCCGAAGAGAAAATTGGGGGGGGGGGGGAGGGTAGGGTGAGCTTTGGCGCCTTCGCGAGTTCGGTTGTCGGGTCGTTCCGTCATGTTTCACGAAGTACTGCGACGTCATTTATCCAAACTTTGCGCGCGTTTTGATTGGTCACGATCATTGCCGATCTTTGCCGAAGCTGAAAATACTCGTTTTCGCATTCTCCGAGCGCTTGTGCAGTCGTGAAGTCGAGGCAGTCAAAATGGCGACTTACTCTTATCGAGTGTTGACGGAAAATGAAAGTGTTGAGTCCGCGAACATCGACAAGGTTGACAGTGTGAAAAACAAATGGAAAGCGCAATGCCTGTCGGAGAGAGTTGTAGTGAAATACAAGGGCAAGGAGAGATCACTGTTGATCGGCGATTCCATCGCAAAAATCGACGTGCCTGGAGAAGCCAGAAAAGACAAACTGTGAATCGCACCTTGTGCAAGAACATGAGAGGAGCTAGAGGAAAGCGCAAGATAGAGCAGGAAGCAGAACAAGACAGGATTGAAAAGGAGAGTCGCTTTGTCTCTGAAGAAGCAGAAGCTGGTCAGCAAGCAGGAAGCCAAGGCAAAACTTGCAGAAGCAGAAAAGACTGCCAGGATTGCCCACTGGAGAGCTGTCCGTTCACGCAACAATGCAAGACTCCAAGCTCTCTCTGAAGCCCTCAGCCTGAAAGAGAAACCCAAAGATTCGGCAGCCACTGGAACTCCCTGGAGATCAACCCGATTTGTACCTCATCATGCTGCGGTTCCAGTTGATGGCCGAAGTCGTAGACCATCCCACATTGCTTTAGCTCGGAAATCATGGAGCCGCAATGTAGCCTCTTCTTCTAAAAAGAAGCTGCAGACTCCCACACCCTCCACATCAGCTGTGGTCACTGCTTCGAGACGGGAAACTGTACCTCCAGTCACTGCTAATGGTGTGTCTCCGGGGTTTTGTATTCCCAAGGTGGCCTCTTCTTCCGCCATGAAGGTGGTGCAGACTCCCACCAACAAAAGATTGTCATCTGTGCCCGTGAGTGAAGCTAATGTGGTGCCGGCCCCAGCAAAGAAAAGGCAGGTATTTGCACACACCCAGCACACAACTATTGATGGCAGAGATCAATCTAAAACAGACATGTGATTTTGGGCGAGTACTTAAACAGTCACAAAATGAACAGACTTTTCTATGTACAATTTATTTGGTATTTGCACACCCAGCACACAACTATTGATGGCAGAGATCAATCTAAAACAGACATGTGATTTTGGGTGAGTACTTCAAATAATTTAACTTTTGTTTTGTACTTTGCTGTGTCAGTGAACAGCCTAGAAAGTTAATTGTCCTGCTCAGATTGCATCAGATTGCACCATTTGGCTTCCCCTTTTAAAAAAATTTTTCCGGGGGGGCATGCCCCCGGATCCCCCTAGCTTGCTTGGCGCTTCGCGCCGTCGGCTCCGCGCTTCGCGCCTTCAGTTTCAGTATTTTTCACAATTCCCTTGTCCCATGTCTGATTAAATCAATGGTAAATAAATGCTATCATTGCACGCATTGCAAAACAAAACTATTCGTAACTATTGTGTGTCTCATCATAACATTTACCAAGACTGCAACCGTAGAGTTTAGAAATACCTTTGGCTGTGAATTCTCTTTCCAAAAGTTAGATGCTTTCCCTTTACTGTTGCCAGCCAGCCAATGTGTGGATCCTTTTTTTTTACATGTAGATTTTGTTTTCCCTAGAACTTCAAAAATCGGTTGCTTGATTTTTGAGAAGCCTAGCTGATAAAACTGACAAGCTGAGAACACGGAACAAAAATGGCCATGTGTATATATGTTACGTTACAATCCCTCTTACTCTTCTTTTATTGAATCTTCTCTTTTATTTATCTTCTCTTACCCTCTTTACTCTTCTTTTATTGAGTCCGTTCTTACCTTTTCTTTTATCTGCTGGTATGGAAGTTTGTGTGTAAAAAACAAAAGTATGCTGGATCGAGTGGTGAAAGTCTGTGGGAGGGTTGTGGGAGTGAAACAAGAGAGTCTGCAGGTGTTGTATGAAAGACGTGTTGTGAGGAAAGCCAGTTGCTTTGTGCTGGATAGCACTCATGTGCTTGCGCACCACTTCCAGCTCTTGCCTTCTGGAAGGCGCTACCAAACACCAAGGGTCAGAACTCTCAGAACGAAAAACAGTTTTATTCCAAAGGCTGTCTCATTACTTAATAAATGACATGTGTGTGTGTGTGTGTGTGTGTGTGTGTGTGTGTGTGTGTGTGTGTGTGTGTTTTGTTTGCCCAAAATAATTTCATTTCACATTTGCTGTCGTTTAATGTTAGCATGCTTAGTGTAATTATATTCATATGTGACTGTGCATTTTTTATCCTCATTGTCATTATGATTGTTGTTATTATTATTGTGATGTTTATTCCTTGTTGAGTGTAATTGTACACCACAATGTAATTTCTTGTAAAAGATAATAAAGTTGTCTTATCTTATCTTATCTTATCTTATCTTATCTTATCTTAATCCCACCAACTCAAACCACTAGCGACAGAGCAAGGCAGATAGAACTTTTTTATTTTTGTCCTTATTCCCCGGAGAATAGCATCTAATATTAAGGATTATATACAATATGCTGTCATATAACTGCAATCCATTTTCTTTAGGCGAGACACTACCTAAACATTTTGTCTCCCATAACATTTTGTTGTGTTCAATGTAAGTAGTTGTGGTGGCAGAAGAGGTAATGTTATTGGTGGGTGGATGTGGTCCTTGTTGGCACAGTGGGTTAGTCGCTGGTCTCCTATGCCGAAGGTCGTGGGTTTGATTCCAGCAAGGGACGAACTTATGTGATTGAGGTAGGAGGCTATTCGGGTCACCAAGGGTTTTCTCCGGGTACTCCGGTTTCCTCCCTCCCTTCAATAACGGTATTGGATGCAGTCAATATAAACTTGCAAAAAAATAAAAATTGTATTTTCTTTTCCGTCATCTAATAGCGATCTCCCTGCCTTTACACCACATGTTTGAGTGATAGATGTGTATTTGTTGTGTGTGTGTGAGAGAGAGTGGCTGAAACATGTGAGCGTGTATGTTGGTACAGATTGCCGCGCTTTGAGCCTGATCCAGGATTTGGGAAAAAAATGCGCATATAGCATCCAGTATTATTAGCATTATTATAAATGAGTGAGAGGATGGTGAGGAGGATTTTACGATTTGGGTAGATTATACACAGATTGGAATGAATGCCGTTTCATACCTTTACATACCTTTACATCGTGTTTTTATTGCAGAGACCACACGGAAGGTGCTTCAGAATCCCAGCATTCCATGGGTGACGCCACGGCAGCATGATGTCAGGCTGCTGGTTGACCTTGATCCAAGGACCTTGTCCTCTTATAAAGGTTGGTTTGCGTTAGGTGGTTGTTGTTGCCCCATTTCACAGCCAGCATTATTTTGCAGATCTTTGTTTTACACCCTTGGAAGCAAAGAAGCATGATGTTTATTGAGAGTCGATGTAGGATAGTAACCATTTTTTTGTAGCAGTGGCATGTGCCTGTGGTTCTGGGAATCACATGATCATTACTTTCTCCGGTAGATACAATTTTCGGAATTATATCTTATACAGAGCATGGAATTCTCCGCGATTTTCCGCGGTACAGGGCCTTGCTTTTCGCTGAAATATTTTACGTTTTCGCGGGGAAAAAAATCTGTATGGACGTGTGACAGCTAACCGATTTTTTTTCTTGTTCTGATCCAGTGAATCTCTAAACGGGTTGCCGATCTCAAAAAGCACGATTCACACTGGTGTAGCTGGGTAGCTTTAGTTGTCAAAGATGGCGGAGAGGCGAATTGTGAATCGTGGTGAGGTTTTCGTGGACACTGCTAGAAATGGGTGGAGGTGGGCTTGGTTAGAAGTAAAAGTCGGAGAAGAACTGCTTTCATTTCACATTAGAAAGCTACAGCAATGCAGCCTGGAGAGTGAATGAGGAGAGAAAGGAGAAAAACCGGGAGACAAAGAGCAAGAAAGCAGAAGAGCTCAACGTTACACTTAAAAAACCACCATCCAAAAGAAAGGCAACAGAAACTATTGAGTCTGCAAATGAGAGAGCAAGGCAAAAGCATCAGAAATCTCTTGCAGTGTCATCTTCCTGCTTTGCCCCTGTGGAATCAACAAATCTAGATCTTGAACCATCAACCAGCCAGATCCAATCACCTTTCGTGGAAACAGGTTGTGCTCATGCTGCCAGCCAGTCACCAGTCCCCACAAAAAAGAAGCAGAGTTCATTGCTCTCATTTTAAAAATAAACTGGAATTCACACACATAGTGTAATCAAATTATTTTGAACTCTATACAACCTTTTTTATAATTCGGTGACCAGAGAAAGAAAAATCCTTGTTTTCACCTGTATAATCAGATCTTATTGAAGAAAACGTTAATAAATAAATATTTTTTAAATTATTTTTTAAAGGAAAAAAAGAGCAACATTTTTATGGGGTTAAACTGCTAAGTTTCTCTCTAAAATGCACCAGATTGCACAGATTTTAATATATATTTTAAAAATTGTCCGGGGGAGCATGCCCCCGGACCCCCCTAGGGGGGGATGGTATTTCCTTTTTTTTAAACAAGGGTAATTCCATGCTCTGCTAATAATATATTCAATTTAGACTGATCTAATAAATAAGTGGTACATCTAAGTAAAATAAGAACGATAATAGTATTGACAATAACAATAGTAGGAAATAAAAACAATGTAATAAAATGGAAACACAATTCTAGTTTTGTATTGACCACATGACCAACCATGCCACTGCTGGCGCGAACTACTTAGATCAATCACTAACCTAATTGCAGAACTGCAGAGAGGATGTTGAGCTGCGATAGAGGTCTAGCAGTGCTAGAAATGAGTGTTAATGTGCAGCACAGTTTTATAATAGTTTTAACCATGTCTAAGTCCACTTGGAAAGGTTGACGAGGATTTGACTTGAGTGATTGAACTTAACTTGCTTACCTAGAGTGCTGCTTGTTTTCTTGTACGCTGTACTACTGTCGTCTGACTTGAACAATTAAATTTTCTTAAACAGAAGACCAAGTGTTCAAGGTTTGGAATACATCTTTATTCATCATCTCTACTCTTGCACCCTGTCACAGACTATTAATATATTTGTTTGTATTTATAACAGTGCTGAAAACACTTCCCTGGTCACCAAGTACATATACAAATCAATCAAGTCAAGTCAACAAACATTTATTAACTCGTACAGCACACTGCCTCCCAGCAAATGAAGAAAAAACTGTTTGAAAACAATAACATTCTATAATATCACAAGATAACTAAAACTAGGGTGATGACAAGTTTGT
This sequence comes from Oncomelania hupensis, assembly GCA_036898135.1. Lineage (NCBI taxonomy): Eukaryota > Metazoa > Mollusca > Gastropoda > Littorinimorpha > Pomatiopsidae > Oncomelania > Oncomelania hupensis. The sequence continues at coordinate 962,530 of CM072522.1, read as the reverse complement.
GTAGAACACAGTAATAAAGGTGTTTCGCACAATGAGATGGGACCGAAGCCTACAGACAGCATCTTGGATATAATCCTTATCAACATCACTGAAACTATATTTTCACAACATATTTTACATGAAATACGTGTGTCTGCATCAAACCTAGAAGTTTTTTGGAAGATTTTGTGTGATTGTAAAATGCAGAGGTTGTGCCTAGCGGGCTGTTGTTTGCGTGCCTTTGAATTTCATTTCATTTCCTTGAAAAGAAGAAGCATTGAAAGTGCTTGGGTTCTATCTGGTTGTGCAGTTGGTCAGACGTCGGTTTTTTAAGCTGAAGGTCATAGGTTAATGGGCGAACTTATGTGACTTAGGTACGAGACTTCTTCAGGGCACCGAGGGTTTTCTGCGGGTACTCCGGAGTTTCCTCCCTCCTTTCAGTAATAGTGTTAGATGCAGCATATCTAAAATGTCAGAAATAGCTGGAGTTTGATTTCCTTTTCGCATTCTAATCTCACTGCCTTTACACTTTTGAGTGGTAAAGTGCATGTTTGTCGTGTATGTGAGAGTGTTTGTGAAACTTGGGAGCCTGTATGCTAGTTACAGTTAGCGCTGAGAGTCTAATTGTGATTTGAGGGAAAAGTGTTATATAGCATCCAGTATTATTATTATTATGAGTGTGAGTTTTTCTCACCATCGCTGTACCGCACCCTCTCACAGTATCACTGTCTCTTTCTTTCTCATTGTTATTATTTATTTTAGTGTTTGATTTAATTTTCCCTTTGTGATGGTAGGCCTTCATTGTGACAAGCACGTCGGGGACCACATCTTCATGGACTACTACTGCGAAACGCATGACCTGTTTCTGTGCTACGAGTGCTTAGAAGATGGACATGCCCAAGACTGCAAGATTGTCACCGCAGACGACAATGCGGAAGAGATTCGCCAAGCCTTGGCGGAAGCTTCACGGAAGCTACGACAGCATATGAAAATTTTAAAACAGGTAGAGTCTTTGTGTGTGTGTTTGTGTGTGTGTGTGTTTGTGTGTGTGGCCATGTAGAAACGACGTTACAGTGACACACTCATGGAACTCCACATGGTTTCTTTTGACTTTTTTGGAAGGCTGCCCTATTTTGACGTCAAAATAGGGTTCCGGTAGAGTTACAGCTGTTTTAGGGTTAGGGTTTGGGTTAGGGTTAGGGATAGGTTCAAAAATTTGAAAATGTCAAAATAATGTCACGAAAATGAAAAGTGTGTCAAAAAAATCCCTGTTTTTTTCACAACAGTCATCAGAATGTTGTTTTTACAAAAATGTGTGTGTGTGTTTTATCTCGTTTTGTTGTTGTTATTGTTTTTCTCATAAATAAGGTGTCTTCCCGATTTTCTTCGCTCATAAACTTTCAGGAATGGAGTTCTACACAACCCAGCATGCACTGTTGTGTAGGTTCATGTTGCTGTGAGTAAAGCAGTCGAGTCATGTGGAGGTCAAAGGTCATCTTAAGACTTCAAGTTTTTTTTTTTTTAAAAACCACCAGTGTTTTCCAGTGCCAAATATTTCTATCAAAGTTGACGTTTTTGTTAAAGATGCAATATCTCCAAAACTGTTCCTGATATAAACACTTGAAAGTTTGTAAGCTCAGAGAACAAATGTTCTATTTTATTTTGCACTCGCATAAATGACGCACTTTCTTTCTTTCTTTCTTTCTTCCTTCCTTCATTCCTGCCACCCTTCTTTTATTCTCTACTTCCTTCTTTTCTTTTAACATTTATGTAACAAAAAGGGGTATTTCAAAATTTGCGTGTATGCATGCATGAAATCTGTGTGTCCTCCTGTCCCACAACCTCTCTAACTCATAACAACAAACTACGTTGTCAGATCACACCCTCTATTAAACCATAAACATAAATCGACAAAATAGCACAAGTACAGATCAGAATCAACAAGAATCAAAATGAGAGATAGAAAAGGTAAATTATAAATAGTCACACTGTAGTTATGTTCAATCTCTAGTCTCTGCCTATGCCGTCTTCTTTCTCTGATTGTCAATTTGTGCTCTCCTTCTTCTCTCGCCTTCCCCGTCTCCTCTCCTCTTCTCCGCTACTCCTCGTCCTCCTCTCCTCAGTCTGCTTCTCTCCTCTTCATTCTCCCTTCATTCATCTTCTTCTTCTCCTTCTTCTTCTTGTTATTATTCTTCTTCTGCTTCTTCTCCTTCAGTGTTCTCTTCGTCAGCATCCTCTTCTTTCTTCCTCTTCTTTTCTTCTTATTTTCTTCTTCTTCTTCTTCTTCTTCTTCTTCTTCTTCTTCTTCTTCTTCTTCTTCTTCTTCTTCTTCTTCTTCGTCTTCATCTTCTTCTGCTGCTGCTTCCTCCTCTTCTTCTTCTTCCTCTTCATTTTTTCTTCTTCCCTCTTCTGCTTTGTCTTCTGCTACTGCTGCTTCCTCCTCTTCTTCTTCCTCCTCTTCTTCTTCTTCCTCCTCGTTTCTTCTTCTCTCTTCTGCTTCTTCTTCTTCTTCTTCTCCTTCTTTTCTCCTTCCTCTCTATCCTTCTTTATTCTTGAGGCCCCCGCAGCAAGAGACTTGTGCAGACAAAGGAGTTAACAACATTTAAGTTTCTAGATACATAAACTTTCTTTGGACCATTACATAAACCTCTCTCTCTCTCTCTGTGACAGGACCAGAGAAGCAATGCAAATTCCAATGTCATCCATATCGAATACAGTTCACAATATAAACACAAATTCTACAACTAATTATAACAACTGATTATTACATCGACGACACCAATTAATTTCATTTATACAAATAAACTTAATACTTTACACTGCAATTGAAGTTTCAACTTCAAATCAAATAGTGATCCAAATTCAATTTGTAAATTTACAGTGAACCACTATGATCTCCTCCTCACTCCACCCTTCACATTACTATAAAAAAAGTATGTATTAATAATTTTATTACATAACAAAACAGTATTATCATTTAATAATAATATTACATTTATAATACAACATTCCAAGTAATAAAAAATATATACCTGCAGACACAGCTGCCAGAAGATCAGGACAACTAATCTCTAGTATAGTCAACAAAAGAATGAATAGATTTTTGAATGTACATTAGTGAACTGTCATGTGACCAGCTCAACCAATCACAATTTGGCTCTCATCAAAAATTACCAATATCTTCTCCAAAGAAACAGACTAACAATAATATAAAGTCATCAGACCCAAATAACTAGAAAACCGGTCCGTGACAGTTTAAAAAAAAGAAAAATAATTATTTTCTATGTTCACAGGAGGAAGCCAGATTTACAGAGAAAGAGAAAGAGGTGCAGGCTGAAATTGACGCTATGATGGAAGGCATAGAATGCCGCATGGAGGAGTCAAGGAGAAAGTTTGAGTGGGAAATGGCAGAATCCAACAACCTGCCGCCGCTTGAGAGAGCTCAGCAACGGAAGTTGCTGCGCCGGGGGTTCAAGGACAAACTGAGAGAAATCATGTCCTCTGACCGAACAGGTACAAGCAAGAGCACAGTAGTTTTCTGGGCACCTCTTACTCAACCACAACATTAGACACTTTTTTATTTTCTTTGAAAATTGTGAAAGAGGCTTTCAATTTCCTCATGGGGTGGGGGGTGGGGACTGTTGGTGAATTCAGCAGTTTGTGCAGCTCATTCATATGCAAAGTGACTGTTACACTCGGTTTGATGTTGGTGTTTTCTATCAGTATCTGATTCAGCCCCGATGCTTGAATTCCTGATAGTTGTGTAACTCAGATTCGTTTATTCACGCAACCCGTCCAAACAGCATACAAGTCACAAAGTCGACGTATGAAGTTTTCCACTTTTATTCAGCACACACCAACAACTGCATACAATTCTCAACTCAACTCAACAACTTTCACAGCAACTCTTTATCAACAACTTTACTATCTCCAACAATCTCTCAACAGCAACTCGGCACACGATTAAATAACCTCTCTCTTTTCTCGAACAATTTGGTACATGGTAGAAATGACGCACTGCCACCAATCGAACTAAAGATCGTCATCACTGACTTACGTCATTCACATTTTCTCTACTTCCGGGAACATTCACGACCTTCGATATCCATCCGGAAATTTCTATCAAGAGTAAACACGCAGATCCAGAATATTCTACATCAATATCGACCAACAAAAATTATCAACGTTATACAAAACCTCTCCAAACAACAATGCAAACTCAAATCAAAGGTAAATAAACTCCATTATTGAATACTTTGCAAAACGAAACGATTAGATCTATCGTGCGCGCTTTCGACATACTTTCGTACGCGTTTCAACGTAACATAACCCCCCACTCAAGAAGAAATTTACCCAATTTCTTTCAACAACGTTGAAACGTAATGCACAAACAATGTACAGAATTAAAACTTACTTCAGACTGTCTCATTTACTGTCAATGTTCTCAGTTTATATACACAGAGTCAATGTTCTTCCATCCGCAAGTCTATCTGGATATTGTCAATGTTCACAGTTCATTCACACAGAGTCAATGTTTCTCATCTGCAAATCTTTCTGGATACTGTCAATGTTCACAGATCATTTACCCAGTCAACGTTTTTCATTTTCAAGTCTGTCATTACCAATATTCTTAGTTCGTCCACACAGTCAATGTTCTTTCGTTCGCAAGGAATCGACGCCCTCGTCAGTTGCGGTCGTCATCGGCCCAGGGTCAAAGACGATGATCACGTGGGCTTCCCTGGAATCATTGCGTCCTCCGTTGTCTTTTTCTTCCGTCGGATGTCCGACGCAGTCGACGTTGTCAGCTCCCAGAATGCATTCGCTGGGTCTCACGGTCAGGTTGGCTTCTGCGGGACGGTGGAACAGCTCCCTCAAGGTCTGGGTGTAGACTTCATGTTCGACCAAAGTCGTAGAGCCTGGGACATCGCTGAAGTTAAGGGGAAACTCGCCCATAAGGTCCTTGAGCTCCATCTTCTGACCTTCCGTCAAGCTTGGTCCTAGCTTAACATCATCAATGCCTTCTTTACTGTGGAAGTCTGCAAGTTCCAACAGTTCCTCGCTGTCAAAGCTGTCGTCGATCTCAGCTGCTGTTGCTGCGTGTACAGTCTCTGATGGCCTTTCCACGTACAGCTTAAGGAGGTTGGCGTGGTATATCTTGGAATGCTGGCCGACCTTCACCTTGTAGTCGTTGATTCCCACCACGGTCTCCACTTCGTACGGGCCTTTCCACTGCATCAGCAACTTATTGTGGTCGGTAGGTAGCAGCACCAGCACTTTGTTGCCAGGTTTAAACTTCCTGTTCACAGCCCTACGATCATAGTAGTGCTTTCCACAGTCCTGGGACTTCTTCAGGTTTTCTCTGGCTATCTCGAGAGTCTGCTCCAGCTTCTCCTGTAGCTCAAACACGTACTGGTAGCTGTTCTTCACCTCTGGGGTTTCTACTTCTTTCGTCCACAGTTCTTTCAGGATGTGCATCGGCCCTCGGATGGTTCTTCCGTACAGCAGCTCGAACGGAGAAAAGCCGGTGGACTCCTGCGGCACTTCTCTGTAGGCGAACAGTAAGGCGTTGATGTAACGATGCCATTGTCTGGGCTGCTCGCTGCACAGTTTCTTCAGGGTGGACTTCAACGTAGCATTAAACTTTTCGACAAGCCCGTTGCACATTGGATGGTAGGGTGTCGTAGTCAAATGCCGGATGCTCAGCAGTCTGTTGACCTCCTTCATGCAGTCAGAGACGAACTGCGTCCCGAGGTCTGTCAGAATTTCTTCGGGCACTCCAAGTCTACTGAACATGTCCACCAGTGCCTCTGCTACAGTTTCAGTGTCAATCTTCTTCAGTGGCACTGCTTCTGGGTACCGAGTCGCATAGTCCACTAAAGTCAGTACCCACCGATGACCTTCTTCACTCGGAGGTCTTATTTCGCCGATTAAGTCTAAGGCCACCCTCTTGAAAGGTCGGTCGATCAGAGGCATCCTCTGCATAGGCACTTTCGGGACCCTTCCTCGAGGTATGGTCTTCTGGCAAATGTCACATGATCGGCAGAAACGGCTGACGTCCGCATGAAGTCCTGGCCAGTAGAACACCGCCTGGATTCTGTCTGACGTCTTCCTGATGCCTAGGTGACCTCCCATGATAGAATCGTGAGCTACTTCCATCACTTGGCGCCTTAGGGGTAACGGTACCAAGACTTGACGTAGTGGTTTACCTCCGTTGACCCTCGGGTGCTGGAAGATTCTGTACAGGATCTTGGCCTTCACCTCAAAATAGACCGTGCCACTGCCCTTGTTCACGTGGTCTTGGCGGTTCCTGTACTTGTTTAAAGTGCTATCAGCTTCCTGGAGCTGGATCAGCTTATCTCTGTCCACGATGGCAGCTTTGGAGTTGTCGGCGACCTTCAGTGGCGTAGACACCTTGTCTCTCTTGGCCTGGGCCCTGGTAGTAACAGCACCGACGATCTCTGGTCGGCCGGGCTGAGCCGGAGTAGCCACATTGTCCCGTAGCAGCTCTGAAAGGTCTCCATCGGGAAATGGCAATGGATCCTCCTCCACAACTTCGACGCGTTGGGTTGAGGCAGGACTCCATTCTGGATCGGGGTCGTCGGGTCGTCTCGCGCCGTCGATATTCCCGATCATCAAATCATACAGCGGCTTCTTCAGGCAAACCGCTTCGACTTCGCCTATGTAGAAAGGGGTGTTGACATGAATTTTTGCAACTGGCGCTTTCACACATTTGCTGTCGGCCATGAGTGTCCATTTAGAATCGCCAGTGAATTGTTCTTTAGCGATTAGGTCTTCTCTGACGATGACCCCACTGCAGCCAGAGTCTCTTAAAACAGTCACTTCATGATTTCCAACGCGTCCCTTGGAAACAGGCATGTTCTGGACGGTCACAGCTGCGCTGGCGACGACGGGGATGGATTTTCCGTTGGCAAGGAGAAGTTGGCCATCGGTCATGCACTCTTGCACGTCCGCAGGGGTAGCTGTGCGCTCGGTCTCACTCGGAAGAATGACGCTCCCGCCGCACACTTGATGGTCAGATCTACTGGTTTGCCGTTGATTGGAGAACCGCCTCTGCCGGTTGCCCGCCGCTGAATTGTCCGTACTGCTCCGCTGTCCGCTACTTTTGTTTTGAGGACAGTTAGCCGCTCTGTGGTCTGTAGCGTTGCAGGTGAAACAGCCCCTTGAATGCCCTTCCCTGGGAGGAGGCGTGGAGTCTGTCTGTCTCTGGCTCGTCTGGCTTCCCTGGATCTGGTTCACATGGTTTCCAGTCTTCTGAAAATGTTTCGTCGCGCTGGGTGGCCCCAGGGTTTTCCCATGAGCGATGAGATATCTTTCAGCAGCCTCAGTCACATCTTTAAGCGTCTGCAGCTTTTGTATTTCCAAGTGGATCGCGAGGTCCTTAGGGCAGGCGTTGAGTAATTGTTCCCTCACGATCAGCTCATGGAGACTCTCGTAAGTCTTCCCTTTGCCTGATAATTCCACCCACTTGTGTAGGTATGATGACAGGCGCTCCACAAATTGCTTTGGTGTCTCGTCTGACAAAGGCCGGCATTCACGAAAGCGTTGACGGTAGCCCTTTTCTGTAAAGTTGTAGCACTGCAATAGGGCCGCTTTCAAGACGTCGTAGTCTTTAGCGTCATCGTCCGACAATCTGGTGTAGACGTCGAGTGCTTGCCCCGTCAGAAGTGCACTTAGTCGAATCGCCCAGTCTTGAGGTTGCCAGTTAAAGCTTTTGGCAAACCTTTCAAACCTCGCCAAATAACTGTCGATCTGGTCCTTCCCGTCGACGAAAGCTGGCAATTTTGGAGCCATGTGGTCGCTGACGACTTGTGGCGCATGCTGATTGTTTTGGATACGCGCCAACTCCAGCTGGTACTGACGATCAGCTTCTAGTCGTCTTTCTTCCATCTCTCTTTCTTCTCGGCGTCGCTGCTCTTCTGCTTCTCTTTCTTGACGCCGCTCTTCTCTTTCTTCTCGGCGACGCTGCTCTTCTTTTTCTTGACGCCGCTCTTCAATTTCCAGACGCTTCAGTTCTAATTCTCTTTCTTTTTCTTCACGCAATATTCTCTCCTGGAATTTGACGTACTCCGTCAGCTGTTTGCCTTTTAGATTTAGTTCAACCCCTTTCTGCCAGAAGTCAGCCATCTTGATGCTTCTGGAAAGTTCTTTTCAAGAAAGTTCTTTTCTGGAAGGTTCTTCTTCTAGAAAGTTCTTGACTGTAGAGTTCTTTACTGTGCTGTACCTTTCTAGACTGTTCTAGAACAGCAGGCTTTCTGCAGTAGCGCTGATGCTTGTCACTAGTCGCCTTCGTTGACGCAGGCCCCGCTGTCCTCGTCGTATGCGACGCTGCACCACGCTGGTGTTGATGTATACGCTCCTGTGCTGAAGTAGACACGACGTCCGCTCGCCGCTCTCTGTAACACTGGCGATGTAGCTCCGAGACTGTCCCTCGACGTAGTCCTGCGGCAGCCACGTAGTCCTGATCTGTTGTTCGCTCACGAAGCAACTCTTCAGCGACTACACGCCCTTGCAGTCAACCCGAACCTATCGGATGTAGTCCCAGTATGTTGGCCCCTCTCGACGCAACTCGTTGGCGGCTACCCTCGATGACTGCCTCTCGTAACGTTGACTCGCTTGTTGTAGCAGTTGAACCCTTGGCTATGGCGTGAATCGCGGCTTGACCCCCAAAATGTTACACTCATGTTTGATGTTGGTGTTTTCTATCAGTATCTGATTCAGCCCCGATGCTTGAATTCCTGATAGTTGTGTAACTCAGATTCGTTTATTCACGCAACCCGTCCAAACAGCATACAAGTCACAAAGTCGACGTATGAAGTTTTCCACTTTTATTCAGCACACACCAACAACTGCATACAATTCTCAACTCAACTCAACAACTTTCACAGCAACTCTTTATCAACAACTTTACTATCTCCAACAATCTCTCAACAGCAACTCGGCACACGATTAAATAACCTCTCTCTTTTCTCGAACAATTTGGTACATGGTAGAAATGACGCACTGCCACCAATCGAACTAAAGATCGTCATCACTGACTTACGTCATTCACATTTTCTCTACTTCCGGGAACATTCACGACCTTCGATATCCATCCGGAAATTTCTATCAAGAGTAAACACGCAGATCCAGAATATTCTACATCAATATCGACCAACAAAAATTATCAACGTTATACAAAACCTCTCCAAACAACAATGCAAACTCAAATCAAAGGTAAATAAACTCCATTATTGAATACTTTGCAAAACGAAACGATTAGATCTATTGTGCGCGCTTTCGACATACTTTCGTACGCGTTTCAACGTAACAGTGACAGGTCGGGCACTTCCATCGCGCACAGCTGTGTGGTTTCGTCAGGAAAACGGGCATTCCCGTCGAAGTGGACTTTTTGGGGGATTAAACAAAGGGAGGTAATCGTTTGTTAATTGTTGGGGTTGTGGGTCCGGGTAAGGGTTGGGGTTGGGCTAGATTTCCCATTTTCCTGTGTGTGTGTGCGTTGAATAAAGAGTATAACTGTGCATCTGGCATTTGTGTTGTTGTTTTTAATTTGAGTGTGTATCCCTCCATTCGTTGTTTTGAGCTGAAGTCACTAACCCATTTGGGTGAGGTGACAAATAGATTACTACTTTATATCATAAAATCACATACAATCTCTTCCAGTTCTTTCTTACTGCTAACGCACATACAACCACATAACAAATTGACATGGCCATTGGCTAAATTACTGGCCGACTAATCCTACACTAGGCCTACGCTATAGACAGGCTGCAGAACTGTCCGCGGATCCGCGGTTTTCCGAGTAAGAATAAAACAATTTCCGAGAGAAAAAAAAATTCCGAGAAAAAAAATCCAGAAAATATGTGTTTTTTTCTAGTACTGATCCACATTTTCATGTCGTCTTATTGACAGAGAGGTGCGCCGCCCACTAATACTGCTTCACTGTTATAGGCTACAACTTTAGCGGGCGCCTCTTATGCTGTACATTTCGCGCGTATTGTTGACCTACTGAAAGGTGCGCCGCCCGCGTATGTTATTCTCTGAGTTTCTCTTTTAGTCTATGCTCTAAGTCTGTGAACATCAACGGAGACATTGTAGAACTGTGATTGAAATTTTGTGCGGCATCTGTAGAGTCTGAAATGAGCACACAAAGCAGTTCTTCAGCAGGAAGGAAACGGCCCTGAACAGCTGTGGCTCATGAGACGGTTGCTAAAGGAAAGTGTGCAACAGATATAGTTTCTCGTGATGACCTCGCAAGTCCAAGCAAAGCAAACATCCATTTTCTCTATTTTTTAAGAAGTAAAACCTAATCAAAATCTTTCAGCTGTGCCAACAAACAATAATCTGAAATGGTCATGGTTTTGTTACAAATAACTTTTTCCAAAACATAAATAACTATTCATTTTTGAGTATTTTGTTTCATAAAATAAACAAAATAGTATATGAAAGTGACAATTTTACCATATATGTGTACATAAAAAGGCATACAGCTGAACTGGTTACAACTTTTTTGATGTTGAGTATTCAAGAAAACATCTGAAGGTGTCATAAATGATTTAAAATTAAAAACATTTTGCTTATTTTCCCCACCTGTTCATAGTTCTGTTAATTTTTTTTCCAAAATTTTTTTTTCTCAGTATTTTGATTCAGAAAATACAACAAAATGGCATTTGAAAGAGCCATTTTCCCCTATTAAGTGTAAGTAAAAGAAATTAAACTTGTTATAACTTTTTTGAATGTGAAGTATTCTTTTGATGTGAAGTTTTTTTCCTCTATCCTCAATGTTTGGTTCAGGAAATACAGGAAAATGACCTTTAAAAGTGCCAGTTTTTTTTCCCTATTAAGTGTAAAACAATTAAAATAAATTTACTTCTTTCAACTGTGCTTAAAAATAAACTTTTTTTTTTTCGAAAACAAATTTTTCAGATTTTTTTATTCAAAAGTCACAAGTGCCAATTCTTTTTATAACTTATTTTGATGTGAGGTTTTCAAGAAGAAATCTGATAGTGTCAATAAATTATTTAAAATTAAAAAAAAAAAAAAGGCAATTTGCACTTTTTTTAACCTGTTCAAACTAAAAAAAAAAAATTTCCCACAAAACATAGCTATAAATTTTCCAGTATTTCCATCCAGGAAATACAACAAAATGGACTTAAAAAGTGCAATTTTTCTTTTCTTTCAGGGGGCTTCGCTCCACCAGGGCTTTGCCCCTGGACCCAACAAGGGCCTTGGCAGCCCCTAGGCCCCAACCAAACTTCAGAGATTTTTTTTCAAAGTTGTTCTGCAGCCTGTATAGACTAAAACATGCGCTTCACTAGACTAATACCAGTCCAAAATACATGAAACGCGTCCATTACACATCATATTTGCCCTATCGTAAAGGTCAAGGTCAATCTTAGCTTGAAAGAAATTGCGTTGTGCTGCACACAAGTGGTGCTGTAAGAATTAAGGCAGATTTGGGGCAAATTTCAATGCGTTTTTAGTGCAACCCCTGGAAATATATTTGATTTTCACTGTGCATGAATGTTGTGAATGGTCACGATCACTGTCTATTCGTAGCTGAGACGGCACTGCAGCGCCTGCAAGACTTTAGCAAGGAGAGCGAGCGAAACATACAAGAGGCTACAGCCGCCGTGTTCATCGAAGCGGACAAGACTATCCAGCAAGCCGAGCAGCGCATCCAGCGACGCAACCCACAACGCTTCCATCCCTTCCGCAGTCACCATCGCCCAAGACCATCCCAGCAGCAGCCACAACAACCTCCGCCACCAAACAACGCACCTCAGGCTGACTCTCTTGTGTGTAAGTAGACCAAAGTTACTTAGTTTGTTTTTGTTTGTTTTATATATTACCAGTGATGGTAAAGATAGTTTTTAAAAAATGCACACGTACAAACTAACATGCTTGCTTTCATGTACAGGGTAGCTAACAAGTTTAGGGCAGTGACATAGCGAATGTCAGTATTCCCCAGATTTCTCATTGGAGCCTGGTAATGACCATGTTTTATGCAAAATGAAAGTGGGAATCACAATTTAATTTTGTCTGCAAACAATAAGACTGTGCATAGTTCAGCATGAATCACAATCAGAGTCTTTATTGTCCCAACAAACAGCAAGGACAATTATTGTGCAGCGTACAACAATCCTTGACAGTCACAGTCACACAAAAACAGTCAGTACAGAATAAAAATCAATTCATAAAAGCAAGTAGAACCAAACTTCCATTCAACAATTTCATCTCAGCTCCCAGTTGAACTGAGAACAAACCGGAACATTCTGCCTCTACCCCTTCCTTCCCGCACTGTGCTTTATTTATCATTACATTACATTACATGATTATTGCTTTAGGTCCAGCTGACTCTTCCGAGCCAAATCAGGACCAACTTTATTTATCACCTGCACTCTCCCACCAACCCAACAACAACACACACACCACAGCGGCTCAACCAAAGCTTTTCAGATTTTGAGATCAGGTCAGCCAGGCTAGTTATAACTAGCTTCGCCGATGCTTCCTGTCACTGGAAGGGGGGTGCAGGCAAGCTATAAATAGCATGCGAAACGCGGAGGCACTGAACAGAGCTGCTCACCTAGGAATTGAGCTGGTGTGACACACACGTACACACACACACATACTGTGACGCCATGACAACTGAGGACCTAGGTTTACGACCGCTGTTCTGAAGACCATGAAATCCACTTGTGGGATAGCCTCAAAAATCACCACACTGATTTTTTTTAGCATGGGCTACACATTTTTCACTTGAAGGAATACATAAGTCTGCTGATGCTCCAGAGCAGTTGACATTGTGCATGCACATCAAGGACCATACCTTGTGAAGACCTGACATTGTTCATGCACACTAAGGACTTCACCTTGCGAGAACTACTAAGTAACCTTGACCTTCAGTGTGTTCCACGTTTCGATTGCTGAATACTTTGTTGTTGGTGATGTACTTGGTATAGGAAAATGTCCAAAAGTCTTCTGTAGCACCTCATCTCTATGGTTTGTATTCTTCATAGTAGGTCTGCTGTGAAGTTCCATGTTTCGCAAGAGTATAGGAAGATGAAGATGACAAGGAAGCGCAGCAACCTTATGGAGGGTAGACTGATGGTCCTGTCTTTCCAAATGGGCTGTCAGGGCAGCAGATTGTGCTATCCTGGAGAGGACTTCCTGTCAGGAACCCTTGTCTGATACAATTGCTCCTAAATATTTTAAGCTGTGCACCATGTTGAGGGATTGGCTTTGGAATTTGATGCCATTGGGGTCGTTTGTCATCATTTTGGTTTATTTTCATTCCAAAGGCTCTAAGAGATGGTGTCAAGCCTCTGTACCAGTTGTTCCAAGTTCTTGTTCCTCTCCAGCCAATCCATCAATGTCATCCGCAAAACGGAGTTTGGAAATTGCTCTACCTTCTATGCTGACTGTGCCTTCATGACCTGCAAGAGCATCTGACATGATGCGCTCCAGAAAGATGTTGGAGAGAGTAGGACTCCTTGACGCACGTCGATTGTTGTTTTGAACTAGTTCCCGATGGCACTGTTGTGGAGGACTACACTGGTAGCCTTGTCGTACTGACTTTTGATGATTTCAATAATGTTGGGGCTTATGTTGTACACTCTCATGGTTGCCCACAGAGCTGCATGCCAGACTCGGTCTGACTCTTTCTTGAAGTCTCCATACATATTTTATAAATGTTGATGGTGCTGTATTTCTCACAGATTATTCTGAGGTTGAAATTCTGCTAAGTGGTATATTGCCCTGCCCTGAATCCTGCTTGTTCTTCAACTATGAAACGTTTAGCTCAAGGTTTCAACCTGTTGATTATAATTTTCAGGAGGACTTTGCTGATGAGGCTCATCATGCGGTAGTTTTGACACTTCTGAAGGTTAACCTTTTTGGCCTTTGGTAATTTGCTAACCGAGGCAGATTTAAGTGTAAATACGAGACCTACACACACTTTTAGACTACATATAGATTACATATTGGGGTGTGTATTGTGTATGTAGTCTAAACGTGTGTGTGTGTGTGTGAGAGGGAGAGAGAGAGAGAGAGAGAGAGAGAGAGAGAGAGAGAGAGAGAGAGCAAAGATCCAATCTGAGGACTCAGGAATTAGCCAAAAGATCTAGGTCTGCTCAACGATTGCGTTCTAAGACTCCACGTTGTAAGGACCTCAAAAATGTCCTCACTAGGATAAAAGTCTGCGGAATGATGTAATGCGTCTCATAATTGAGCCTCTGGTGTGTAAAACACAACCAGTACTAAGTGGTGGCCAATGCATTTATTTATTGTTTTGCTTTTCTTGGGGCTTGAATTACTTTTGTCTTGATGTGTACACTTTAATAAATATTACAACTCACACCGTGGAGTGATGAAGCACCAGCTTTGCAACACAGACCTAGGTTACTTTTTGAATAGGTGACCTGCAAGTTTTAAGTCCGTTGGAAACTGGATTCGGATGTTCTGGTCACAGGCTGTGAGTCAACTCTTTTGGATGACATAAGAGTTTACAAGTATAAACCGAGATCTGGTCTAAGTTATATATGCACATTACATCTAAACTCAGAATTACAAGATCATGATGCTGATACCCTAGACGGGTCAGGGCTAGTTACACCAACACATCCAGCATGCATTGGTTGATTTTAGCCATCTGCTGTGTTAGTGCACAAGATGATGAACTGGCTTGAGCAGACCACTCAACATGAAAATCTGCTATGTTTGAGCAATGAATTTGTTCTTTATGTATGAGTGTGTGCAAAATGCTAGTGAATTTTACCTTTAGGGTCCATATTCAAAAAGACCCGCTTGCAAACCCTTCAATAGGTTGTTTATCTCAAGGTATAGGCCTTGCGGTCATTTTCTCTTACCTTAGGGTTGAAAAAAACTGCCGGTAAACTTATCTCGGTATTCAAAAAGACCTACCGGACCTTGAGCTAAATTTGAATCCCCCTCTATTACGCATGCGCTCTTCGACCTACATACACTTGTCGTGCCTTGCCCTCAAGTAGTGTTCCCATCCGGATTGCCCACGTATCTTTGCCCCAATATAGGCTGAGCTGACAACTTATACAGTTTAGACTGACCCCAGGGCCGTAACAATATTCAGTTTGTAATGAATGTTGTAGTATTTGTTAAAAGTTTGTTTTTGTTTTTTTGTGTTTTTTTTGGGGGGGTGGGGGGGGGGGGTTTATTGCTGGAATTTATTTCTTCTTTTTTTTTCTTCAGCTTTTCAAGACACAATGGAAGAGTTTAGCAACAGATTTGAACAGATCTCCTCTGACGTGGAACAAGCAACCATCTTCAGCCCCGGTTTCGAAGATCGAGAAGAGTCCGACGACGCCAATGATACCGCAATGCAAACTTAATTTTCTTCTGCTTGGCGTACCATGTTTGTGAAATTGACCATTGAGTTAATTTGGCTTTTTTCTTGGGTATTTCGTTTGTTCTTTCAAAAGGTACAATTCCTTATTTCTTGTTTTATCTTTTGTTAATTCTTTTTCTTTCTTTTTTTTTTGTTTGTTTTCTTTTCTTTTTTTGTCTGTGTTCTTTTTTGTTTCTGATTTTTTATCGTCTTCTACATCTATTCCTTCTTTTTCGTTCTTTTTCTGTTTGTGTCTACTTCTTCTTCATAATTCTTTCTTCTTTTGTCTTCTTTCTTTTGTTCTTTTTTTCCATCTTTCTTTCTATTTTTAATTCTTTCTTTTTCCTTTTCTTTTTCTTTCTTCCCTTTCTTTCTTTCTTTTTTGTCGTTCTTTCTTCCATTTTCTTTGTTGTCTTGTCTTTTTTCCTCTCAAGTTGTTTGAATTTGTTAATGTACCTATCACAGTTTTAGGCAGTTGGGAGCTTATTGCTTCATTTATAATTTATAATTAATGTATCTGGACTGTTCAGAGTTTACACATTGATTTATTATGTATTGTTTTGTTTGTTGATTAGCAAATTATTTGATGGCGGTGATTTGTCCGCATATACATTTCAGTTCAGATTATAAATATCACATTTTAATTGTATTATATTAAAAAAATTTATGTTGTATATTGTTTTGGGGTGGCTGTATAATGCAACTGCTGTGGTTTCTTTGAGACAGCAAGTTGAATGTAACCTTGCATGGGTGACAAATATATTTTTGTAAATGCAAACCAAATAAATTAAGGTAGAGTGCAGCATAATACTACAGCTGTAAGCTTTATTTGAGCAAGCAAGTGAATAGTTCATCCACACTAACAAATGTGCTACAGAAGTAACAATAAAGTTATGATGATGGATTAGATCTAAACGAAATAAAATGCTGCAAAACTTAATTTGAGAAAGCAAACAAAAATCCCCATGGATGATAAAATTTTACAGAAGTAATAATTCATAAAACTAATTGCACTATTTTTTATTTTTTTTAAATGTTTTGTTCAAAGTTTTGTTTAGATCTAGAAAATCGCCTGTTTGATTCCTAGGATATTATACAATTGAGTCTCTGCATAAAACTGCTGCTGCAAGTTTTTTTGAAAAAAAGCCAAGCCTAAATTTTACCTGCTTTGTTGACAAATGTTACAGAAGTAGTAAAACTAATAATTCATGAAATCATAATGAATTAGATCTAAAAGAACAAAACAAGTGTTGGTTGACTTATGTTTAGATCTAGAAAATAGCCTGTTTGATTTTGAGGCTATGTATTTTGATTCTTGGTCTGATTAAAATTGTTCATACTTATTACAGTTTTGTACTTCAAATTCAAGTACTTACTATTGTTACATTCACATTGAAATTGTACATGTACATACTTCATTGCATTAAATTTTGATTATAGAGGGTGTAATTTCATTTTTTCAAACTTTTACACATTAGATAGTGATCATAGAAGAGTTTATTAGTCCACATTATTGAGCTGAAACCTCTCCGATGGTTATGTAATTAAGCAGCTTTATAAAGTCACCGGGGGCTTGAATAACCTCATGGGTCTTCACTTTGCGGAGGGACCTCTAATGTGGTAATTGAGCGCCACTTCTGACTACAGGCAAATAATTATTTCTTTTGGCTAATCCCCAGCAATCCCATTGGGGCTTGTTGGTCATGCTCCTCCGCTGGGTTTGTTTGTGTGTGCCTGTGCCTACATGAAACAGAAGGGGGGGGGGGGGGGGGTTAGGTGGGTGAGAGGGGGACATTTTGATCTAGAAGACAAACTCACTTTTAATACAATGTAGTGAATTCATTGCAATGAATTGAACTTGCATTGTACATTTGTCAGCTTGTTTGTTTTGTTGTTGTTGTTTTTTTGGTGGGGGGGGGAGGGGGGGAAAACAATTGATTTCTTTTGCTGTATTGTACGCTTGCATTCTGATTTTCAAATGTTATTTTGTAGAACTAGCATGCAAAAGTCATATACGTTGGTATGCAAGTTCCCACACTTTGACTACTTTTTAAAAGTGTTTATTGTTATGTTGTGTTGGTTATATTGACTTGTTAGTTAGTTATTTAATAGAACAACGTTTTTATTTAAAGTTTATTTTGTGCAGAATGTTTTGTTGATGGTTGGTTGGTTGTTTTTTTTTACTCTAGAAAATTTTACGACATTTTTTTTACTCTAGATAATTATGTTGCGACAATGGGGTAGTCACATTACCTATACATGCCGTTGCATGAAAGAGCACAGTTCAGAAAGGAATTGCATTGCTTGACAGCTAGCAGCGGTGGTTGGTGACAGAGTGGCTGTATTCTAGGCTTGCTGAGCCAATAAGCCATCAGGCGAAGCGATAGTAATATATTTAGTAAAGGTTTGACTTTTAAACTTGCATCATCGCTGTGAATCAGATTGTATGTACCTGTGTGATTTTTGGCCTTGTCAGATTTGGATTGAGTCGGGTCCTATCGGTGCTAGATTGACTTGATTTGCGCATGCGATGGAAATGTTATGCTCACACCTCCAGAAGCTGCAGATTTTTATTGGCGGCCACCACTTTGTTCATGCAGCAAATATCTAAGAGCAAGTTCTAAATCACGCAACATCTTTTGAACTTTTTTTTCTACAGATGTTTCTAACATAGTAGCATATGAAACTCAGTAAAAATGTGAAAATATTTGAGTGTTTCACAAATTGTTTTGTGGATTTTTGTTGCTAATTTTTTGCCCTTGTGGCTTTACTTAAAGTTTAACATATGTTCTGCCGTTTCTTCTGAATGACACGTTGACAATAGTTGTTCTACTTTTAAACTTTTTTTAACGTTATTTGGCCTCAGTTTTGAGGAATGTTCCAGTTTTAAAGCAATTAAACTAAAGTGTTTTTTTTTACGTTTTAAAAAAAAATTGTTTTGGGTGTCAGAAATGCTCTCAAGCAGGGTAAAGGTTACATGATTGAACATTGAAATTTAACCTCTACAGCAACCATGGGCGATATGGCAGACGGGAATAAACCATTCCGGGGAAAAAAGGGCTAGGGACCCAGGGTCGGATTATGCTTTTCATGAGGAGGGTGGGAGGGGTGGTGTTTCTTGAATACATTTGTGATACTGTTAGACAACTAATAATTATGTACCATTGCATATTGCTACAGCCGATTTTTCTTGTCCAGTATTAGGTGGCAAAATATGACAGCCGTTAGTTTGCTCTTAATTATAGTTATTCAGCCTTATTGTAAACGGCTCTAGCAGACCGAAGGGTCTAATCAAATTAATAACAAACTGTTTCAAATGTTACCAGATCTGTCTGCTTCTTTACCTAACTTTGCGTCCAACCGCGAAGAGGAAACTGTTTTGACTGGCCTACATATAGGACATACTTATATCACCCTTAGTTTCCTTTTGAAAGGCAAAGAACTACCAGGGTGCTTTTCATGTGATAAGTCCTTCACCGTTTGCCATTTATTTCTGAATGTGCTGATCTGGTTGATGAGAGAGAAAGATATTTTAGTTCTATACCTTTTAATGAGATTTTTAAAGTTTGCAACAGACAACACCTGTTTAAATGTGTACATGAGGTTAATTTGTTTTGTCGCATATAGCTCCAGTCATCTTGTTTGTGTATGTCATAAAATGTCATCACTAAAGTTAGTTTTAGTGTTAGTTTTATATAAATCTTTTATCTTATTTTAATGATAGCGGTTTAGTGTGATTTTGAATAGTTTAATGTGGTTCCGCTTCGGCTCTTGGGGGTCCGCTGGACTCTATAAACCTTGAATATCTATCTACCTATCTATCCGGAGTTTGAAATGTCAACCTAACCTGATCCTGCTTGTACTAGACTACCAGAAGACCCTGATAAAAATAAATAAATAAATAAATTACTGGTAGGCTTACAGATGTGTGCATTGTGAAATTAAAACGACTCCGAATGCCGAAGCTAGACAAAACCATCCTCACATATGATCTTTGGGGAAACAGGGCAAACACCTTTAAAAATTCAAACAAAGCAAAGAATGTTAACTTTTTGGTTTAAACTTATAAATGCTGAGAATGAAAACAAACTTTCTAGTATTGTGTATATATTTTTGTATAACCTTAAAGAGACTAATGGATAAGCATAAACTTTTTCTGGATTCAGTGCAAAAGCAGTTAAATTATTTAGATTAAGTGAACTATGGCACAATCAATGGATTCTTAATGTTATGTCTTCTGATTATTTTTTAAAGTCTTTGATTAAACAGAGGTTGAGTGACCAGTTTATCCAGAAGTGGCTTGCCGAGCAAAATAGTAACAAACTGCATTAAAATTATTGTAGGTTTAAAGATGAATTTTGTTTTTAAAAAACTTAACTGTTTTACCTACGAACCTTACATACTTTGTATCTAATTTCGAACTGTCAACCACAGATTTGCCAATGCGCAGGAAAGTATTGCTAGAAGGAGCAAATTTTTTGTAACTATGATATAAACGAATTAGGAGATGAATTTCATTATTTATTTGTTTGTTCTTTAACAAGATATTTAAAAACAGTAATGCCTTCTATGTAGTTATTTTTATGTGCATTTGAATGGACACATAATTAATTGTGTATTTTTACGCCTCTCCCATAAGCTACTTTTTCTTCTTCTGTAAAACTGTAACTATAGACTCGTGTGAAATAACATTGACTATTTTTTTTAAATATATATGTACAAATAGCTTGTAATTTCTGTGTGTGTGCTTGTGTATTTGCGTGTATAGTGAGATTGTGTGAATTAAAAAGTAATTTGTTTCACTTCGAATTCATTTTTAATGTAGCCATGTTCACTGAGGGGTTTTACTAGAATAAACCTTGCCTTGCTTCAATTGGCTCTTAAAAACTGGACAAACGATTACTAGGTCTAATCACTTTTGCATTTTGCGAATTCATGCCTAAACATTGTCAGTCATTCCTCACCCATCCTGAAAAAATACAATCTAACAAAATGGGATGGAAGAGGGCTTGGAGGGCGATATAAGATTACATCGTCAGAGAGTATGAAGATCTATGTCAGTCATAACAAGCCTACATTACTGATTAAGAGGATAACTGGGTACCTGCACTGGGTTAGCTTTCCAATATCCAAATTAATACAGAAGGTATTGAATATGACATAATTGAAAACATTCAAATGTGCAAGGGATATAACCTTAATATACTGAAGTTTTACTGCAATCGTTTTGAAAATATGATAACTCCGGCCAATAAAACATTAATTAAAAGGATGTGTGCCATAAGGGCATTGGAGGTTTGAAGGGCAGGGAGAGGGGTGAAGAGGGGAAACGTTGGTGTGTGTGTGTGTCATTGTTTGTGAGTGTGTTTAGTATTTTATTTTTTTTTTATGATTTTTTTTGCCCGAGGGGGTGTTTCTGTACTCCCTGGGATCCTTCTATAATCCGCCCCTGGGACCTAAATCAACACTGAACCACCAGAGCAAACACTTCTAAGACGGACTGGGAAAATAGTCACTTTTATCTTGCCTACCGCGGGATTTGAACCTGGGTCATCGGTGTGCCAGTCGAACGCTCTACGGAGATGGAACGAAGGTTACATAACGGCTGAAATAGTAATTGCTATGTCAAAGAGCTAGAAATATGTGGTAATTTATTTATTTAATAAATTTTATATGAGTGTTTCTCCAGCTAAAAGAGGTGCTCAAGGTGCTGACTGATACAGGATCAAACTCAAGCCGCCCGAGGAGCCCACTTGCAACCTTTGGCCGCATAGTCTGACACGCAGACGACTGAGCACAATCCTGGGCAATATAATCGTGTAAAAAACTTTAAAATAAAATTGAAAAAAAAGCAATTCTATACTGACCGATACCTTGCATAGAAAGAACAAAGAGAGATTTGTTGTTGTTTTGTTGGAAATTGATTGAAACTGTTACATGAAAATCGGAAAATAAATTTGCTTAATTGCAGAAATTGTTTTGATGTTTATGTGTTTGTGTCTTCTTCTACTTCTTCATCTTCATCCTCCTACTTCTTGCTGGACCCTATAAACGACTATAAACTTTATATAAACAACTATAAACATTGAATATCTCTGGCTGGGTGACTAGGCTAGCCCAACCCTTTTTCTTCCCTTTTGTCTTGTTTCTGCCTTTTCGGCCCTTTCACCTGTATTCTTTTGCACCTTAGAATTCTGTCCACTAACTTTGCAGCTTTTCCCTTTTCTTTCTTCTGTCTTACTGGTTCTTTCTATACCTTCTTTCTCCCCAAAATTCTCCCCCATACAGGCAAGCCTGCGTTGGTTCTGCATGGCCAGAGGCTGGATGGTTGTCGCCTGTCTAAAAATTTCACAATCGCGAATGCGGAGGGTCTGGCATGAGGGGCGGCCCCGAGCTAGGCCTATGGACATCACTGACCATCCATTGTCCCTAGCACGGCAGCTCTCCTAGGGTGACCGTTTATTTCTGGCATCATTGAGCCTATGCTTCAATGACCACACAAACAAAAACAAAAAACAGAAAATAAATGACGGACTGGACCAAACTCATGGACATGATAACTAGATGTACAACCAAGGAATCTGGACTTTTTAAAACATGGCCACGCGTCTTGATAGGTAGGATGATCAATGAAAACCAAAAGATTTCCCCTTTTGTCGTGGAAAAGTGGTTTGAGGGAGTGTCCAGACAGATCAGAGACATTAAAAGTGTGAGATGGAAGTTTCCTAGTGGACTGTCCCACGGAAAGGAATTTCTGAACAATTACGATCTAGAGATGGCTCCAAGCTCGAGCTAGGTAGCCAAGTGTTTGATGTAAATGTGAGTTGTCACCGCACAACCAACTCCTCCAAAGGAGTTGTACGGTCATCTCAGTTTGATGGTCTGACTGAGACAGACCCCCCCCCCCCTCCCACCGTGGGGGTCCCATGCCGGGGGTTTCAGTATAAATAGTATCCCAACTTTCTGGAAATTTAGTGCTTTAAATTCCCAGTCGCTGTCTTTCTCCTTTGTTCTACTATACTATCTTCTTCTTCGCCAGACCAGTCACCTACCGTTTTTCTTGAAAACTCTTCGGGAACAAAACTCCTCATTTGTATGTGTGGTCTGTTGGATCAGCTTGGGAATATTGGACGCTTTCTGCCAGGTGGTCACTGGGGCTTCCTATGATGTTATTATTTAGCAATGTAGGCATTTTATATATATGTGTTTTGTTGATATTTTATAATGATGTTTGTATTCTATTTTGTTTTGTAAACGGGGGTTCGATAAATTAAAGTATAGCCTCAGCGTGGGATGTCTTTATTGTAAAGTGACCGGCTGGTGGAGTGCGTTCAGTGTTACCACTAAGGTTGTTTCGGCAGATCTTTTATGCGGATCAGTCCTCTTTCAGCGAAGTTGTGGTCTTGATGTTTTGGTCCTGATTCAGCTCGGAAGAGTCCGCTGGACCTAAAGCAATAACCATGTAATGTAATGACTGAAACAGAAATAAAAGATGGCTTGGAAAAGCAGGGTGTTACCGAGGCACATAGGGTCATGAGAAAAGACAAAACAGTACCCACAAATACTGTTTTTGACCTTTTGCACACCTGATGTGCCTAAAGGAGTGCATGATTGTTTGTTATAAAAGCATCCATGTTTCCGTGTTTGTACCTTCGCAAATGCGTTGTTTTAAATGTCAAAGATTTGGTCACGGTAGCCTATCCTATCCTATCCTGTCCCGTAACCCGGAGGTCGTAGGGGCACCACAGAACCAGAATACTCCATCTTTCTCTGTCCTCAGCAGCCCTGATGGCTTCGCTCAGTGTCAAACCAGTCCATTCTCGAATGTTGTCCTCCCACCTCTTTTTCGGTCTCCCTCTTCTTCTACCTCCTTGCACTGTGCCTTGCAGAATGGTCTTTGCAAGGCCTGATGATCTGGTGGCGTGGCCATACCATCGGAGTTTCCGTTTCTTCACCACTGTGAGCAGGTCATCATGTTGTCCAATTACTTGTGTGATGGTCTGTCGGACTTCGTCGTTGGTGATGTGTTGGGTGTTGTGGCACGGTAGCACGGCATGTAAAAACACACCAACCTGTTTCAAGTGTAGACTACGTGTGGGGAGATTTCCATGGCGAATAATGCAATGATGCTCCGAAGTGCTCAAATTGCAAGGGAGATCATCCTGCATCATCAAAGTCTTGCACTGCTTGGATCAGGGAGGCTGAGATTTTAAAAAATCAGAACACGAGAAAGATGCTCATTTCCAGAAGCGATAAAACGAAACCGTGTGATACGAACAAACCCGAGTTTTGCTGAAGTGGCCACAACAAACACAGCCAAACATGCTCTATCTCATCCATGATCTCTGTTTCTGACAAATCTGCTTTAGGGTCGCTTCTGAATTCTCTGAAAGAATTGACAAAAACGCTAGGAAAGCGTCTGTTTGATAGTGAAAATAAAGAGAAAGTTAGTATTGCCTCTAGTAATTAGATGAGGGCGAGCCCAAGCGGGCAGACTACCACTAAGACAATGCCACCTCCTCAGGTGAACACGCCGGCGGCCTCGTCAAAAGCCGTTACCACACCTCTACACCCTGTTGCGCCTCCGGGACAAGGAGGACGTCTAGTCCACGACCTCCCTCTTCCTCACCCCATCAAGGTCGTACCCCTTCGGCTGGGGCCACGCAGCGGTTGACGAGCTCGAAGTCCTCTTCAAGGACTGACAGTAATAGGCAAGGACCGTTGTCTTCTAAAAAAGGCATTACTTCGAATCGTTTCACCTCCCTGGAGGTAGAATCA
Organism: Oncomelania hupensis; assembly: GCA_036898135.1. Classification (NCBI taxonomy): domain Eukaryota; kingdom Metazoa; phylum Mollusca; class Gastropoda; order Littorinimorpha; family Pomatiopsidae; genus Oncomelania; species Oncomelania hupensis. The sequence goes on along the minus strand of CM072522.1, from coordinate 938,394 downwards.
GTTGACATGGAGGAGTCACCTCAAAAGGGGTCAGCACCTCCATCTCCAGCTAAAAAAAAAAAAGTCTGTTATAATTAAGCAAAAACTTAAGAATAGAAAATTGCATGAAATTAAATTTACTACTTTTATTTCTTCCTATCATGACCTTTTTAATACAATGGAATGTGCTGATCTGGTTGATGAAAGAGAAAGATATTTTTGTTCGATACCTTTTAATGAGATTTTTAAAGTATGCTATAGTCAACACCTGTTTCAATTTTTACATGATGTTGGTTTGTTTTATCGCATATAAATGATATCGTCTTGTTTTGTATTCTTGGTTGGATTTTATTGGTGAGACTGATTTTATTGACATCTTTTATCATATTTAAATGTTAACAGTTTAGTCTGATTTTGCTTAGTTTTGTATGGTCCTGATTCGGCTCTTGGCAGTCCACTGGGCCCTATAAACACTGAATATCTATCTATCTATCTATCTATCTATCTATCTATCTATCTATCTATCTATCTATCTATCTATCTATCTATCTATCTATCTATCTATCTATCTATCTATCTATCTATCTATCTATCTATCTATCTATCTATCTATCTATCTATCTATCTTCTATCTATCTATCTATCTATCTATCTAAAACCCTTTTTTCTTATTCGTTTTTGTAACCAAACCATTGACTGTCTTTGCATGTATGTGTGTGTGCGTGTGTGTGTGTGTGTGTGTGTGTTTCATCAGTGTCTTTTGTGTAATGTTCTTGGTTTAAATGCTTTACTGGCTGTACACGCCTTTTTATCGTTTATTGGGGTTGACACTGTATGGTTTTTAATTAGCTTTAGTTACATTACATTACATTATTATTGCTTTAGGTCCAGCGGACTCTTCCGAGCCAAATCAGGACCGGACAACCCCCGATCCGCATAAAAGATCTGCTGAAACAACCCTAGTGGTAAAACCGAAAGCTCTCCACCAGCCAGTCACTTTACAATAAAGACACCCCATGCAGGGGACGGCTGAGGCTTCACCCCAACTTATCGAACCCCCGTTTACAAAAACAAAATAGAATACAAACATCATTATAAATTATCAACAAAACACATACATATAAAATGCCTACATTGCTAAATAATAACATCATAGGAAGCCTTAGTGACCACCTGGCAGAAAGCGTCAATATTCCCAAGCTGATCCAACAGACCTTATACACAAATAAGGAGTCTTGTCCCGGAAGAGTTTTCAAGAAAAAAAGGTAGGAGACTGATCTAGCGAAGAAGACGATAGTATAGTAGATTGATAGAAAAGAGCAGGAATGAGAAAGAGCAAATGAGAAAGACAGCGACAGTGGGAATTTAAAGCACTAAATTTCCAGAAAGTGGGGATACTATTTATACTGAAACCCCCGGCACCCCAATTAGCTTAAGATAAGATAAGATAAGATTTATTAGCCATAATGTCAAATCAATACAATTTGTACACTAGGAATTTGCCTTGGTCAGCGAGCATGCATACAGTATTGGCACATTCACACATCTATTCTTAACACACATCACATTGTAACATTAAAACCAAACATGTTTACATGAAATGTTAACAGTAAACATCAAAATTCATAGCCGGTATGCATGCACTGTAAAAGATCTAAGATAGTTTAGTCCGATGACTGTGCAACTGCAGTCATTCCATTTACACTTAGCACTCAACTCCAGTCATTTCATTTACATTTAGCACTCTTATTGCACTTGGAAAGAAGCTGCTATTCATTCTTTTTGTCCTTGCTTTAAGTGATCGAAGTCTTCTACCAGAGGGCAGGAGGTCAAACAGATGGTTACCCGGGTGCGAGGGGTCTTTGATTATGGCCTTGGCCTTGCGAATTATTCGCTCTTCAAAAAGTTTGTCTAATTTTGGGAGCTTACACTCCGTGATTCTGGCAGCAGTCTTGACTACCTTTTTCAACTCCTCCCTCTCCTCCTCAGTAGCACTGCCATACCAGTTCGTGAATGAAAATGTCAGTACACTTTCAATGATAGTTCTATAGAATTTAACAAGAATTGTGTCATTGATTCTGAATCTTTTAAGTTGCCTCAAGAAATATAAGCGCTGCTGAGCTTTCTTTTTCGTGAGCGTCACGTGGGGCCCCCATGTAAGGTCTTCAGATATTGTTGTCCCCAAGAATTTAAAAGACTTAACCTGCTCTACAACCTCGTTGTTGATGATAAGTGAAGTTGTGGGGGATTTGACTTTTCTAAAATCAACTACTATTTCTTTTGTCTTAGAAACATTCAAAATAAGATTGCTTCCCTCGCACCAACTCACCATCCGCTCCACCTCCCTCCTATAAACGCTTTCGTCACAATTTGAGATGAGTCCAGATATGGTAGTGTCGTCCGAAAACTTCACCACCACAACCGACTCATCACTCGATCTGCAGTCATCAGTAAAAAGAGTAAATAAAAGAGGAGACAAAACACAACCTTGTGGTGTGCCAGTATTTAAAATGATTTTGTCTGAGATCTTCCCCCCAACCCTGACAACCTGAGTCCTATCCAAAAGAAAACTCAGAACCCAGTTACACATTCTTGCATCAATATGAAGGGTGTTAAGCAGCTTGTCATAAAGTCTCTGAGGTACTATTGTATTAAATGCTGAAGAAAAATCCAGGAAGAGAATACGAGCATACGATTTTGGAGTTTCAAGATGTTCTAGAATTTTGTGAAGGGTAATTGAGATTGCGTCATCTACTGAACGATTGGTTTTATATGCAAACTGCATTGGGTCACTTAGCGAATCAGTTGCAACCCTCAGAAACTGTAAAACAAGACGCTCAAACACCTTCATTACAACCGATGTTAAGGCTACTGGTCTGTAATCGTTCAGGCTGCTAATTGTGGGTTTAGTTAAATGTTACTTTGGTTTATACAAGAAATTCTTATAAGTTATGTAGGGCTTTTGAATATTGTTTTTATTACTGTCATATTCCTTCTTTTCCCAGCGTCACTAAGTGGCACTTGTTAATTTGAACTATATGTATCATTGCTTCATTATTTATTTTTAATGCTGTTGTCCTTCTTTGTTTGTGTGCCTGTGTGTATGTATGTGTTTCTCTCTTTAAACATGCCTTTTTATACTAAGATGTGATGTTTGTTATTATTTATTACGGGTTTTATCTCATAATGTTGAACTGTATTGTTCAAATATGTATCATTGTTAGATGTGATGTTTGTATTATTTCTTACATTGTTTAAAATTTTTATTTCACAATGTTTTACAACATTGTTTAGATATTTACTCTTGCGCGCGTTTGTGTGTGTGTGGGTGTGTATGCATGTGAGCGCTTAGAGCAAGCTTTGGTTTTGCGATATAAAAAGTAGGCCTACATTATTATTATTATTATTATTATTATTATTATTATTATTATTATTATTATTATTATTATTATTATGGCTTTCGTTTGCTACACCACCTATTTCAAAAATTCATAATTTTGATTCTGTGAGTCGAAAAGCAATAACTGTATTACAGATTCTCATTTTTCACGGTCTCTCACATTTTCAGAGTTTCGTTTTAAGCTAATTTTTCGAGTCTGCAATGATAGTAAATGTGACGCAATCTGTCGTCACTTCCTGCAAATGGCCGTCAACGCGAAAGTAGCAACGATGGGAAAAATTCGAAAGTTCAAACTGTTAAAATTTCTTAGAAGTTTCCACCGCTAAACAAGGCACAAAGCAAATAAAGACAAGGCGTGCGTCTCAACTGGACTAAGCAGAATCAAGTACTCCGCCAGGGCACATTGGCGATCACTGCGTGACAATAGAAGGTGACATGTGAAGGTGTCATGTGTTAAGCGGACACCATAAAGTGCGTTTAAAATGCAGTAAATTGCTTGAAAGCAGACATCTGGAACATCATGACGTAATTATCTCTTTTACGTCGCGTGTCTGCGGCGATAATGACGTAATGACTAGCTGACGTTTGTCTCCATATGTCAAGCTATTATGACATCATATTTTCATTGATTGTTTAGCGTACTATAAACATGACCTAGCTTGTTTACTTCCGGATTTTCCACGTGTTATTTCACGTATGGGATCTGTTTTAAACTTTTTTCCGCTTCAACTACTGAACTAATGAACAAATGAAGATGTAAAGCTTCTCATAAATTTTATTTATGTGCCACAATTACGAATTAGTAGGCCTATAATTTCGTCAACGGAAAGGTCAGTCGATGGTCAGTTCCTCACAATGACAGCCCTAGTCTGCAGCATTGTACTTCTGTGTGTCTTCTGTCATCACATCACTTCTCCATTGCCTGCATGCTCCACTGCCAGGCTTCCAGGAGCTATCGTACTGAGAGGTAACATCAGGAAAGCTCTGAAGCCCTGCACCCAGGCTCGTCAGGTTAGTGCCTTCATTCTACTTTCAATCCTTCTTGCTGGAGATGTCCACTCGAACCCAGGTCCACACCGACAAGCTAGCACATATCCATGCGGCATGTGCGATAAAAACGTTTCATGTGTTGACTGCGTAGCATGTGATGAGTGCTCTGTGTGGTACCACAGATCTTGTCTTGAACTGTGCACTGCAGACTTCAGCATCCTTCGCCGTTCGAATGTATCCTGGATCTGTCACAAGTGTGACAGCATGAACTGTAGTACCTTCTCATTTCATAGCTACTGTCTTGACACCAGTAACATCTACCTGCCACTGTCTGACATGTCAGTCGACACAACATGTTCTCCGGGAAACTTCGCCCCAATGAAGACGAGCAGTCCGAAGTCTCAGCTGACTGCTCCTTCCTCCGTCAGTCCGCAGCATGACAGTCCTACGGGACCAAAGGCTACACAGCATAAGACTTCTACAATGAACCCCAGCTGCTTTGATAGCAGCTCTCCATTCGGAGACCCACCAAAACAGAACTTGCGTCTTTTAAACGTAAACTGTCGAAGCGTTGTCCAAAACAAAGCGGAATTCCTATCAATGATTCACTACACAAAGCCTGACATTGTATGCGGCACCGAATCCTGGCTGGGTCCAAATATCGCATCAGCTGAAGTATTCCCGCCGGACTACGTGGCATACAGGAAAGATAGAGGCACCCTGGCAGGTGGAGTATTCATATTAGTACACAAGAGCTTGGTGTCATCGGAAGTTCCAGAGCTACAGGCTGACTGTGAAATACTATGGGTCAAAATTCACCTCCTGAGGAACAACGACCTACTGGTTGGCTGCTTCTATATGCCTCAGCGTTCACAAAATGATCTCGCAGAGCTCGACAAAACGCTACAGAAGATCACAATCAAAAGCGTGAGAGGACAAGTATTGCTAGTAGGAGACTTTAATTGCCCAGACGTTGACTGGAATACAGCATCTGTCGCAGCGGGTGCTCCGGACCGTCAAATCCAGACAGAGCTGATTGATATAACTGCGACAGCTCATCTCACACAGGTCCACCATCAACCCACCAGAGGAAAGAACCTCCTGGATCTTATCTTGGCATCAAACCCGTCCTTGTGTAAAAACACGATGTCAATCCCTGGCATTTCCGACCATCATGCTGTATTGGCAGATTTTGACACAAAACCACAAAGAATCAAATGTAAACCGCGTCGATACTACCAGTATGCAAAGGCCCAATGGGAAGAACTGAACGCAAAGATAGCCACCTCAGCAGAGAAGATTGAGACTATGAATTTGGAGGGAACTGATGTCAACACCCTATGGATGGAGTTCAAGACCTCACTCCTGAAAGCTGTGGATGCACACATCCCATCAAAACTCAAACGCCTTAACTCTGACCTCCCCTGGGTGCACGGTGAAGTCAAGAAGCTCCTGAGAAAGAAAAAACGCCTCTTCAAACAAGCCAAAAAATCCGGGCAATGGGGAAATTACAAGTTCTTCCAAAAAGAATGCAGGCGAGAGATTAGGCGCTCGGAATGGAAGTATGTCAACACCACCATAGAAGAGGGCCTGCGGGAAAATAACTCAAAACCATTCTGGCGATATGTGAAGTCCAGGCGCCAAGACAACATTGGAGTGGCCCCACTTAAGAAAGGCTCTTCCCTATTCAGCGACAGTCTCTCGAAGGCGCAGATCCTTCTCAACCAATTTAAGTCCGTCTTCACACGAGAAGTTAATGATTCACTACCAAAGATGGAAGGCTCACCGTTCCCCACACTTGAGACTCTTACAGTGGATGTGAATGGTGTCTGCAAGCTCCTGAAGAACCTTAATCCAACTAAAGCCAACGGACCAGACGGCATACCAAATATGATACTGAAGACGTGCGCGGACACCATAGCACCAGCACTGACTGTTATCTTCAGGAAGTCCATTGAAACAGGCCAGTTACCATCGGACTGGCTCACTGCGAATATCTCAGCAATTTTCAAGAAAGGAGACCGTAACCGAGCAGAAAATTACAGACCAGTCTCACTCACCTCTGTAGCCAGCAAAATGCTCGAGCATATCATCTGCCGCCACCTTCGCAATCACTTAGAAAAGCACAGTATCCTCACGGACAGGAACCATGGCTTCAGATCCGGCTACTCTTGTGAGACGCAGCTTCTCACCACAGTAAACGATCTCCTTGAGTCTCACGATGCCGGCAAACAAGTGGATGTCGCCATCCTCGACTTCAGCAAGGCATTCGACACAGTCCCCCACAAGAAGCTCCTGCACAAGTTGGACCACTATGGAGTTCGAGGCCCCATTTATACATGGCTTACCAACTTCCTGACGCGGAGATCGATGAAGGTGGTGCTGGAGGGGGAGGCATCCGATGAAGCAGCAGTTGAATCCGGCGTACCCCAAGGCACAGTGCTGGGCCCCTTGCTCTTTCTCTGCCACATTAACGACCTACCTCAGTCTGTGAGATCCAAAGTGAGGCTGTTTGCTGATGACTGCCTCCTCTACAGGGCGATTGACAGCTTCCAAGACCACCTGACACTTCAGAACGACCTCAAGGAACTAGAGGTTTGGGCCAGTCATTGGGGTATGCGGTTCAATGCGCAGAAGTGCTACATCCTGTCCGTTCAAGGAAAGTCATCTTATCTCTACAGCCTAGGAGGAACGGTATTGCAACAAGTGCAAGAAAGCCCATACCTTGGTGTCCTGATCTCATCAGACCTAAAATGGGCATCCCATATTGCCAACATCTGTCGCAAGGCAGGATCAACTTTGGGCTTTCTTCGCCGGAACCTACGGAATTGCCCCCAGGGGAGTAGACGTTTGGCGTACATCTCACTCGTACGGCCCACGCTTGAATATGGAGCTACGATATGGGACCCTTATTTGAAACAGGAGGTAGATAAGCTTGAAAGAGTTCAACGCCAGGCAGCCCGCTTCATAACAAGAGACTATAAGTCCCGGAACCCAGGTTGCGTGAGCGCCATGCTGGAAACCCTGAAACTCCCATCACTTGAAGAACGACGCAGGCAGCTTCGCCTCAAACTCTTCCACAGAATGGTAGATGGCGAAATCCCCGCACTCCCTCCTGATAAGTTCCTCCACCCTGCCCCTACCGGCCGACGAAGAATACGTCCTACAAAGTTTAACGACTACAGCAGTGACAACATCGTCCAAAGGCAAGCGGTGAATAACTCGCGCGGCTTCCGCATCCCTCCATGCAGGACCGAACAGTACAAGCACTCATTCTTTGTACGGACTGCAGTCGAGTGGAATCAACTAAGCAACGATGACATCGCCAGCGCAGCATCACCAGCGCTGAGGACGTCACCGCTAGGGCTGTCAATCCACTGACCAATTCCATGTTTTTAACCAGTTTTTAAAACCAGTGACATTTGACGTTTTAACCAAGACCCTCCAACAAGCAGATTGCGCCCCCAGGCCCGTCACGACGATAGCCAACAAGGCTCCTGTGATGTATTATTCCAGATCCAGATCCAGATAGAACAATCGCCAGAATGATGCTTTACCTTCTGCGTTCTCGTCGGCTTCATGTGTTTGCACTCTTCCTCATGGTCACTGTAGTCTTTCTCTTTGCTCAGATTCGTCTGATGATGGATTACTCTTCTGCTGTGGATATTCCTGGGTTTTCAATGGCAGGAAGTCGCGCTAGTTTGCGAAAGAAACTAGCTCGTTTTGCATTGCGTAACCATTCACACAAAGAAAACAAAATTGAGGCTACTCAACAAATTTCAGGTGAACGTGGCCGTTCAAATAATGGAAACAAAATGAAGAGTACCCCAAACTTTTCAAATGCATATGACCATTCAAACAACGGAAACAAAATTGTGACGACTCAAAAGAATTCATATGAAAATGGTTTAGACCTAATTCAGAACCAGAATAATGCTTTTAGCACAGGAAGAGAACGGCTGAAGACCGTTGAAAACAGTCCTAATAGTGATTATTCAGATTTTATTCAAACAACTGATTATAGAAAAGGAAGTGGACAATCTCACAATCAAACGACACATGCAGTGGAAAACAAAAACGAATTAGATCTAAAGCGTAGTAAGGAGACAACCAAACGAAGTCAACAAATACAGTATTCAAAAAACGGCTCATTGAAAAATAATCTTGTATGGAAACTCAGCTCCAGCTCCGGAAGGTCAGATCAGCGCCCTGCTTCAATGAGCTCAAATGCATAGAAGAACACAACCAAAACAAATCAACTGCAGAAAACATCTGCCGAAAATCTGAGCACACATAAGAATTACGACAGTGTACAACTGCTGAAGGAAATCAATCGTTTGAACCGTGAGCAATACACATCCACAACTGGAACGACCCCAGTCCTGATCTAGGTCCCAACAGTACCGTCATCGTTGTTCAGGTGCACAACCGCCCTGTAAACTTACGCTATCTGATTTCTTCGCTTCGGCAAGCAAGAGGCATCGACAAGGTACTGCTGATATTTTCCCACGATATGTTCTCCGAAGAGCTGAACCAGATTGTGCGAAGCATCAAATTTTGCCCCGTTATGCAGATCTTCTTCCCCTATTCCCTACAGATCTACAGCCATACGTTCCCTGGGAATGACCCCAATGACTGTCCGCTCCGCCGCGAAAGCTGCAATGATTCCCTTCACGCCGATCTGGCGGGCAACTACAGAATAAGCAGCTTGTGTCAGACCAAACATCACTGGACGTGGAAGCTGAATTTTATCTTCAAAGATGTGCACGTATTGCGTGGCTACGAAGGTTACGTATTGATGCTTGAAGAAGACAACTATGTGCTGGAGGATTTTCTTTATTCCTTAGATCAGCTGCGGCAGTTTCAACATGGACGCTGTCCTCTATGCTTGCTGCTGTCGATAGGAAATTCCATAAAACCTTTGCAATATCCTTATTTCAATTATCGTTTCTCTAAAGTCGCAATATATCGTGGATTCAACAGCTTCCAAAACGTTGGTATGGCATTTACTAAGGTTTTATTCCAGCAGATCCAAATGTGTTCCCAAATGTTTTGCGACTACGACGACTACGACGACTACAACTGGGACTGGTCGTTCTTCGCGGTCAGCAAAAATTGTTTCACCAAGGAGATGGTTTCCCTCGCTTTGCGAGCCTCACATATTCTTCATCTGGGAGTCTGCGGGATGCATTCCATCAATACTAACTGCGAAGAGTTGCTGTATCTGCGAGTTCTCAAACTGCAAGAGTTTCTAAACCTAACCAAGAATAATCTTTTCCAGGAATATGCGTGTTGTGAAGGACCGTTAAAATCTTACCCCGTAAAGAAGTTCTCTATTAAAGGTCTTTGGGGCGGATGGGGCGATATCAGAGACCGCACTCTGTGTTTGAGTTTCTTCAAGAACACTACCTATGTGCCCCCTTACTAGCCCGGAGGTCTCAACCTTTACACTTTTACCCGACCAGTAACACATATTTGTGTCCCACTCCTACATGTTTGCCAAGAACAAGATTTAAAAGCCAGAATTCTCACCCTTTCGGTACTGAGCATTCAGAGAGAACTTATGTCTTGCCAAATGTTGATGCTGTCGTAGGTTCACAAACAAAGCGGCAATTCACGGATTTCCGATTAAAAAAAAAAAACCACAGCAATGACTTAGAAAATGTCGATGATGTTGTTCTGTATTAATGTAAGCGCCTAGAGCTAAGCCTATTTTAGGTGTATAAATAATAATAATAATAATAATAATAATAATAATAATAATAATAATAATAATAATAATAATAATAATAATAATAACAATAACAATATGAATAATGACGTACTTACTGATGCGACTTCATCACAAGAAAGGCTAGTTCACAGTGTATAAGTGTAGCAGTGGGAAGAATTCTTTCAAAATCAATTGGAGTGCATTATATGACTGATCATCTGACATGAAAAAGGCGGGGGAAGGAGGGGGGGGGGGGGAATGGGAGGTTGTGTTTTGTTGTTGTTGTTTTTTGGTCCCTGAATTGGCGAGGATACTTGTGTCACTATTTTGAAAGTGTGTAATCGATCAACGCGCTTTGGGTTGGTCATCCTTTTTGGCTAATCAAGTGAAAGATTAGATCTGCCGGAAATAAAAGAGAAAAACCCGACAGGCAGAACTTTTCGGTAGTATTTTTGGATCGTAGTCACACCGTATACCGTAGAGAATCCTAAAAAAAAAGTTACGATCCCCCGATAGCCCGATTTTGGATCACGATCACCAGCTGTGCGCGGTGATTAGCTCCTTGAAATCGAAGACGCGGCACGGCACGGGCAACTTTGCCATGTGTGTGGCAAGTTATCAAAAGGTAGTTCTATCACAGAACACAGAGGACAGACGTATGCCCTTGCACCAGTACCGGAAGTTACGCCATTGAATGTTGTGCGAAAACATTTATGATAAAATCCGACTTACTCAGTCTAATCAATGCTTACATAGGTGTCAAATCTCACCAGTGCAATAAATGCCAAAAGTCCTTCTTTCGAATAGGCCTACTATATTGGAGAATAATTTATTTATATACAGAGGAGAGAGAGAGAGAGAGAGAGAGAGAGAGAGAGAGAGAGAGAGAGAGAGAGAGAGAGAAAGAGAGAGAGAGAGAGAGAGAGAGAGAGAGAGTTTGCACACCAAATTGTGACAAGCAGACAGGCAAACGCAAAGAAGTTGATTGTGTTCGTATGAAGTAGTTATTGCAAAGCTACCCCTACAAAATAAAATAACATTGTTATAACAGAGAAATCTTCGAGTGACCTAATGAATCCATAAAATGTGACCAACTATGCCACTTCAAATCGCATAAAGTGACTGACAAATCAAGAAATGGCGAACGATTACTTTCCAGTTGTCTGCAAATTTGTCCCTAAGCTTATTTTTTTTTCATAGTTACTGTGGAAAGTGACAGTTTTCACGTTCATACGCTTGATGAGTTTAAATACTCTTATTTCTACGTTCACACATACGGCAGAGAAACAGTACAAATCGATGCTAAGATTCTATAGCACCTTATGCCAAAGTGCAAATAGCAGTAAGGTCAAGATTAGTTCTCAGAAAGACGTTAGAACTGGTGATCGTGATCCAAAATTGGGTTATCGGGGGATAGTGACTTTTTTTAAAAAGTTTATCCACGGCATAAAGGGAACTGTGGTAAGGGAACTGTTGACACCAGTATAATGATAGCTCCGATGCTCCCAGTCCCGTGCTCTCTCAGGGTTTGACAATTCACTTCGTCTTTATAGGCCTGTCTTCATTGACAGGTTCGTGAAGGTTCACGAATCTTTCTTTTTCCTTTCTTTTTTTTTCCTCGATGTTCTCAGATCCCGAACCTAGATTTGTGAACTATTTTGAGACAACATAAAGTCCAGGAACCTAGGTTCGGGATCTGAGAAGCTCGGGGGAAAGGGAGGGGCCCTGGGGGGGGGAAGGAAATGTGGTGAGAGGGTGGAGGGGAAAGATCGTGAACCTCCACAAACCTTACGATTAAGACAGGCCTTAAAGCTCATGCTAATTGCTAATTGTCCACAAACCTTACGATTAAGACAGGCCTTAAAGCTCATGCTAATTGCTAATTGTCCACAAACCTTACGATTAAGACAGGCCTTAAAGCTCATGCTAATTGCTAATTGTCCACAAACCTTACGATTAAGACAGGCCTTAAAGCTCATGCTAATTGCTAATTGTCCACAAACCTTACGATTAAGACAGGCCTTAAAGCTCATGCTCATTGCTAATTGTCCACAAACCTTACGATTAAGACAGGCCTTAAAGCTCATGCTAATTGCTAATTGTCCACAAACCTTACGATTAAGACAGGCCTTAAAGCTCATGCTAATTGCTAATTGTCCACAAACCTTACGATTAAGACAGGCCTTAAAGCTCATTGCTAATTGCTAATTGTCCACAAACCTTACGATTAAGACAGGCCTTAAAGCTCATGCTAATTGCTAATTGTCCACAAACCTTACGATTAAGACAGGCCTTAAAGCTCATGCTAATTGCTAATTGTCCACAAACCTTACGATTAAGACAGGCCTTAAAGCTCATGCTAATTGCTAATTGTCCACAAACCTTACGATTAAGACAGGCCTTAAAGCTCATGCTCATTGCTAATTGTCCACAAACCTTACGATTAAGACAGGCCTTAAAGCTCATGCTAATTGCTAATTGTCCACAAACCTTACGATTAAGACAGGCCTTAAAGCTCATGCTCATTGCTAATTGTCCACAAACCTTACGATTAAGACAGGCCTTAAAGCTCATGCTAATTGCTAATTGTCCACAAACCTTACGATTAAGACAGGCCTTAAAGCTCATGCTCATTGCTAATTGTCCACAAACCTTACGATTAAGACAGGCCTTAAAGCTCATGCTAATTGCTAATTGTCCACAAACCTTACGATTAAGACAGGCCTTAAAGCTCATGCTCATTGCTAATTGTCCACAAACCTTACGATTAAGACAGGCCTTAAAGCTCATGCTAATTGCTAATTGTCCACAAACCTTAGGATTAAGACAGGCCTTAAAGCTCATGCTCATTGCTAATTGTCCACAAACCTTACGATTAAGACAGGCCTTAAAGCTCATGCTCATTGCTAATTGTCCACAAACCTTAGGATTAAGACAGGCCTTAAAGCTCATGCTCATTGCTAATTGTCCACAAACCTTACGATTAAGACAGGCCTTAAAGCTCATGCTCATTGCTAATTGTCCACAAACCTTACGATTAAGACAGGCCTTAAAGCTCATGCTCATTGCTAATTGTCCACAAACCTTACGATTAAGACAGGCCTTAAAGCTCATGCTCATTGCTAATTGTCCACAAACCTTACGATTAAGACAGGCCTTAAAGCTCATGCTAATTGCTAATTGTCCACAAACCTTACGATTAAGACAGGCCTTAAAGCTCATGCTCATTGCTAATTGTCCACAAACCTTACGATTAAGACAGGCCTTAAAGCTCATGCTAATTGCTAATTGTCCACAAACCTTACGATTAAGACAGGCCTTAAAGCTCATGCTAATTGCTAATTGTCCACAAACCTTACGATTAAGACAGGCCTTAAAGCTCATGCTAATTGCTAATTGTCCACAAAACAGCGACGACAACAATGACGTAATTTAACTGTGACGCAAACAAGATGGCAAGTCATTCAAATGTGTTTCTAGACAATCACACATTACATTACATGGTTGTTGCTTTAGGTCCAGCGAACTCTTCCGAGCCAAATCAGGACTCCCACACATAACCGAAAAGTACGCTTCTTTTTTTTTTTTTTTTTAAAGTGTTCATTTAGTTGGCGGTTTTGTGACTCGGCGCGGCTTTATTCTGACGAAGCAAAAGGAAAACGTGGAACTGCAAGCAACAAGAACAACAAGAATCCAAATCAGCTGAGGCATTTTTGGGGGGAACAGCGCTAAACGTGTTTACAAAATGGTGAAGCGCAGCACAATGACCTTGGCCTTCGAGAAAGTACACATGCGCATGATCTAACATGCTAAGTAGTCGTTAATGTATCTGGAAATTCAAATGACAAATTTTGGTTTTCATTCATTTTTTAGATAAGAACTATGCACTGTCTTACGTCATATAACTTTATTTAGGTTAGAAGCATCTCGTAGCTACCACTAGATTTATCTACACGCTTCGATCGATAGTAAACAAGCAACTCTAGAAAATTCTCCAATAATATTGACCAACGAAAATTATCAACATTATACAAAGCTTCTTCCAACTACAACGCAAAATCAAATCAAAGGTAAATACACTCTGTTATGTGGTCCTCATTCGGCTTGTTGCAGTCCGCTGGACCCTATAAACAATAACTAACTAGTGACCTTGACTTTTGCAGTAGAACACATTTGATGCTATAGGAGGCAGGCCACTGACCTAGGTAATTTTCTTATGAAGTTTGAACAAAATCCGTTTAGTGGTTCAGGTTGACATATGGCGTCCAACGGATCGACAAGTGGACTCACCGACATTTGGTTCGTTCTGATTTCAGACTATTTGAAAGTATTTCCAAATAAGTCTGTAAATACAAACAAGGAAAAATGACAATCAAATCTAACTCTGTAACCCCCAACCCCCACTACACACACACACACACACACACACACGTCCTCTCTCTCTCTCTCCCTCACCCACCCCACCACACACATCCTCTCTCTCTCTCTCTCTCTCTCTCTCTCTCTCTCTCTCTCTCTCTCTCTCTCTCTCTCTCTCTCACTGTCAAAAGTATGTATGTTAGTGTTAAAACTCGTATTAGATGTGGTGCCAGATTATGTAAATTGTTATTATTTAGCAATGTAGGCATTTTATATGTATGTGTTTTGTTGATAATTTATAATGATGTTTGTATTCTATTTTGTTTTTGTAAACGGGGGTTCGATAAGTTGGGGTGAAGCCTCAGCCGTCCCCTGCGTGGGATGTCTTTATTGTAAAGTGACTGGCTGGTGGAGGGCATTCAGTTTTCCCACTAGGGTTGTTTCAGCAGATCTTTTATGCGGATTGGGGGTTGTCCGGTCCTGATTTGGCTCGGAAGAGTCCGCTGGACCTAAAGCAACAATTATGTTATGTTATGTAAATTGTTTATTAGGAGTGAAGCCAGGGGACATAATTATGTAGCCCGAATCTTTTTTCTCTCTCTATTTTCCTTACTGAGCTAGCGCTGGAAGTGATAAGTATTGGAAGACGAGGTGTAACATTTCCTGACGCGTTTCATTTGTTTATGATGTTGGTCGCTGATGGTGTTGTTCTGTTATCTGATTATGAAACAGTTGTAGGATTACAATTAATAGTTTGCACAGAGCAGGTTCCTCTCTCAAAGGTGATTAATGGATAAAAGTAATATTGTGGGTTCAGAAAAGGGGGGTATTTAGGTGCTTTGGAAAAGGGTTTCATGGTGGAAATGTTACGCTTGTATGAATATAAATATCTGGGTATGCCTATAGTTTTCTACGAGTTAAGTTTTGTTGCAGCATTTAGAGATATAGCAAGTAAAAAAAAAGCACTTCTGTGTATAATGCAGAGACTTTGTAAGCCTATGTATGATAATCATTCGTTAAACGTTTATTTGAAACTTTTTGATGCACAGATCCAGGAAATTATACAATATGGTTCTGAAATTTGAGGTTTGGAAAAAGCAGCTGTTCGTTGTGAAAAAAATACATTTGTTTGCGCCGAAGAAAGTTTTGCATGTGAATATGCGCACTCCAAATGATCTTGTGTATAATGAGTCAAATAAATACCAGTGTTGATTAATTCTACCATTAATTCTGTTGTACGTTGTTTACGCTATTAGTTTAAGTTATCACAAATGGATGCTTACAGATTACCTAAGAAAGCTTATAATATGTTGTATGAATTGGATAATAGAGAGAAAAAGACGTGGGTGATGAACGTAGGAGACTGTTTGTTTCAGTTTGGATTTGGGTATGTATGGATGAATCAGAGCGTAAGTAATGTAAAATGGTTTCTGCGTGTTTTTAAAGAACGATTGATAGACTGTAAATGGCAAGAATGGAATGATCATGCAGGGATGTCGTTTGGGTCGGATCTTCGGCTTTTAGCCGAAATTTTTATAAAAAAGCCGATAAACTGTCCGTCATGTCGGCTCGCCGAGCCGAAGTTTTCACGGGTGAATCGGCTCAATTTTGTCCATTTTTGCGATATTCCTGTGCTGTACGCTTGCAGTTTAGGTGAGGATTCGATAATTACTAAGGTTAAACCCAGAAACTCTGACAGTATTGTGGTATGTCAAGGGACAGTCTAAACTTTTTATTGTTTTTGTGTGTCTAAAATTTAAGAAAATAAAATTTATTTTCAGCGTTCTTATTCTACTCTTAAAATCATGTTTTATTACAAAGATATGCATCCACAGAACACCTTTAATATATGGAGGTGGAGGGTGCATGTTAACGTAGTGAATCTAGTCAAAAAAAAAAACACGTGAGACTGCTTTGGAAGAGAGAGCCGAAACTTTCTGTAAAAAGCCGAAAGTTTCACGGCTGTTTCGGCCAAATCGCCGAAGAAAAAATTTCCTAGCAACATCCCTGTCATGTCAATACGAGTGAACGGTTTGAGCTATACAGATTCCGTTTTGTAATATGTCGCATAATGTGCCTTTGTATTTGAAATTGGATATGGATAGATATCTTCAGTATTTCATGACTAAATTCAGATTTGGTATTTCCGATTTGGCTATTCATTGTTAGAGAAACTGTTTTCTCGTGATGTATGTTTTGAAAGTTTAAGATACTGTATTGTTTCGATGCATGTTTGACTTGACTGCTATTGTATTGTGATTCTTGACTCACATGCACAGCAATGTGAGTCTTATATGTACTCACACTCCCCAACCCCTATCCCCCTCTCCAATTTTGTTTTCTTAACATATTAGCAAATCCGTCCTAAATAATCCAAAAAAGACGTTACTTTTGTTTTTGTCCGTCCGTCCGTCCGTCCGTCTGTCTATCCGCCGTCCGGTGTCCGCCGTCCGTATGTGCAAAACTTGCACGTGGCTTAAAAGCCCCCAATTCTGGCAGGGTTTACTCTAAAATTTGCATTGTTGTCAAATGACACAATGATAGAGGGCTCTCGTTGCTCAAACCAACCGCTAAGGTTTGAATTTTCCATTTCGGTTCTGAGTGGGAGTGATTTCCCATGGTTAACGGTACATCGAATACCACAGACTTTGACCCTACTTCTGAGTGAACCACGAAGCTGAAGAGCGTGTCTTTGGCGTCTGGGATAGTGTAGGGTCTGTTTTATCAACCTAAAACGAAAAACCTTTCGAGCAATTGTGTTGTTACGGGTTGTGTCTCTTGCTGGTTTTGGTAGGTGCTATTTTTAGCTGCAGAATGTTGGGTGGCTAGCCAACGACTGTTGCTTTGAATAGGCACAAACACTACATTACATTACATGATTATTGCTTTAGGTCCAGCGGACTCTTCCGAGCCAAATCAGGACCGGACAACCCCTGATCCACATAAAAGATCCGCTGAAACAACCCTAGTGGCAAAATTGAAGGCTCTCCACCAGTCAGCCACTTTACAATAAAGACATCCCACGCAGGGAACGCTGAGGCTATATACTCTAATTTATCGAACCCCCGTTTACAAAAACAAAGTAGAATATAAACATCATTTTAAATTATCAACAAAACACATACATAGAAAATGCTTACATTGCTAAATAATAACATCATAGGAAGCCCTAGTGACCACCTGGCAGAAAGCGTCCAATATTCCCAAGCTGATCCAACAGACCTCACGCACAAATAAGGAGTCTTGTCCCGGAAGAGTTTTCAAGAAAAAAGGTAGGTGACTGGTCTAGCGAAGAAGAAGATAGTATAGCAGATCGATAGAACAGAGCAGGAATGAGAAAGGACAAATGAGAAAGACAGCGACAGTGGGAATTTAAAGCACTAAATTTCCAGAAAGTGGGGATACTATTTATACTGAAACCCCCGGCACCCCAACGGAGAGGGCACAAACACTACAGAATGTATTCACTTACAAAAATAAATATAATTTTGAAAGAGCTATTTTTGTTCTAAGCACATATTGTTCAGTGGGGCAACACTCACTGTGAATGTCAAACAGACCTGTCGAGGTGACGTGGTTTAAGTGGGTCCCTTTTAATATCTTTCAACTATTACCACTAACCTTGGTAGGATGGTGTGTGTGTATATATATAGGTCAACAAATGTTAATCAAAAATGACCTTTTTTTAATTCCATTTCTTTTAAAAAAAAACAACAACAAAATCTCACTTTTTTCTTAAGTTATAAATATTGTACTTCCGATTCTTTAAGCCATGATATATAATCTATCAGGGAGACACACATACTTTGCAAATTTTATCAGCCTCGCTTCAAGGTCAAAGTCACTGGAGCTGTCCAAAGTCGGTTCCTATCCTATCCTATCCCGTAACTCTGAGGTCGTTGGGGCACCATAGATGATCGTTTAACCAGCATACTCCAGCTTTCTCTGTCCTCAGCAACCCTTATGGCTTCGCTCAGTGTCAAGCCAGTCCATTCTCGAATGTTGTCCTCCAACCTCTTTTTCGGTCTCCCTCTTCTTCTACCTCCTTGCACTGTGCCTTGCAGGATGGTCTTTACAAGGCCTGATACTCTGGGGACGTGGCCATACCATCGGAGTTTCCGTTTCTTCCCCACTGTGAGCAGGTCATTGTGTTGTCCAATGGCTTGTGTGATGGTCGTCGTTGGTGATGTGCTGGGTATAGAAAATGCCCATAAGTCTTCTGTAGCACCTCATCTCCATGCTTTGTATTCTTCGTTGGAGATCCGCTGTGAGGGTCCATGTTTCACAAGCGTATAGGAAGATGGAGATGACAAGGGAGCGCAGCAGCCTTACCTTGGAATGTAGACTGATGGTCTTGTCTTTCCAAATGGGCTTCAATCTTGCCAGGGCAGTAGTTGTTTGTGCGATCCTGGAGAGGACTTCCTGTCGGGACCCATTGTCTGATACAATGGTTCCTAACTATTTGAAGTTATACACTGTGTTGAGGGGTAGGCCTTGGACTTTGATGTCCGTGTTGATGCCATTGGTGTTGTTGGTCATCATTTTGGTTTTCTCTGCACTTATTTCCATTCCTTAGGCTCTGGTGGTGGTGTCAAGCCTCTGTACCAGGTGTTTAAGTTCTTGTTCCTCTCCAGCCAATCCATTAATGTCATCCGCAAAACGAAGATTGGAGATTGCTCTACCCCCTATGCTGACTGTGCCTTCGTGATCTGCAAGGGCATCTGACATGATGCGCTCTAGGAAGATGTTGAAGAGTATTGGAGAGAGTAGAGATCCCTGACGCACACCGATTGTTGTTCTGAACCAGTTTCCGATGGCGTTGTTGTGGAGGACTGCACTGGCAGCCTTGTCATACAGACTTTTGATGACTTCAATAATTTAGGGCTGATGTTGTACACTCTCATGGTTGCCCACAGAGCTGCATGCCAGACTCAGTAAAACGCCTTCTTAAAGTCTACGAACACATGATATAGATGTTGTTGGTGCTGTAGGTATTTCTCGCAGATTATTCTGAGGTTAAAAATCTGTTCAGTGGTACTTCGCCCTGCCCTGAATCCTGCTTGTTCTTCAGCTGTGATTTGTTCAGCTTGGAGTTTCAATTACCTGTTGAAAATTATTTTCAGGAGCACCTTGCTGGGATGGCTGATGAGGCTGATGGTGCGGTAATTTTCACATTCCTGAAGGTTACCTTTTTTGAAGAGTGGTGACAAGCGACTGGGTCCATGGTGTAGGCCACTCCCCACTCTGCCAGATCTTGTTACAGATAATGGTGAGTGCGTCAATCATCGCTTCTCCTCCTGCTTGAAGCAGTTCCGCAGGTATGTTGTCCACTCCTGCTGACTTCCCTTTCTTCAGTGATTGCACTGCTGCCTCAACTTCTTCTCGGAAGTTTGTTTAATTAATTTATTTTAACCCATATAATTCTTTTGTTTTGTTTTTACTTAATTTTTTAAAACCCATTTTATTCATGTTTTTATGACTCGTGATCTTTGCGTTTTTGCCCTGCGCCGGTGTAGGCCTACAGACAATACGAAAAGAGCGAAAAGAATGAATTAAAAGGGCAGCGAAAAATTGCAAAAAAGGGAACGAAAACCGCAAAAATTAGCGAAAAGGAAATAAAATATTCATGCAGGAGTTAAAATAAGCTCAATGGCCAATGCATATCAAAATAGGTGGTTAATAGCCAAAATCGGGAATTTCCGCTAGATGTCGCCTAGACGAGAAAAAAAGCCGAAATAAGAAAAAAAAAAAAAGGTTTAAAATCAAGATTAAAGATCAAAAGTTAGGTTTAATGGGTATATTGGATTGTATCTTGATGCGTTTTGGGGAGAAATTATGTCAAGGGACATTACTCTGAGACAGAAAATTGGACCCAAATGGATCGAGCAAATGTTACATAATTACGATGATAATTAATCAAATTCACCCTTTTAATATGGATTGAGCTCCATGAAAGGTTCCTGTTTGCATTTTTGGGGTCCTTTTCCCTTATTTTTGCTCTTTTCGTTCCTTTTTTCTCTCTTTTTGATGCCTCTTTTCGTATTTTCTGTAGACCCCTATGGCTGTGTGCAACGTTATGAGACTTCCCAAACAATGTTTTTTTAAAGGCGTACTTTTGGTTTTGGTTTCGTTTCTGCTTAAACAAAACGAGCCGCGATGAGTCATTCTGATGTGGCATATTCCTCAATTTCACTTGACGCGACGAGCAGGAAGGTAAGAGCTTGTGTTTTATGTTATCTACCTCACTAATCTATTTAGTTCAGTGTATCTACCTACATATACCTGCCTTTTTTTTTTAAACTGTAACTGAATTAATGTAATGCTTCAGTATGGACTGCAGCATCAACGAAAACTTGTAATTATACAATGATGTTTTAAACGTACTACGTTTAACGTAGTCATTTCCTGTTTCCGTGTCATGTTAATGTTGTTGTTCGGGAATTGGATTTATTGATCTTCTAGTTACCTCTCTGTCTATCTCTGTCCCCCACGCAAACTAGTTTTTTTTTCCAAAAAGGCAATCACCGAAGTCGAACGAAGCTCTCCGATGTGTTACGAAATGATGCTTGCATGACTACGACTAGTTAAACATTAAAAATGATCGCTGTTGCTTCTAATTCTGTTCGATTTACACAGATTAGCATTTCGCAACGGTATACTTTATAAAGATGAGCATATTATTATCGACCATATTTAATAGTTGCGTCCCTTGATTTGCATTTTGTTAGTTCTCAGCAGTATAGTAGGCTAATAATAGTATTCCCCATTTCCTGCCTAGAACCAATTAGACACAGTTATATACATAGGCCTAATCTACATTAATATATTATAAGTCAGTTTCCACGCAGCGAAAGAAGCGTCACTAGCTGAATATAATTATTAGGCCTGTATTGTTTGTTTTATACGTACATAAATATATAAACTATATCTATTCTAATTAATAATATTTAGGCCTATACTTTATAATATTCGGATCTTTAAATTTCCGGAGAAGGACGAGTAGGCTAAGCGAAATCTTTTTTTTTTTTTCATAACTCGTGATCAGAGTTAAATTAATAGTTAATTAGTTATTCATTGCTTGCAGTGTCCAGCGGACTGCAAAGAGCCGAATCAGGACCACAAAATCAAGACCACAACTTCGCTAGTAGTAGTAGTAGTAGTAGTAGTAGTAGTACTAGTAGTAGTAGTAGTAGTAGTAGTAGTAGTAGTAGTAGTAGTAGTATAGTTATTTAGTAAAGTCTTTAATTAATTTATTTTGTTTTATTTTTTTGGTTGGTTATTATTATTCTTATTATTCTTATTATTCTTATTCTTATTATTATTATTATTATTACTATTATTATTATTATTATTATTATTATTATTATTATTATTATTATTATTATTATTATTTGTTTTTCGTTATTATTATTATATTTTTATTTATTATTATTATTATTATTATTATTATTATTATTACATCCTTTTTTTTTCTTTCTTTTTTGGGAGAGTGGGGGGGGGGGTGGGGGGAGGGGAATAGTGTGCTGCTGTGCGTGCTCAATGGTGTAAATTTGGTCAGTG
The DNA here is from genome assembly GCA_036898135.1 of Oncomelania hupensis. Lineage (NCBI taxonomy): Eukaryota > Metazoa > Mollusca > Gastropoda > Littorinimorpha > Pomatiopsidae > Oncomelania > Oncomelania hupensis. Next base: position 916,393 of record CM072522.1, on the reverse strand, counting down.
ACGTTTTGTTTGTTTTTGCTAAAGTTGGGTGTAGCCCAAAATATTCAGAAGGTGTTCCTGGTTATTTTTTCTTATCGATTTACCAAAGTTTTCAGATGATTTATGGAAATTTCCGCCTGCCACGCAACAAATTTTTTTTATACGCGTTTCTCATTAAAATACATATCATTAAAATACATATAACAAATTTACTGTATCAGTTAAAAAGAATAATATTAATTAAATAAATAATTGCTTTGGTGCTTGCAATAAAAATGTCACTGTTTTTTGAGACCATTATAAACTTGCTTTGCCTTGTTGTGCTGAAGGGACATCAACGTATCCATAGCGCTTTGAAATTTTGTCATGGTTTTATTGTTGATATAGATGTGAAATCGTTGTATGTGTGCATTATGTGTTATGTATTATTTCTACACTTTATTATTAATTGTGTCAGTATATTAATCATCATATAATAATAATAATAATAATAATAATAATAATAATAATAATAATAATAATAATAATAATAATAACTGCTTCAAAATGCAATTTCTACTTGACTTACAGCTTGAAGCTGTGCAGATCGAAACAGAATTAGATCTAGAAGCAACAGCGGCTATTTTTATGCGAGGATGTTTCACCACAGGCTCTGAAGACAGTCTTTTCTTTCGTCTTTGTAAACTCGTGGGCCTCCTTGTCTTGAAGTAGATTTCCGTCCCCGGACACGTAAGCATATAGGGGACTTGGATAGAAGAGGTTCGTTGTTATAAGGAGTCATGATGAAGTAGGTGAAGCAGGTTGTAATTAGAAGGTCATGATGCTGAAGAGAAGTCGCTTGAAGATGGAGCGCACTCGGCAGCTGCGACAATTAATAGAAGAAATCATGATGATGCAGAATGGTCGGTGTGGTAAGAAAGCAGATGGTGATAAGTGCACGAAGCGGGTACAGGGTGTCGTAAGGATTCCAAACAAGACGTCAAGGACAATCTGGAGGAGGTGTGTTGAGGAGGCCGTAGAGGGAAGCGCCGATGAAGACGCAAGAAGGTGGCGTCCTCCTCGTATCAGCATGCTGGGCGTCTGTGGGTCTGAACGTCTCCGCGGGCAGGTGTGGGCTCAAGCCTTGTGACCGCCGCAGTGAAATTAGCTGGTCGGCAGACCGCCGCAGTAGAAAACGCAGGTCGACTAGGCTGTGCTGAACAGGAACTGCCGCAATGAAAAACGCAGATTGGCAAAGGAAGTAAGGTGCCCAACACCTCAGCGAGTGGTCGGGCTGTAGCTCGGGCCTCCTGGCAGGCAGGCAGGTAGATTAACGTCCCCGGACACATAAGCATATAGGGGACTTCTCGGACCTCCTACATATGTACGTGTAGCTTGGCTGGGCTACAAAGAATTTCTGACCATTACGATACTTAGGCCTCACTCTGTTCTCTGTTATGTTTAAACTAACTGTATGCAACAATTTGAGATATACTTTTCAGATCCCTTAAAGCAGATAATCGTTAGACGCAGCATTCAATTCTCTATTAGAATATATAAACTTTATTTGTGATTTATGTAGCAGTTTTAAAGGAGAGCGTGATGTTTAGAATAGCGCGATGCCTATCACATTGATAAAGACACCGCGCTGTTGCGGACCAAGCTGACAGGCTTACTGTTGGCCGGTCGCCTCAGCCTTCCCGCCTTGTGTAATCATAGATTAACACATGATAAGAACATAATTGTCGTTGATGGCGATAACAAAGATTTTCCACTGTAACACC